>JANJGK010000007.1:34939349-34962904 GCA_039081455.1 Macrobrachium rosenbergii | reverse complement strand
GCATGTATATATATATATATATTTATGCATGTATATATATATATATATATATATATACATACGCACTCCGGTTTCGATAGAAAATCGTCTGAAGAAAATTAATATAAGAATCTTCCCTCGTTTTTTTTCGTTTATCGGAGCCCTTTATAACCTTTCAAGGTATCAGGATTCTTTTAGATTATGCTGGCACACCAAAGTTTAATGAGTGTCATTTGGTCAGTGGCTAAAACAGATCAAATTCTGCAAGCATGTAAGATTTAAATTTCATCTTCCATTAAATTGGGATGAATTTGAGAAATCGTATCACTAATGCACCGCGTTTTATTATCTTTCAATAATATATGATTTTTTACGGAGTATTTTTTATTAAAAGTTCTGGGAAAATACCTTTTCTTTACGACTAAAAGAGGCACCAGTAAATTTTCTGATTATATGCTTTCCTTCTTAGTTCTTCAACGACGAAGTCATGAATGATAATAAAATATTTTGACATGTAGTCAAAATATTGAGTACACAATTATTTCAAAATACATATTTGCTGAGCGCGGTAAAAGAAAGTTCTTAAGGTCATATGCATGACTGTTCTGGTAATAAAAATTAACGTTATGGTGTAACTGAATGTAGGCGCATCGAACCCTAGTAAGAGGAGAATGGTTTGCTCTTATTGTCGAAACCTGACTTTCCACTCAGAGGCAAATCTCTGAAAGTCATTGTTTTTTTTTTCTCTCTCTCTCAAAGGCATCATATTGAAAAGTGAAAGAAAGTTATGTTACCGAAATGAATTCACAGATCAAATTACAACTTTGTATCCTGAAATAAATGAAATAAAACAATGTTATAACTCAATTGCCAAAGGGTAATGAAATAAAGGAAATTAGCATTATCCTCTCATACATAAATTAATGAAGCATATAGATGGATTATTTTCAGCATAACATTTAATATTCATACTGGAGATATGTGAATGACGAAGAAAAAGAGTTTAGCACGACTAGCAGGGCACAACTCAAAAATAAATTTCCCTGCATATTCCGAAGAGATTCGGCGGGGTTGAAAAGGTGATGTATGCTATCCAGTACTTTCAAACATTACCATTATATAAAAATCAGGTACTCAGAAGTTCATTAACCTGTTAATGGGTAATGCGAATTCTCCAATCTTAGTAGTTAGCGCCAAAAATAAATATAGATTTTTAAGATCTCAGCATGGAAAAGCTCAAGAAAAAAATAAAAAATTCTTGTACCGAAACTTGATATATTATGGAATCAAATTTTAAAAAATACAATTGTTAGTAATACTCGCAGAAAAAAGATAATAGACATGTTATCTTTTGTTGTTTTTTTTTAAATCACACCCAGCCCAGTAATGTCAAAACCTTCAGAGTTGAATCTTTTATATTGAATTTTGTTTATTCTAGTCAACACCACGAGTGGTTGAGGTTGTGACAATAATTCTCTCCGGGAAGACTGCATAACAATCAAAATTATGATTGTTATCACGATGTGACAAGAAGGAGCACCTACAACGAAGCCCTGAATGGAGAAAAGAACACAATGCAAGTCAGACTGTCGGTTCCATTTCAATATTAGTGTTGAATAATTCTGTCACATTCATTGATGTAATACAGCAATCAAGTACTTTCTTTCTTCTTGAAAGATTAAAGAGAGCAGAGAAAAAGCTTCTCATCTTTCCGAAGAAGCACAAAATTCAATGTGTCCCTAAGAATGAATAAAAAAGGAAATTTATATCATTCCTGCATTTGATGCTTTAACGACCAAATAAAAATTTGGGTTACAGTGGATTTTAAAAGAGAATCCCGGTAAATATACTCTTGTTATTTCAAACTCAGCCGAGAAGAGATCAAACAATGCACTGATCAAAGACTATCTTTCAGCGTTGGAAGGCTTGAGAGCAAAAGTTAGCTTTATCCTCCTACGAAAGAGAGAGAGAGAGAGAGAGAGAGAGAGAGAGAGAGAGAGAGAGAGAGAGAGAGAGAGAGAGAGAGAGAGAGAGAGAGAGATTTTAATACCTTCATATTTTCCTCATTTTATATTATAATTTTATCTAAGACGATATCAGTTGATAACAAGTAAAAAATGCGCCGAAGTTTCTTTGGCGCAATCGAGTTTTCTCGTACAGAGTATAATGCCGTATGAAACTCTAAGCCACGGCCCATGAAACTCTCAGCCGCGGCCCACGAAACTTTCAGCCACGGCCCGGTGGTGGCCTGTATTGTTGGCATCTATAGCTGTGCCAGACGCATGATCATAACTAAATTTAACCTTAAATAAAATCAAAACTGCTGAGGTAAGAGGGTTGTAATTTGGTATGTTTGATGATTGGTGGGTGGATGATCAACATATCAATTTGCAGCCCTCTAGCCTCAGTAGATTTTAAGATCTGAGGGCGGAGAGACAATTAGCCATCTCAACAGTTTTCTTTTACAGAAAACTAAAAATGCATTCCTTTACTTCATGTACAGTAAATACTGAAATCAAACAGGCCTTCAAAAATGTAATCATTTTGAGAAGCACGATCAGAGGGTAATTTCATCATTGACCGTTTCCTGACCCTGGTTGTTTATACGGTTTCCGTTAGTAATTTGATTATTCTATCCTTTCGTTTACTTCAGTGCGACAACTTTTTCAACGTTATTCTTATAATCAATAACACTACCTTGATTGTTGTTAAAATATTGTGGAACAGAGAATAACACTAAATTATCACTCTAATTCTAGTACATGATTTCCAAAATGCAAAATGTTGCGTCTTTAAATCCGTTGTCACCGGTGCACTTTCAGTTTTAATCAAAGGCAACGAATGCATTGAACTAGCTATTAGACGATATTGACTCGAAGTCACTTGTCTAATCTTTTTTTTTTATTTGTGCCACTATTTTAGTCTTGATGGGAGAAACTATATTTTTTGAGGTATTATCCAGCTGAAATGTTCATCCGTTTCCGACGTCAGTATGTGGGATCCTTCAAGGAAGAATAAAGATAATACAACCTATTTACGTCACTCACCGTCTAATAAACGAACTAAACAGGTCAACTAGCGCTAGTGCATAAATATGAACGTTAACAAAAGATGAGCCTGCAAACTCATTCCCAACCATAAATGAACAAATCGAGCTCAATTTAGGCGTTTCATTCGAGGAATAAAATTAAACTTTGATTGCATTACCAGTTTCAAAAGTAACATCGTTTTAAACAGGCCCCTGAAAGCTATTGCCTCATCACTCGGGTATCAGGACGTCATTCTCACCACAATGGAGAAATAATTGTTACTCTTTACAAAGACTTATACGCAGCGAAGCATTGGATTTATTAAATTACGCATGCGCTTACGAAAAATTAATCAGTGAGGTCATTAAGATCATAGCTATAAATTTCAACAAAAGGGCTTGAAAATTCGGTGGGGAAAACTGACAACTATTCATTAAAAACCTTTAAATGCACACGCTTCCTCTGTACTTTTATGGCCTCCCAAAAACCCAAAAAGATGACCTCCCTTTACGCTCCGTTATTTCCACGAAGGGTCTTTTAGTAACAAAATATCTGGACCGGTTAGTGGGACTTTCATCTCCCTTTGTAGGCCCATTATCCGGCCGTTCACTTTTAACACCTAAAAGCTTATAGCAAAACGTTCGTTCATGTAAATATTCCTATTAAAAATATATACTAACATATTTTGTCCAATCGCCTTAGACAAAAGTTCATATAAACGATGTTATAGGCATCCTCTCCCCAAAATTCCAACCATCTGAGTACTATTTTTCGGTAAACTTCAAAGAAAACTGCCAAAATAAACACATTATGTGTGAGTAACATTTATTTTTTCCTCAATGGAAATGTTCACCAACCTAAATTTGGGTGGAGTAAAGGGCGTTTTTTATCATCCTCCATCTATATCTATACATGGAATTTTTTTATACAACTCATATATATATATATATATATATATATATATATATATATATATATATATATATATATATATATATATATATATATATATATGTGTATATATATATATATATATATATATATATATATATATATATATATATATATATATATATATATATATATATATATATATATACATATACATATATATATATATATATATATATATATATATATATATATATATATATATATATGTATGTATGTATGTATGTATATGTATATGTACATGTTTATATTCATTACATTAGGATATTTCTTCATTGAGGTATAAATATATTTAGACAATATAACTTAATGGAAGCAGTTTGGAAAAATGTTTGGACAGACTGAAGAAAGTATTCAACGATTCCAGAAACATATGAAAACAGTGAGCTTAGTAAAAATGGAATTTTGGAAAAGTACAGCAAAATCTTTTAGTTATGAAGGCGGCAAATGGCTGGCAAGGCCATGGGAATGCAAGATTGGAAGAGTGAAATCATATATAAAAAACCACATACAATAAGGGAAGTGATGTCATTTTTGGATAGCGCAGAAGAGGTGTGAATTGTGCAAATGGATCGAAAAATGTAATAAAGCTACTGAAAACTTGAAATCAATGGAAATATCCAGATTTCTGGTTATTGCTTAGTTTGGAGAAACCTTTACAGTTGCACATTGACTCCAGATAAGTTGCTGCGGGCTGGTGTCTTATTGCAACAATACAATGGTATTTTACTTACAATAACATCCAATAAATACAACTACTACCAACACAGGTATAGGATAGCATGGATAAAGTGCTTAGTTTTATATCATAAATGAAAATCTTGCTGGAATCATCCTTTAACTTTCTATAGCCAATTATATCAATACTGTTGAATTATTTAGTAAGATGACTAACCAAAGCATTTCTCCTCTTTCAGTACTGGATTAATAATAACGGTTATGTTTGCAGCTTCAGAGGTCTACTGAAAGTAGTGGAAGGATGGGAATTGGAAAACTCAGACCAGCACTAAGTGTGGATTGGCAATGCGCACATTTATAGGTGGTGGGTGTTCTGCGAGTAATTCAAGAAAGAAAAGTAAGCCGTACATTGTGGGAAACTATCTCTTGGTATAAAGAAACTCTTTTATTTCATTAGCGTCGTCAACTGACACCCCTCCGGACATCTTGTCCTGTTAGGAGATCATTGGCTTTACAAATGGTCCCAGATCCGAAACAAAGTCAGGAATCACCTCAAAAACGTCGATTGAAGAACTCGCAGTGTTTTCTGCACATATAACGTGTGGCGATTACCTCTAAAACGCAACAAAATGGGAATCTGCGTGCTGTGGATATTTTAGTGTTATTTTCTCTCGCACATTATAAGTGATATAGAGAGATTTAAGGTGTATATATTTGGGGTCAAGATATCTACATTTGTGTTACTAACTCTGGTAGTGTTTTTTTAGGGAAAAAGTATCTTTAATTTGATTTGCTGTGCTGGTGAAGGTCTTAGATAATAAATTTAAGGTCTTAGTAATAAGATGAACCTCCAGTTATTTATTTTAGTAAATCTATATTTACATGCTTATTGTTTGTAGGGGTTTTCAGGTAGTATTTGTACCTTGCTGGATTGGTTATCACTTAAGAATTCGATATATTATAGTTAAATCATCCCCCTTCATTTGGTCCGATCTCTTACATATGAGTAACGTAATTCGACATCAACGATGAAACAAGTCTATTGATAGATAAATAAATAATAAGTAAAAAAGAAAATGCGCAGAAGTTTCTTCAGCGCCACCTATTTTCTGAACAGCGTATAATGCTGTATTAAATTCTCAGCCACGGCCCAAGAATCTCTCAACCGCGTCCCATGAAATTTTCAACCACAGCCCGGTAGTGGCCTGTGTTGTTGGCAGCTATAGTGGTGCCAGAAGCACGGCCATGGCTAACTTTAACCTTAAATAAAGTAAAAAGTACTGAGGCAAGAAGGCTGCAATTTGATATGTTTGATGATTGGAGGGTGGATGATCAGCATACCAATTGGTAGCCCTCTAGCCTCTGTAGTTTCCAAGATCTGAGGGAGGACAGAAAATGTGCGGAAGGACTGTCAAAGCCATCTTTTACAGAAAACTAAAAATGATCCATTATCCACTAAAAAAAGGAAATGTTAACCTGGCACGTGTCATTTATTGCATATTTTTTTAATATACAGACGCGCAAAGTTTAATGGTGTGTAATCTTTGCTTGATTCTTTCCGACAAATTTTCATCGCTCTTCGTTTCGTGGTTTCCATATTTTTATATTCTAGTTTTTGCTGCTTTTATTTGAATTTATATTAACATTACAACTCTCCTTTTATAAAAAAAAGGGGGGGGGCAAACTCTTAATTTTTCAACAATGAAGTTATTGTGTATTCGACCAGAAAGTTTCACTCAACTAGATATTGCATTTTTTTTCTTAAAAGAAATTCTATTCTTCCCAATTTACGAGGACTTCTACTTTGGTTACCGTTTACCTAGATTCATTGATACAACAATTTTCTTTTTTCGCAGTTATTTCCTGTTTTCAGGACACTCATACTCTATATATCTCATTGTTTATAACTGACAATAAAGACTGATTGCATTTTCCTGTAACTGTCAGATCTAGAAGGGAGGAATACCTTAAGAGGGACTGGATTAAAAGGATTTGTTTGAGGGAAGTGTTAAAGGTTTACAATTGAGTTTATATATGTATGAAGTGAACAGAGAGCTGTCGGAAGGAAATCATAAGAAAATGGTTTCCGAAGATGAAATCTGTTATGAACTTCTTGATATCATAAAATATCAGATAAATAAATTTATTCAGAAGTTCTTGATAATCAGCTAATTTTGATGAGAGCGTACACAAGTAAAAAAAATATATACACACACACACACACACACACACACACATACATATATATATATATATACATATATATATATATATATATATATATATATATATATATATATATATATATATATATATATATATATATATATATATATGTATGTGTGTGTGTGTGTGTGTGTATGTGTGTGTGTGTGTGTCAATATAGATAGTCCACAGGAGAAAAGAGAATAAAACACCCTAATGGCACGATAATTTCGCCTTCCACCAGACCTCTTCAAGAGCTTTATTACAGTTGTAATAAAGCTCTTGAAGAGGCCTGGTGGAAGGGGAAATTATCGTGCTATGAGTGTTTTATTCTCTTTTCTACTGTCGACTATCTATATTGACATATCTCATCTTCGCGGGATGAAGATTATATATATATATATATATATATATATATATATATATATATATATATATATATATATATATATATATATATATATATGTGTGTGTGTGTGTGTGTGTGTGTGTGTGTGTGTGTGTGTGTGTGTGTGTGTGTGTGCGCGTGCGTGTGTCTTCGTGTATATATCTGTGTATTTTACTAGCTTACAAGTCCAACAGACGGACAGCAAAACTTCGTCATCCAGGAAACTCAGGAAAAACAGCAGTAGGTTATCATTCTGTACAATCTTATACATTTCACTCTGTGTATTAATTAGAGGTTCCTCAAGTATCAATGTTTTTTTCGGAAAATTGTTCAGGTTATCTGACCTATAATATTGCTAATATCATCCCTAACTTGTTCATTGTTGATAATACGATTAGCTGGTCAGCTGGTACAGTGTTTAGTGTCGTGGCATGCCCCTCAGTGGTCGCGGATTCGCGTCTCCCCCAGGGTGATGAAAAATCTGTTGCAGTGTGGCGTCTGCGGTGGGAGGTTGAAACCAACATTCTTTGGAAGCTTTAATTTCAAGTCAATAGCCCCTGTATGCTTGTTCCATGTGAATAGGTTTCACCTACAGAAATAATAATAATAATAATAATAATAATAATAATAATAATAATAATAATAATAATAATAATAATAATAATAATAATAACAAAGAAATCCAATACAAGAAAAAATATTTTTAGATATTATTTCGTCACTTTATCCATAGTATTACTTAATTTATTTCGTATAGCTTCAGCAACTGACCTGTCCAAAGGTTGAAAATTCCCAGCCTGTTCCATGACGATCTCTGAAAGGTGAGACAGGTTCAGATATCAATAATGGTGGCGACGGTTGATCAAACTTCCAACTTCCGTTTCACAATAGCTGTCACGGGGGTTCTGAACTGAGTTACGCGCAATTAGCAAACGTCGAACGTTGCTAATAGCTTATTGAAACAAAAGACTTTGATAAATTATGAAGTAAATTATTAGCCACTTATAGAGTAGTTGATATATTTAGGGATCAAAATCCTTCGATATTGTAGGATAACCAATTTATTATCATGGATGAAATTTCTTTCAAAAAATTATTTTAATAGTTTAACATATCAGTATCTGACAAGCCTCTCTCTCTCTCTCTCTCTCTCTCTCTCTCTCTCTCTCTCTCTCTCTCTCTCTCTCTCTCGCTCTCTCTCTCTCTCTGTGTGTGTGTGTGTTTAGTAGAAAAATGATAATAGGAAGAACATAGCCAGCTAAATAAAAAAAAAAACAGTTTCCTGTTAAATCCTAGTTTTTCAATGCAGTTTTAAGTATTAAATGAACTTGATCATTCACCGGTGACTTCATTCGTTATTTTCCCTTGTAGTATCCAAATTGCTGTTATTTCCTCTGCTTTTTGTCCTTTAACTTAATAAAATCGGTAACTTTCAAATGTGAAATCTTCAAGCTTACATATGAATATCTTCTTATTGTTCACTGTAGTGTTATTTTTATTTGATACCCTTAATTTTGTAACTTTATTGCTGCATTGGGTATTCAGCTGGGAAATTTTGTATTGTGCTTCATATTCTTCAAAACATTGTTTTATAAATGTCATTTTATTCAGTATACCAAGTTTTGACATTATTTTCAAGTATTTTTATTATTAATATTATCAAAGGGCATCCTATATGACCAGAGCAAAGAAGCCCAAAAAGTATGATTTCCTTACATCGGATTTGGTAGCCTATTCCATAAAAACAAATATCCAGTTTTCTGAAATCAGAACATGATACGGACTTGAATTAAGTCACGTTCTAAAGATCTGTCGAATCCGGGCCAGTGGAAGCGAAATCCAGACTACCAATCTTATGGGGGATATGGTTTTTTGCAATTATTCTACCTGCACTAAATATATAAAGGTAAAGTCTTGATTACTTTGGATGTTAAGGAATCTCTTCACTTTCTCCTGTACACTGAATAGGAAATATTTTAGGATATAGAATTGGAAATACTTTTTTCCATATGCCCGCTGATCTCAACCATATCGAACAATGAAAACATTCTTTCTTGTTACTATCACTTGTAATATTTATGACAATACCGTGCGCAATGAAAGTAAATCTAAACAAGAATAAAAATGTTTTTTCCATTATAATTCTCTTTAAGTGATAGTCCTGAGTTAGAGGGAATTTAATATTACACATTTGTAGCTTAGTGTTTCCGTGTGTGTGTATATATATATATATATATATATATATATATATATATATATATATATATATATATATATATATATATATATATATATATATATATATATATATATATATATATATAAATATATATATATATATATATATATATATATATATATATATATATATATATATATATATATATATATATAAAATATCGCCCTGATTGTTTGACGAGAAACGACATTTTCCACGTTAATCCTACCAGAAGAAAGCATTTAGCGGGTGGCTTTTTATAAAAGGATCGCGTACCCAGCTTCTTCCAGGGCATGTTATGAATATGGCTGCCCAGAGGTCCAGGTTGCACAGGTTTGTGATAAGGGCAACAACTTTTGTTTGTGTTCAATCTGTAACAACCCTGTTTTAGATGGTACTAAATTGAGTCTCTTCTCATTACTATGGTTAAGATACAGGAGAATGATAGAAAAGTTTCTGTTCTGTTTATTAGCGAGTTCGGTGAGGACCACAGGGAGTAGTTGATTTTTTGTGTGTGTGTGTGTGTGTGTGTGAAATTCTCAGCCCAAGAGCTTTTGATATTGCTTCCAAATCTGGCTTTGAACAATTTATAACTGTGGCCACGCTCAACTCTGTTTTTGCTAGGCTCTGGTACTCACCATTTCCCCTTGCGTTATAACCAATGATGTAGTCCTGTAGTTAGGACTTCTGACAGCGCTTTATTTCTTTCTTGAAGAAAATTGGGCAAGCTGTCCCTAGAATGGAATTTTGACTGATCTTTTAGTTCGAAATGGTAACAAATATATAAGGAAGCTGAGCCTGTTCATCGTTTGAATGATAACTTTTACAACATGATTGTTATATAATATTTTTATTTTATTAATTTGAATAACTATGCCTAACAAATTTCGTGGCTTAGGTAGCTAATTTTTCAAGTGAAACTTAATACTATTTTACCACAAAAGAAGCCCTTTCAGGTTGTTGAATGTCTTACTAGAATTTTATCTGAAAAGAATGCATGGGGAAAATTATCTGGGATGAAGCTAAACCCTAGCGAAACTTTGAGGATGATTGTTAACATGTCATGAATACAAGAAACCAGCCACTCATCACCCAGCTCCCGTCCTCTCAAATCTTTTCATTGACAATGTTTCTCTAAGTACTGGAACCTCATATGAGATTCTAGGCGTTATTCTTGGTTACAGATTCACTTTTAAGAAACATGTCTATTCCATCTCTTTTTTCAATTTTACATAAAAAAAAAAAAGAATCTGTATATTGAGAAAGTCCTTCAAGATTTTTTAAGTCCTACCTATCCTGCAGAAATATTTTAAATTCTTTTATTCTTCCATATTTTGAATAGCATTCCCTTGCATGGTCTCCAACAGCTGGCTCGTTTTATTAGACTGACTGACAAAAACTACAGTTCTATTAAATTTCTCATCCTGAACTTGATAGTAATCTCTGGCACCGTTGTCCAGTTAGCATATATAAAAAATATTTAATAATACTGATCATCCTTCGTATTCCGATATTCCCGGGCTATAGCATCCAGCACATGGTACTAGATACTGTTATTCTGACAGTCTTGGCTTATTTCTCGGAAGCTCAATGCCACATAATTTTCTAGAGGTTTATTCATACCATAATTTATGCAGAATAGCTTCCTTATCATATAACTGAATCGTTAGAATTTCAGATGTTCTAACTTTGTGCAAAGGCAATTTCCTGAGAAGTCTTATATGAGCCTTACTACATAGTTTATTTGTTGTTTGACATTATTTTTTGGTCATTTAACTTTTTTTGTAATTTATTTTATTTGCTTTCATTGTTATTTTTCTTTCATAGTTTCTTCTTTGCTTCTATATTACCTGTTCTGCAGTAGGCATCTTTCCCTACTAGGCCCACTGGTTTGAAGCATTCAGCGTCTCCGACTAAGTTTGCAGCTTTGCTTGCAATAATGAAAATAATAATAATTCACAGCTACTCTAAGTTTATACCTGGAAATTTATCTCATTAATTGGCTGCTAACGTAAAAGACGGAAACAATTTTAATTTGTCACTTGACGATCTAAAACAAAAATAGCACAATGCAATGCTACCACAAACTGTTGTATAACACTGATCCTTAGGTTTCTGATCTGCATGTCGTTACTGGGTGCAAATGTTTATTTGTTTGTTGTGGCTCAGTCTCCCTTAGGACTTTGTGCAATTGCAATCTCCAAAGTTCAAGCGATGATGCAATGCATTACTGCCCTAAAGCAATTCTTCTTGTGCTGTATAATTTACATTCATTTTTACCTATTCATTATTAGTTTGTTAATTTATCCTTTTCTTTCTGTATTTCCTATAACTTCCTGTTAATTCTTGCAAATGAAGACCATATTGTTTGGAAACTTGAATTTCAGGTTAATGCCCCTGTGGGCTTCTTGCAATGAATAGGGTTGATCTTCTGAATAACAATAATGAAATATTTGGCCTGTATTTTTTTTTTTTTTTTTTTTTACTTTGTGCTCTCCTTTTTTCCATTTTTCTTGAGAACGGAATGCATGTCATCATTTTAACATTTTTTTATGCTTTAATACAGAATTTTGGTGTCACTATGTAAGTCATAAACTGTCATTAAAACTAATATATATATATATATATATATATATATATATATATATATATATATATATATATATATATATATATATATATAATATATATATATATATATATATATATATATATATATATATATATATATATATATATATATATAAATATATATATATATATAATATAATATATATATATATATATATATATATATATATATATATATATATATATATATATATATATATATATATATATATATATATATATATATATATATATATATTATATATATACATATATATATATATATATATATATATATATATATATATATATATATATATACATATATATATATATATATATATATATATATATATATTTTTTTTTTTTTTTTTTTGTAGTATATAAATAAATTGAGAACTTTTTGTCTGTGACTTTTCGTAAACATAACAGTCTCTTTCCGTGAGTTTCTCAAGTGGTTTTTCTCCGTTCACGTCGTGATGCCCTGAGTTACAAGCATATGTTATAAATGATCACACCTCAGGGAAAAACTTTTCTCCTCGCAAGTCATTGTTGCTTATCTACACACCTGTGGTTTGATTCATCAAATTGTTTTTTATACTCAAAGTTTATTATCTATCGGTACTGGCAGTTATACTGACATTATCAGATATCTTATAAAAACTGTTTTGTAACGTCATTCTTTGTCTATATATCTGGCCTTAATCAACAATTTGTTTACATTCTTTCCAGCACATTTTTTTATTTGTGTTTCTCGACAGTATTTTCGAGTATTTGAATGTAATATAAATCTAAAATACGAATATTACGATATACAGTGGCACGCTTTCTTCTTCTAATGGTGAAGCCTCTTTCAATATTTTTACAATCCGTAACAATGAAACCAGCACTTTTCTCTGGAAATGTGGTCGAGATTTTCAACAGCATTGCCATGTCTCTAAAAAAGAGGTCACAGAAGGATAAGTGAGGCCAACAGGCTAAGGCAGCAAGCAGCGATTATCCCATGAAAGGTCGCATGAAACAATTCTCTGGACGCAGAAAAGCAAAATGAACCAAGACAACAGCTGGCGGACTCACAGTCCTTTATAACATTCGATTCTCCCTATTTTTACCCCTAAGATTTTATAGTACTTCGAAGCTGCTGACAAGTTGCTTCGTACTATTTAATTCGAAATAAGTGTTGCAGATAGCATTCCTCCGTTTTTCTTATGATTTACTTCTTAAGGTCCTGAAATGATTTACAAATGTGCATTAGCTACAAGGAACGCCGGGAAGTGTTATTGCTCCAAGTGGTACGGATTAAAAAGGATAAGCAGGGATACTACTCCAACCAACTCCATTAACTCTCAACGTCGTGGGAACTGAACGAAAAACGAACAAAGAGCCAAGAGGGGCTGGCTTTTATTTGGTCTAGCTTTATTTCTCCGTCCGAGAACCAGTTATAAGCATATTCCAGTTTTCAAATAAATTAAAACCAACATGGTAACGACGATTAGGAATTATGTAGGTAAATCCCAATATACATGGATATTTCTTATTCATTGCGCCCCGGTGTTCACTGTATCATGCTTCTCCACAATAAAAAAAATGAACATAGGCTTTTCAATTGTTTGTTATTTGTAAGTATTTACATCAATAAAGAATCATGAGTCAGGAAGTCAAAGGTTGAGTAATATATATGACTGCAGCAATTCTGATTATGACGTCCACGTTAGTAATTAATCGTTTTTTTATAACTATTATACTGGAATCATTATTTTTACTTTTATTTTTACTTTTTCTCTCTCTGCTTACTCTCTTCCATTTTCCACTCCATCATACACCATATTTAGCTCATCTAATTCAGATCATCCATATTTATATAATGTATAATTAATATTCCTAAAATGTAATGACGTAAAGCTGTTAACCAACAGCACCAAAACTCCCCTGATATCTTTCATCCTGAGCCACTTCTGCCTGAATTACTGATCATTTTACAGAACACAAAAGGATTATAGATGCCTTAACACCTGGAGATGGAAGTCACAGTGGGTAATTCTGAACAGTACAATAATTGTTAGGGTCCTGTCATCTTAAATCATTGTACTTTATTGTTAATCGTTTAAAAATGTTAAGGATCGTAAATGGTTTAATTATCAACAGCGCCTGCATAAATGATGATCCTATTCCCATTGTACTCATTAATATCAAATTATCATTCTATGAAAATTGACATCATAATAATCCTACTTAGACTTATTGAATTACAGTCTTGCTCCTCAATTCTGTCTCGCAATGTCTGTCAGAGTTTGTTTTTAATGAATAATTTAGGAGTATCTTTTGCAATAATAAATCTCACAAACGTGCAACAGCGCATTTCGAGATCACTTCCATTTCAGGTCAGAATAAAAATCCATTCTTTTGTTACTGATTTGTCTCATCAGTCACCCTGTCAAAATCCTACGGCTAACTGTCGAATGATTAAGCAACTCCATTTCGATTAGAAACATAATTTATTTTCACTTTCATAATTATGCCCACGTTGAACGTGAAGCGAGGAAATTATTCATCGACTTCACTATGCAAAAGAAAACGATTTATAAAAGCGACTTTATAAATTTGAGCAATTAATTCTTTTCAAAAGTTTTAATCGTTAATGCTCATTAAATAGTATTATCAAATGCTCTTCATGCCGTTCAACGTCATATCCAAAGAGTTTTTCACTTCATTTGCTTTATACAACAGCTCCTGACCGACAAAGCTTCACAAATTGCACTGAATATTAGATATATTTTTGTATTCAGGTTTTATGAGAATTCTTACCTTCTCGTCCCTTTATAAACCCCAACGACTCCACAACCCCCTTTCCCTACAAAAAAATTAAATTAAATAGTTTGCTGTCTTTGTTTACCTGTCAGATTTTATTGTTAGAGTGACACATAGTATAGTTTTTTGATGATGGGCAAAAGACTTAACAGCTCCTTGAGTGAGTCAGTTTTAAAAAAAATTCTCATATTTGTATTTTATTCGCCTTTTGAATTGCGGGAGAATATTGATTTACATGTCTGAAAGTTACAGCAAAGGATGTAACAGGAGTGACTTAGTTTTAAGTGAAATTAATGGCAATATAGTACGAAATAATCAAATAAAAATAATTACTACATGCCGGTTTTGTTTTCCTGGACATCATATAACTTAAATAATGTGAAGGCGCATAGCCTTCATCATGATCTCCAACTCCGGACAACGCAAAGGGCCTCTGAAATTCTGCAACTCTTGTAATTACTTTGTTATATCTTGCAGATATAGTTACTCATGCTCAGCCTCCCATCTAATAGTTATCATTAAAGTGGGTATGGGTCTTCTAACTCAGCAGCTAACATTGTTATGAACTAATCTGTTCGGGAAGGTACACAAGTCATGTCCAAAACACTTCCATTTCCCTCCTTATTATTTCATCTAAGTATGAAATTTCCGTAATTTCCTTTATAGTGTCCGTTACTCTTCTGTCCTACTATTCGAGTCCTAAGAATCATTGTAATCTCTTTTTCGGAAATCTGTAAAATCTTTTAGATATAACTTTATTTTCATGCTATGATTGATGCCTTTGTTACATATTCTGCAAAACATCTTAGTTAACATATAGGTATTCATTTTATTTTCAAGTATTCTTCAACTTCCGGGATATTAAGTAAATTATCCCCCGTGTCCTTACATTCATAATTCTAGTGGGTTAATTAATTCATCCCTCATTATGACAGGTATTTTCCACATTCTCTTTCCTCCCTGCATTTTATTGTTAAGCCTTTGCCAGTGCCACTCCCTGAATGGTTGTGGTTTACGTCTCCACGTTGAAATTTCCTTACAAATGCTTTTATTTTTGTCATTTCATTTCCTCGGATACGGTTTCTTTAACTGAAAATCTATTTTAACATATGATATAAAAGCCTATCCATGGTTATCTTGATGAAGGTCGTTGTAATAACCCTAGATACTACAACAACTGTTTTTGGGGGTGGGGTGGTAACCTCAGCTTCAGTAATGTCATACTAGTGAATACTAGAAACATATGCGCTTCTGTAATGCATATTTCTCGGCACTCGTTGTTTTTTTTTGGGGGGGTGGGGGGTGGGGTGGGGGAAAGGGGATAATAAGAGCTACGTGATCTTTTTTATGATTGCCATTTGGAGAAATCTATTGCATTTATTGATGTTCATATGTTGGCAAGCATTGAAAGTTTTTAGTTCTATACAAAAACCACATCAGTGTTGGTGATACGCAAGTCTTTGCTTTGTTGGTTAACTGGTATTCCCTTTCATCGTATATTCAGAATCTCCTCTCAGTAAAAAAATGATTATAATGATTATATATCTTTTGCCAGCAGAGTGATTTAATGAGACATTTTGCCTTTTTTATTTCATCCTGTAAAAATTAACCCTAAAGCAGTACTTCAAGCACCTTACTCTAAGAGTATACCACATAGCCAATTAGAAAAGTATTATAAGGGAGGCCTATTTCAAGGTGTAATTTGTTCCGTAAACTTTATTCTTTATGATACCTACCCACAAAACCATCCACCCAGTATGGTTAGTCAGTTATATAAACAATTGTCTATTAATAAGCAGTGATTTAACTAAAATATAACCTAAAATATGACCTACGACAAGACATCAAGACGTCCTATTAAATGTCCTCCGACTCAGAATAGCACTGCACCAATTTGTCTGGCTGTTTTGATCCTTGATTAATTAGCCCGTCAGGAAAATGTTCAACGATATTCAAGTGGACGATTTGTCTCGAAATGTCGTGCTCGGAACGCCGGTTCAACTGAATTACCCCAAAGAGAATCTTGGCTTCTTTGGATTAGCCATCCAGTATTTTCCGGAGGAAGTAATTGCCTCGGAATTTTGTATTCTTGAATGAATCCCAGGTGCCTTCCAACTCTCTCTCTCTCTCTCTCTCTCTCTCTCACTCTCTCTCTCTCTCTCTCTCTCTCTCTCTCTCTCTCTCTCTCTCTCTCTCTCTCTCTCTCTCTCTCTCAGCCTGACTTCTAATTAACATAATGAACAACACAACATTTTTTTCTTTAAATCTTTATTCAGTAAATTATTTACAAAAGATTACAAAAAATCTCGAACTACATACATTTACATCTAGAATACATTGCTTTCAATCTTACAAAAATTCTTCGTTAAAAACTTGAGTATTTTGTCTCTTAAAATGGTTTTAATATCTCTTTGGTTACGTATAAAGGAAGCTTTTATTTCATTTGTAATCAAACGTTCAGGTACATTCTTGTGTTTGAATAACCCCATATTTACAATATAGCTTAATAAAATTAAGGTTGATGTGTTCCTTTGTTTCTTCGATGCCCCTGGGAAAATCAAAAATACATAATTGTAATGAAATTTACAACCCAGAAAATTGCAAAAATGCTTCAAAACTACCTTCAAACCAAATTTTTGTTTGCAATTTTCTTGTAGAATATACTATATGAATTTTTTATTCTTCCCAGGTGCCTTCCAACTCTCTCTCTCTCTCTCTCTCTCTCTCTCTCTCTCTCTCGCTCAGCCCGACTTCTAATTAACATAATGATGGGCGCAACATATTATTGAGGGATCAAGAGAAGGTACTGGTAGAGTGGCTCAGTTTTGCTTATATCCGCGTATATTTAATGTTACTAATATTTACTTGTTACTGTTTGTCGCCGTAAGGGGGGTGGGGTGGGGGGGGTGTGGGGGGGGGGGGGTGCCTTCAGTGCACCTCTCATGATGCACTGTAGGCATGACTAAAGTTCTTTGCAGAGTCCCTTCGGCCCCTAGCTGCAATCCCTTTCATTCCTTTTACTGTAGCTCTCTTCATATTATCTTTCTTCCTTCTTGCTAGCCACCCTCTCCCAACAATTATTTCATAGTGCAACGGCGAGGTTTTCCTCCTGTTACATCTTTCAAACCTACCTACACTCACTTTCCTTTCCAGCACTGAATGACCTCATAGGTTCCCAGTGCTTGGCCTCTGTCCTCAACTCTATATTCCATTCCGTTAATATTTGTAATTTTATTAATACATACTTTTTAGAATTCTAATAATGAATTAAATGTCCACATTTGATTTCGATCATTGCAACAAGCTTCAAAAGAATATATAACATCGTTGATAACAAGCTTTTCTTTTTTAAGGTGAATTCGGGGAAAGGCAGCAAATACAGGGAAGAACTTGCCAAGTAATTAAATAAGTCCAAGCGAAGTTCCCGAGGAAAGACGCCTGTACGATGCTACCTGAATTAAGGTCCCAAGAAACTTTCCAACTATTGCCCAGTAACGCGTGACTAAAAACCGTGGAAACCTTCAGACAACTAACTCATGTTCAATCCATCGCTAACAGTGGAAATTTTCAGATATCTGACTCATGTGCAATCCCTTGTTAACTAATGGCAGTGGAAAGTTTCAGATATCTGTTGTTTGTCCAATCCCTCGTTAACTAATGACAGTGGAAAGTTACAGATATCTGACGCATGTCCAACCCCGTATTAACTAATTATAGCGGAAAGTTTCAGATATCTGACTTATGTCCAATCCCTCTTTAACTAATGACAGTGAAATGTTTCACATATCTGACTCAGGTCCAATCCATCGTTAACTAATGACAGTGGAAATTTTCATGTATCTGACTCATGTCCAATCCATCTTTAACTAACGACAGTGGAAAACTTCAGATATCTGACTCATGTCCAATCCCTCGTTAATTTTCATGTATCTGACTCATGTCCAATCCCTCGTAAACTAATGACAGTGGAAAATTTCAGATATCTGACTCATGTCCAGTCCCTCGTTAACTAATGAAAGTGGAAAGTTTCAGATTTCTGACTCATCCCCAATCCCTCCTTCGTTAACTAATGACAGTGGAAAGTTTCAGATATCTGACGCATGTCCAATCCCTCGTTAGCTAATGGCAGTGGAAAGTTTCAGATATCTGACTCATGTTCAATCCCTCGTTAACTAATTACAGTGGAAAATTTCAGATATCAGACTCATGTGCAATCCCTCACCAACTAAGGACAAGTGGAAAATTTCAGATATCTGGCACATGTCCAATCCCTCATTAACTAATGACAGTGGAAATTTTCATATATCTGGCTCACGTCCAATCCCTCATTAACTAATGACAGTAGAAATTTTAGATTATCTGACACATGTCCAATCACTCGTTAACCAACGACAGTGGAAAGTTTCATATACCTGACACATGTCCAATCCCTCATTAACTAATGCATGGAAAGTTTCAGATTTCTGACTCATGCCCAATCTCCCAGTAACTAACGACAGTGTGATATCTGACGCATGTCCAATCCCTTGTTAACTAATGACAGTGGAAGTTTCAGAATTCTGGCCCATGTCTAATCCCTCGTTAACTAATGACAATGGAAAGTTTCAGATACCTGAAGCATGTCCAATCTCACATTAACTAAAGATCACGGAAACTTTCAGATATCTGATGCATGTCCAATCCCGTGTTAACTAACTGTAGTGAAAAGTTTCAGATATCTGAAGTATGTCTAATCCCGAGTTAACTAATGACCACGGAAACTTTCAGATTTCTAACGCATGTTCAACCCAGAGTTAACTAATGGCAGTGGAAACTTTAAGATATCCGATGCATGTCCAATCCGGTGTTAACTGATGACCGTGAAAACTTTCCGATATCTGACGCATGTCCCACCCGGCGTTATTTAATAACAGCGTAATCTTTCCGAGACCTGACGCATCATGTCCAATCTCAGGTTAACCACTGACCATTGAGACTTACCGAATTATGACAATTGGTCGATGCCAGTGAAACTAAGGAACCAAATAAGTTCCCGATGCCTAATGCCTGCCAGTTACTGACTGGACTAAGTAACCTTAGAAACATTCTGAGTGTCACACCTGTCCTATGACACCTGAGTTAAGGACCCTGGACTTCCCGAGGCCTGACACCTGTCCGATGCCACCTGAACTATAGAGCCAGTTAACATTCTGCGGCCATTTGCCTTTCTGATGCTGGCTTCAATAGGGTTAAAAACTAGCATTTAAAAAAAAGTAATACAAGTCCTCAAGTTCCATTTCATATGAAAAAATTCCATAACATAAGGACCCAGCTTTCAGAAGGAACTGCTTGTTAGGGCCAAGGTAAAGTTAATACTGCTCTGGTTTCATTTTTCAAGATATGTGTGCTCTACTGCAAACTGAAATTCAGCAAGTTTTTGCTTTTTGTGTAATTTAGTATTTTGTTATTCTGAAATGACATAAGGTACAGTGTTGCTCGGTCGTAATTTTTCTATACTCTGCTGAATTTCACGTTATTCACTTTACAAATTAACGTAAAAACATAACACCAGTTGTTTCAATTATACAGATCCTTAACGGAAATGAATGCAATTACATCACATTCCGGGCTGAAGGAGACGGATTAAAGATAAAGAAATGAAAAGGAGATGCAAAGTGCGAGGCAGAAAGCAGGGACAAACTTCTTGCTAGAAAGGACAGCGTAGGAGTAGGGTGAGAATGAAGGAGGGAGATTATCCCAGCAGCAGGTAATAAAGGAAAAAGGTCTTGGCACCATGAGATACGAAGATCACTCATTTCTACGGATTAAGTGTAGGAAGTGGAACCTGGCTGGTTTTATGAAGCTACTTGGTAAGAGGAGGACTCTCTTTAATCTTAAATAAACACTCAGATTATGTTAACATGAGTCAACATTTGGAAGTGAAAAAGAAACCAGCAAAGAAATAAGGGCCGAGTCCTTAATTCAACAAATTACGATTTAATTTCCTTATTATTTATAATTGTTGGTGTCACATTATAGTTTTCAGTTTGTTTTCAGTGTCAATGCTGACTGACATACGAAAACCAGTTTAAGATTACGTGAAAGGAGGAATGACAAGAGGTGAAGGGAAAAGAAACATGGAGCGCGACTCCAGTAAAAAATAAACAAGTAAAAAATGCGCCGAAGTTTCTTCGGCGCAATAGAGTTTTCTGTACAGCGGATAATGCTGTGTGAAACTCTCAGCCACGGCCTACGAAACTCTTTGCCTCGGCCAATGAAACTCAGCCAGGTTCCGGTGGTGGCCTGTGTTGTTGGTACCTATAGTGGTGCCAGAAGTACGATTATGGCCAATTTTAACACTGAATAAAAAAAAAAAAATACTAAGGCTAGAGGGTTGCAATTTGGTACGTTTAATGATTGTAGGGTGGATGATCAACTTACCAATTTGCAGACCTCTAGCCTCAGTAGTTTATAAGATCTGAGGTCGGACAGAAAAAGTGCGGACAGAAAAAAGTGCGGACGGACAGACAAAGCCGTCACAATAGTTTTCTTTTTACAGAAAACTAAAAATGACTGGAAGAACAACTCTTATAATTTTTATTAAACAAGAAAGGAAAAAGTAACTCAAAGAGAAGAAATCAGAGAAATAAAATCTAAAAGGACATAGGATAGATATTGCGCAATCATGATACTATGCCAAAATAATTTAGGACTTTGTCACATGGCACAATTCCTGGAATCCTTGGTATCCTTCCTTCGAAAAAAAAAAATGAAAATATGAGTGGCATGAAATAGTAGCGATATATTGTTCACATATATACACAAATACACACACACACACACACACACACACACACACACACACACACACATATATATATATATATATATATATATATATATATATATATATATATATATATATATATATATATATATCTCCTATGAGCACAATTTTCATATTCAGAGTTAGAAATAAGTTAGGAGTATGGCAAGCTGGTTAACGTCCTCTAAACATATCTGCGAGAAACTAAACTAAAAATTGGCTTTGAAACAAGTTGGTTAAACTTATAAACTTATATACATAACAGGTGCAGTTAAATCTTTATTGGCTGAATGGCTGTAAGATCTGCCCTTGGGGGGAAAAAAAGACAACTACTGGCGGCAGAAACGATTCGACCAGCATGACAACATGAGTTTCAATTAGAGCCATCGTCGAAGTCTCGGCAGAACGAGATTCAGGAAAAAAGGAGGTAGAATCATTAGTCGGAAGGTAAATAAGAGAGTCTTGTGGATAGCTGTGGAATATTTCACTATTATGGAATTTAGAAAACAAAGGTATGAGTGAAAACCAGAATAAGAATTTTGTCTTGCTGAAGCCGTTAAAGTGATCTAAATTACGGGTTAGATGTAAAGTGTTTGAGAGAGCTTCGAATAATTTAGAGAAAATAGATGCTAAAAATTGACATGCTCAGTGGTCTGGTTAAACTAAGGTGTACTTAACTTTTTTTCCCCCTTGGGAATGGTCGTTTTAAATCATTTTCATTTGCTTACTCCTTTCTTGTCTTGTAATATAACTTTTACTCTTTATCACCGTTCTATACAAAGTCGCGATAGTATTTTGTTAAAACATTACTGAATATAATCCTCTTAAATTAAGAGAAAGCTACTTTCTGAAACTAAGACATGACCGTAATTTTAGTAATTTATGTTGGTAATATGCAGGCGTACCTATTCCTCCCAACTTTAAATTACACTTAGATTTAAAGTGGTACGAATGTGTATCAAGCGTGATATGTCTTTGATTTTTTGTCAGAAAAGATGGCGTTTGTGATTGCCAGGACCATTTCATTCCCTTCAGTGTACTCTCTCTCTCTCTCTCTCTCTCTCTCTCTCTCTCTCTCTCTCTCTCTCTCTCTCTCTCTCTCTCTCCTTCACTTTCTTATTGTAAGGTACATGTTTATGATAATGATATTAACCTTTGCTTATTTTGTTGATGGATTCCATGTTTGTAAGGCTGCTATGTTCGTTTTAGTATGGCAATGCATATAATGAGAGGAATTGTTGTGCTATTTTCCGAGAAATTATTCTAAATATGTTCCTTTGACCATTGGCGGAGACTAGCCATTGGATTAAATCTACATGGTTTCCTTTTCATATAAATAAATAACTTGTTTTCGATGGGTAAGTAAGCTTCAGAATACGAACCACCAGGTATTTGATTTAGAAATTCACCATTCCTTTCAGTTTATCTACCAATGCCAGTTTCTCTTAGAGTAAAAAACAAATCTGCTTTGTAAAAATAATTATGTATTTTCTCACGTTTACTTTTTTTGTTTGAATGTTTGATGACATAAAGTAGTTTTTTTATGGCTTTTTGTTTAAAAATGATCCCCCATAAATATGACCACAGAAACCTCTTAATTTCTAGACCTCCTTCCACATATTTTGGATGAGCATATAATTATAATTCTAGAAGATGATTAATAAATTATTGAAGATATTTCACCCTATGAAAGATTCAAACCCGCGCACAAACGTTCCAGAGAGAACGAATAAATATGCCATGCTATGAAAACAAATGTACAGTAAGTCTGGTTAGGCTCATGCATGCTTATACCATTACATTTCACATACATTTTACTAGCCTTTAGCAGATCAGCATTACGCAGACCATGACTCGTTTCGAATCACCAGAGAAGCAAAAAAG
>JANJGK010000007.1:34926849-34931849 GCA_039081455.1 Macrobrachium rosenbergii | reverse complement strand
ATATATATATATATATATATATATATATATATATATATATATATATATATATATATATATATATATATATATATATATATATATATATATATAAGAATATTTTTTTCTTTCATTTCCCAAAAAACTAAGTATATTCTACTTAGCTTTTCATGACTTATCTTATGTACCTTTTTTTGATTTACAGTTCTTAAATAATGCAAATTTCAACAAAATTCTATTCTCTAAATTTCATAGTACTTTACAAAAAAAGAAAATGCTCCTTCTCCCTCTTCCTTTCTCTCCTCTTTTTCTTTATCTCTTGGCATCTCCTTCCCTTTCTGAGTTTGTGTAAATGCTTTGTAGTTTTACTACTCCACCACCCTTTTGGTTTGTAGAAGATACCTGTATCTTAATAATTACTAAAGTCTATGGAACTGAGCCAACAAGGAGCGAATAGTGATGACCTTATAACAGACATCTTTCTTTCGCTAACGCGCTCTGAGAACAATGGTAAGTTAAGCATGAAATATCCACCCACATCTTTGGTCTTATTCATTGTAGAATAGGCCGGTTAACAATAACAGAAACAAAATTTAATATTAAATAAATAAATAAATAAATAAATAAATAACAATAACGGAAACAAAATTTTATATTATATATATTATATATATATATGTATGTATATATATATATATATATATATATATATATATATATATATATATATATATATATATATATATATATATATATATATGCATATATATATATATATATATATATATATATATATATATATATATATATATATATATATGTGTGTGTGTGTGTGTGTGTGTGTGTGTATAAATATATATATATATATATATATATATATATATATATATATATATATATATATATATATATATATATATATATATATATATATATGTGTGTGTGTGTGTGTGTGTACTTATATACAATTTTTTTTATTTGTTTACATGCATAATAGTGTGTGCATGAATGTGTTTGTGAGGACCTACACTTTCAAATGCCCAATATTGCATATGTACAAATTGAATTTGTTTGAAATATATCAAATCTCCCCTTTATCAGTGAGAGAAAGCCACTGAACAATTATTTGAATAACAAATAGAAAAGGAAATAGTGGAATATACAAACTCTCAAAAGAATACTTTAGCAAAAAAATGTATTTTTCCGTACGGTTAGCGAGTTGTAATGTTTTACATTTAATATGAACAATAATTCTCTTACGTTTAATATCTCAAAAATTTATTCCATATGGGTGGAAATATTTCTGAAATTTTCATGTATTCAGTGCATAAAATTTGCTAGATACGTTTCTTATTGTTGCGTATTACTCTCTTTATCCTTATTTCTGGTGTTAATGCTAAATTTCTTAGAGGGCAATTGAAAGTATTTGTCAGTAAATTAATTATTAGATAATTATTAGCTGGAGCAAGAAAACAGAAGCAAATGGAAAGTCGGAAGAAGGAATCAATGATGTCAGTATGGGAAAAACTGAGCTTTGTTCCCATGATCAGTCACTATTTTGAGTTTTCTGTGAACGAAAACTACTGGGATGGCTGTTTGTCTGTCCGTCCGCACTTTTCTGTCCGCCCTCAGTATTTAAAAACTTCTGAGGCTAGAGGGCTGCAAATTGCTATGTTGATCATCCAACCTCCAATCATCAAACATACCAAATTGCAGCCTTCTACCCTCAGTAGTTTTTTTTTTTTCAGGTTAAAGTTAGCCATGATTTTGCGTCTGGCACCGCTAAAGGTTCCAACAACACAGGCTAACCCTGGGCCTCGGCTGAAAGTTTCATGGGCGGTGGCCGAGAGTTTCATGGACCGTGGACGATAGTTTCATACAGAAAACTCGATTGTGCCGAAGAAATTTCTGCGAATTTTTTACTTGTTTTTCTTTTGTATCAAGTGTCTTATAATGGACCCAAAAATTAACGGTTTTAACCTGTCTCGTAAAACATGATACTAAGTTTTTTTTGGTAGCGTGTTATAACAGTCCTCTTCCCACTTTTCCCGAGTAAGACCTAAAGGGCTATTTTCTTAAAGCAGATTTTGAAAATATATTGGCTTTTTAATTCAGTCAAAACGTTTGTCGCTATATATTGAAATCGGGTTAGGAAAAAAGGAAAAAACTGTGAAATTAACCAAGTATTTCACGAAAATAATCAAATAACAATTGCTTTAACTAATAACAATCCTGTTAAGAACTTTTTCCTCAAGAAAGAGGGAGTGATATAAAGAAATATGGCGTCACCGTTTATTACACCTGAGGTTTTATCCTCCACGTGACTTATGTCCCTCTCCGTCAAGGAATCTTGGCACTACTTTCAGCGACGACGCAATAAACTTACATGAATGCAGATGCAGGAACCACAAATCCAGAAAAATGTGCCGCGTTCCGGAGACGACAATAAATTTCAAAGCATTATTTATCATTTGTGGAAGACGCGGAAATTGCAGAAAATTGGCTCGGTAAAAGGGTGAAGATATCTTAGTTTTGGGATGTTTCCTTTTCTCTATATTTTAGCCTTTATGTTCATCACAAATATACTATTGGTGATATAGTTTTGTTATCAATGTTTTTCATATAAAACAATGATAACAACAGTGATAACCATACATGTCACTTAACCTAACTATTATTATTTGTAGCAGCAGTAGTAATGTGCAAGTTGTAAATGAATATGTTTGTGTCTATGGCAATGCATTTTACTAATAATGCATTCCACGTATAGACTAGTCTTCATCCAGTACGGGAATATCGGCCTTTAACACTGACCAATTTATCACTATACGGAAGTTCCTCATTAGGAGGGTGGGTTTTGTTCTCAGCTAGCACTCTGCTGGACGCGAGTTCGAATCTCTGACCGGCCAATGAAGAATAAGAGGAATTTATTTCTGGTGATAGAAATTCATTTCTCACTTTAATGTGGTTCAGATTCCACAATACGCTGTAAGTCCCGTTGCTAGGTAACCAATTGGTTCTTAGCCACGTAAAATAAATCTAATCCTTTGGGTCAGCCCTAGGAGAGCTGTTAATCAGCTCAGTGGTCTGGCTAAACTATGGTATACTTAACTTATCACCATACGGAATATTGGTATCCTAATCCGAGTTTCAGCTCTTCGTTGGGTGAGTCGGTAGAGCTGTGGACTGGCACTCGCCAGGCCCGAGTTCGAGTCTCTGGCCGGCTGATGAAGAGTTAGAAGAATTTATTTCTGGTGATAGAAATTCATTTCTCTCTATAATGTGGTTCGGATTCCACAATACGCTGTAGGTCCCGTTGCTAGGTAACCAAGTGGTTCTTAACCACGTAAAATAGATCTAATCCTTCGGGCTAGCCCTAGGAGAGCTGTTAACCAGCTCAGTGGTCTGGTTAAACTAAGGTATACTTAACTTATCACTATATGGAATATTGGTATCCTAATCCGAGTTTCAGCTCTTCATCGGGCGTGTCGGTAGAGCTGTGGACTGGAACTCGCCAGGCCCGAGTTCGAGTCTCTGGCCGGCTGATGAAGAGTTAGAGGAATTTATTTCTGGTGATAGAAATTCATTTCTCGCTATAATGTGGTTCGGATTCCACAATAAGCTGTAGGTCCCGTTGCTAAGTAACCAATTGGTTCTTAACCACGTAAAATAAGTCTAATCCTTCGGGCCAGCCCTAGGAGAGCTGTTAATCAGCTCAGTGGTCTGGTAAAACTAAGGTACACTTTATCCGAGTTTCGAGACGGGATATAGCGGCCCCAGTGCAGGACCGTATAATTACATCATTATTTTGGGTATACAAGTACTGATTAAAAGTACAAGGATATATAAAAAAAAAACTTTAACAGCTTATAATGAACGGTTATGGGTCACATAGCACTTAAGTTTTTGACCTCATTACAATGAACAGTTGGAATAATATATAATCTACATAAATGACCATGAAAAGAAATTATCTTCATGCAGCACTTTTTTCCAATTTGCAAACGACGTGTGATTTTTTTTTTATTTCTTTTGTTCATATAGACGCAATGATTGTATACAAGCATTTATACAGTCAGGACACGCCATGATGTAATGACGTAAATGCGAACAAGGACAATGTATAGGTAAGTGTAGAGAATTTGGACCAATGCTGAATCATTTCATTTTAGAGGTAGATACGGCTGGGAACATCACCCAACCGTCCTACCGATTACTTTAAAAAAAGCAAGAACAGTAAGAATGCAATTATTTCCCTGCACAGGAGAGAGAGCATGACTGTCATCTTCGTTATGTGGAGAGGTTTCTCTGCCATTTAGAGACAATTCCCGCAACTAAGAAATACATAATCACTTACTAGTCTGGTCTCTGCTTTGGGATGCATTGTAACCAATCCCTAAACTACTGGAACTTTTTGGGAAAGCCGGGAGATAGGCTCACCCGTGAAAAGTACGTAGCTCCTTCTAAAATATCAGAAACGACCTTGATGGCACGTGCTACACTGCGCTGGTATTCGGAACTGCCCGTCGTGTCTCCCCTACCCTCCAGATTCCCTACCTACCCCTCCCATAATCGGGGCGGACAAACAGTTTTGCAGGAGGAGGATGGATGTGTCATGTCTCCCCTACCCTCCAGATCCCCTACCTACCCCGCCCCCACCAAGGGCTGAAAAACAAGAAAGATCCACTCTGATTTTATTATTATTATAACTTAAATTTCTTCACTGTGGATGAGCACTTTATGGAGACGTCTGTCGCAACATTAGCTACTTTATACACCTGCACAAACGACTCATTTGTAGTGCACGGAAAACCCTTCACATTTCCTAGCCATCCACCTCTATCTTACACGCACTCCCTGGTTTCCTGGTTGTTTAGAGCCTCGTTTAGACTGTCTCTTTCATGCCATGTATTTAGCCCTTCTTATTATTCCCAGATTGTGTAACTCAACAATTTCAACAGACTTTCCACATGACGGAACTTTCTCAAAGTCCTTTGATCTATCATTTCAATAGCACTCTC
>JANJGK010000007.1:34918153-34926749 GCA_039081455.1 Macrobrachium rosenbergii | reverse complement strand
TTCCTCATTGGGAGGGTGGGTTTTGTTCTCAGCTAGCACTCTGCTGGCCGCGAGTTCGAATCTCTGACCGGCCAATGAAGAATAAGAGGAATTTATTTCTGGTGATAGAAATTCATTTCTCGCTATAATGTGGTTCGGATTCCACAATACGCTGTAGGTCCCGTTGCTAGGTAACCAATTGGTTCTTAGCCACGTAAAATAAATCTAATCCTTCGGGCCAGCCCTAGGAGAGCTGTTAACCAGCTCCGTGGTCTGGTTAAACTAAGGTATACTTAACTTATCACTATACGGAATATTGGTATCCTAATCCGAGTTTCTGCTCTTCATCGGGCGAGTCGGTAGAGCTGTGGACTGGCACTCGCCAGGCCCGAGTTCGAGTCTCGGGCCGGCTGATGAAGAGTTAGAGGAATTTATTTCTGGTGATAGAAATTCATTTCTCGCTATAATGTGGTTCGGATTCCACAATAAGCTGTAGGCCCCGTTGCTAAGTAACCAATTGGTTCTTAGCCACGTAAAATAAGTCTAATCCTTCGGGCCAGCCCTAGGAGAGCTGTTAATCAGCTCAGTGGTCTGGTAAAACTAAGGTACACTTTATCCGAGTTTCGAGACGGGAAATAGCGGCCCCAGTGCAGGACCGTATAATTATATCATTATTTTGGGTATACAAGTACTGATTAAAAGTACAGGGATATATAAAAAAAAAAACTTTAACAGCTTATAATGAACGGTTATGGGTCACATAGCACTTAAGTGTTTGACCTCATTACAATGAACAGATGGAATAATATATAATCTACATAAATGACCATGAAAAGAAATTATCTTCATGCAGCACCTTTTTCCAATTTGCAAACGACGTGTGATTTTTTTTTTATTTCTTTTGTTCATATAGACGCAATGATTGTATACAAGCATTTATACAGTCAGGACACGCCATGACGTAATGCCGTAAATGCGAACAAGGACAATGTATAGGTAAGTGTAGAGAATTTGGACCAATGCTGAATCATTTCATTTTAGAGGTAGATACGGCTGGGAACATCACCCAACCGTCCTACCGATTACTTTTAAAAAAGCAAGAACAGTAACAATGCAATTATTTCCCTGCACAGGAGAGAGAACATGACTGTCATCTTCGTTATGTGGAGAGGTTTCTCTGCCATTTAGAGACAATTCCCGCAACTAAGAAATACATAATCACTTACTAGTCTGGTCTCTGCTTTGGGATGCATTGTAACCAATCCCTAAACTACTGGAACTTTTTGGGAAAGCCGGGAGATAGGCTCACCCGTGAAAAGTACGTAGCTCCTTCTAAAATATCAGAAACGACCTTGATGGCACGTGCTACACTGCGCTGGTATTCGGAACTGCCCGTCGTGTCTCCCCTACCCTCCCGATTCCCTACCTACCCCTCCCATAATCGGGGCGGACAAACAGTTTTGCAGGAGGAGGATGGATGTGTCATGTCTCCCCTACCCTCCAGATCCCCTACCTACCCCGCCCCCACCAAGGGCTGAAAAACAAGAAAGATCCACTCTGATTTTATTATTATTATAACTTAAATTTCTTCACTGTGGATGAGCACTTTATGGAGACGTCTGTCGCAACATTAGCTACTTTATACACCTGCACAAACGACTCATTTGTAGTGCACGGAAAACCCTTCACATTTCCTAGCCATCCACCTCTATCTTACACGCACTCCCTGGTTTCCTGGTTGTTTAGAGCCTCGTTTAGACTGTCTCTTTCATGCCATGTATTTAGCCCTTCTTATTATTCCCAGATTGTGTAACTCAACAATTTCAACAGACTTTCCACATGACGGAACTTTCTCAAAGTCCTTTGATCTATCATTTCAATAGCACTCTCTTCTGTGTATCTCCACATTTCTCGCCCTCATTTTCGTTCTTATGTAACATGTATTATGTGAACAATTCAATAATACAGCTGTTTTTTTTTCATTTTGTACACTCAGCATCCAGGCTTCACTTTAATAAAGGTGAGTTTGCTTTACAATTCCATCGTACATTCTAACTTTGGGTTACATAGATACTCCTAAATATCTTCTAATCTTCTGCATATATCATGCTTTTGATACATTTCTTTTCTTACCCCTATGGGCCCACTGATTTTAATATCTCACTGTTCATATTAACATTAACTGTTCCAGATTCCAATTTTCGATTAACCCTTAAAAAGTTTCTCTTGTTCTCGTTGACTCTGAAGGTTTTGCTTTTGCAAGTATATTCAGAATCTTTCATTAGAGTTTCTATTTTCTCTTCACAATCCTCAAATGTTATTATGCAACATGAATACATCAGCTATTCAGGTATCTCATTCCTGACCCGTCATTTCCAACAACTTTGAATCTACATCTACCCTCATTTCACTGATTTTCTGTGCTTCACTTCACAGTCTGCAGATTGAATCGTTATGACTCATATGCTACCTCTTTAAATAAGAGAGAGAGAGAGAGAGTTATGAGAGAGAGAAACAGACAGACAGAAAGTTAATATTTTTGCAGAGTATATTTTTCTCATATTTCGTTGAAAAAAAAAATGTAGTTCAATCTATCACCCTTGTCAGGAAATAAATGCCACCAAAATACAATAACTTTGGAATTTTTTCTATTATCCCTTTCAACATTTCCGTTTTTATTAAATCATGGAAACGTTATTCAGTGTTCATACTCTATCTGTATACTTATATTTAGACTGATGATAACATGGATGTCGAATGTGAACACTCATGCATTAGAAATTGAACATTTGATATAGACTCGTATGTTTGTGTGTACTTAGCATTCATCCTAGCCTATGTGTAATGTACATTCCTTCAGCTATGTACCAGTCCGTTTGAAAATGTCCTATTAGACGAAAGTGGTCAGGGAGTTATCCACAATTTCAGAATTGTTTATGGTATCATATACATATATATATATATATATATATATATATATATATATATATATATATATATATATATATATATATATATATATTGTCACTATGTTGTCATTAATTTCACATAGATAAATGCTTTAATTTTTTATATTTTAAATTTTTGTTTAAATATTGTAATCAGGTATTCAGAATTAGCTTGTTTTTCCTCCTCACCGGTGGTTCGCATGTTAAGCAGAGGGGTTTGTGGAAGCTCCTGTTTCAGGGTTAAGTTAGTCTGTTTCTGGATCTTCGTCAGAGGTGCTGAATTTGCCTGCCTTTGCTGCTAATTGTGATTATTACCTGCTTGTTGGTTGTGGCAGCCCGATTATTCTTGGGTCCACTTTGTCCTGGAGCTGCAAGGATTTAGCTGCCCTTTATCCTTCAGCACCACTGATCTAGTATCACTGTCTGTGGGACCTCTCTTGTCCATGGTAATATAATTATCTATTGATTGATAATGTGTGATCATGGCCTCTAGTCCACTGCCGACACATTTTGTGGACCTATTGTTCATCTATTATCCACCTCTGTCCGAGTGCATCCTGTGATACCCCGTCAGCAGGAGATTCTCCCCTGACATTTGGGAGGAATTAATTAACCACTGAGGAGTTATTAGTGTACTGAATTCAGTGTGTATCATTCTATCTTTTGGCTCTCCTCCTCCTTTCTGGACACCCCTCCCTTTTTTGGTATAAGTGTGTTGAGATCTGTCTTTAATTGTGTAAGTGTTGTTTATAGTTAAGGGTGTGTGATTTTTCATTGATTTCGTGTATATTGAGGTTCAGGAGTAACTTCTGTTTGGAGATTTATGTATTAGATATTAATATTTTTCTCTGTTTTTGTATCCCCCTATAATTAATTTTGGCACACATTGTTATTCTTATTTAGCTGTTCCACTGATTGTGGACTTAGTTGATATTTAGGTGAAAACATTTAGTAAGAGAAATTTTTTCTTAGTGACCGTCAAAGAAGGGCGTCACAATATATATATATATACATATATATATATATATATATATATATATATATATATATATATATATATATATATATATATGTGTGTGTGTGTGTATATATGTATATGTATATATATATATATATATATATATATATATATATATATATATATATATATATATATATATATATATATTACGAAGGAAGTAATAGGGAAAGCAACCTCATCCTCTAACAGTTTATTTTCAATGCCGATGTTTGGCGACGAATTCCAAGTCGCATTTTCAAGGCTATAAAATATAATTTGCGAACATTAATAACAAATTAATTTATGGAGATGTGCAATGGCAACAGCTCTTCATGAAGTAAAAACATTAAAACAAAACACCTCATTCCAAGACAAAGCTATTATAAGTAAAAGGAGTTCACTAAAACCTTAAAACAACCTAAATGAATGAAAGAACAAGACTAACATAAATAAATAAAAACAGATTGTGGAAAACCAATTGCCCAAACTAGGCTATAAACAATTTTACTGAAGACCATTCAGTATTTAACGACAGTACAGTCTTTTTGATAATTATGGATTCTTGGATGGTTAAGTCGTTGTTGTTCTGCAGCTGGCCTAAGATGGAAAAATCCTTGCCGTCAATATAAGCTTTACATTATTTTGAATGATTACGTATACTTGATTGTTCAGGATTAGATAACCTGCAAACCTGTTCTATGACTTATGCCCCTGTGGGAATCTATGCGGACCTTCAACAGCCTCCTCGTGCATCCCACGTATATCCCGTGATCACATCCCGGGCAAGTGTATTTGTAAACGACACTGGACGAAAGCAGAGGACTGAGTCGGTCTTTCACTCTAAACAGAGACCCTATTGTTAAGGGACTTGTCGGGATAATTTTCAGATTCAAAGCAGGAAAACTCTTTTGAATAATGGCTGTGCATTTTTTCCTGAAAGTATCATCACGCACGAAAGGGAAACTGGTATACTTCTTCAATTTCGGCACAGTAGATACAGGTGTTGATTGAGTCATTTTCTCCATTAGGAATTTGTTTAGGGATCTGAAAAAAATCCTTTTAGGAAATCAGTTATTACTGAAATATATTTCATTAAAAGGGTATTTCGTCGTGGAAGCTGATCCAGTTTGACGAGTGGGTATAAGCCCTATGGAGAAGGGTTAAAATAGAGTTCAGTTTAAAATTAAAGAAACACGAACTATAAAAATTAATTCCCAAACCAGTAAATGTATTATTTTCTATACACACCTGTGTAAAAACCTAAGTCACATCTGGAAGTAATAATATCAAGGAAGGGAAATTTGTTATTTTCCTCCTTTTCCATAGTAAAACTTACGTTATGATGTTGCCAGTTGACGAACTCTAGAAAGGACTCTACTTGACATTCATAACGAAACAGGGCGAACGTGTCGTCAACGTATTTCCGATAAAATAGAGGGCAGAACCTAAGGGGACATTCTTCTTTTATGCGCTCCTCCAGGGAGCACATGAAGATGCTAGCAAAAATTGGAGCAAGTGGTGATCCCATGCCCATCCCTTCAGTTTGTTTATATAAAATGCCATTGAAAACAAAGGTCGTGTCCAGCACGGCCAGCTCTAAAAGCTGTTTAAAAAATGTTCCACTAAAATGATTAAAAATTGTATCTTCATCAGTAAAAAGTTTGTTTAATATTATATCAATAGTCTCCCCCCACCAGGACATTTGTAAAAAAAAAATCCACGACTAAGCTTACCAATATATAAGTCTGAGTCTTGCTTTAGAATGTCCTCTTTAAACTGAGTGGAACTGGTTATCAAAAGATTGTTTTTTTTTGTTTTTTTTGTTAAGGGTTCTAACAAGGGAACAAGAAATTTAGCTAATTTATGATGTGTCGTATTCCGTGAGGAGAGGATTAGGCTTAAGGGAACTTCCTCTTTGTGGATCTTGGGGAAACCATATAAAACCCCATATGATGATCCAGTGGAAAACAAGTCTTGGTAAGTATTATAAATTAACAACGTTATTTTGTTTGAGTGTTCTTAAAAATCTGTTAAAATTATCCTCTGCTGTCTAAAAATATTTTATTTAAGTATTCATTTTTGTCTAGAATGACAAGACCCTTAACTTATCGGGTTTTATTAACACGATGTCCTCTTGTTTCGCCAGCTTCTTCATAACATTGAAGTCGTCCTTGTTGAAACAGGGAGTCCACCTCGTTTTTAAATTGTTAAATGCGCGAAGGTAAAATCTTGTTGCGGGGAGACGTCAATATATTTGTGAACAGAAAAGTATTAGAAGGTTACAGGCACAAGCTACAACAATTAGGAAACGCTCATAAAACAGTTAAGAAAAAGGAATACATGTAACTGACTGCATGTATCCCTAAATTCTACGCTCTCAGTTGGAGGCATTGGGGTGAACCGAAAGCTCGGCTGTAAGTCCGTGCATGCAGTACTAGTAATGCATGAAAAGTGCCTTTGGAACGGCTCCCGCAGTCCATATATTAGCTCTTTTTTTATACGCTTGTTTTTCGTGTTCCAAATGACATACGTAACAGGAAATACAACAACAAGGTGCCCAAACCTTTTCCCAAGTTATTTACCCCACCCGAAACCCCGAATTCCCAATGGATCCCCCTTACTGTTAGCTATTCTCGAAAGTGTTTTACACCCACCCCAAAATACCGATTCCCAACAGGTCCCCTTTACCGTCTGCTACAGTTCTAAGGTAAATTACAGCTTAATTACATTTGGCTAAGTTCAATAGAAAAACGTCAACTGCCATAGTCTAGCTCACCGCGGACAGCTGGCTCATATATAAATGTATATATATATATATATATATATATATATATATATATATATATATATATATATATATATATATATATATATATATATATATATATATATATATATGTGTAATTCTAATAGCCACAATGCCCTCTTAACTGTGGCTATTAGAATTACATATGTGTCTGGTAAAAGTGACCAGTAGATTCTGCATATATATATATATATATATATATATATATATATATATATATATATATATATATATATATATATATATATATATATATATATATATATATATATGTATATATATATATATATATATATATATATATATATATATATATATATATATATATATATATATATATATATATATATATATATGAGAGAGAGAGAGAGAGAGAGAGAGAGAGAGAGAGAGAGAGAGAGAGAGAGAGAGAGAGAGAGAGAGACAGAGAGAGAGAGAGATGTGTGCAGAGGGAGAGAGTTAACTGGTTTTGTTGAACTTTGGTGTGTAAAAAAGGGTATCATATACAATGAGATACTTAATTTCCGATTCCATGATATTTATTTTTTTCAGGATTCCACGGATAACGTGGTCGTTATATTAAATCTGATCTAATAAATTCACCTGATAAATTTATATATTCCAAAAAAAAACTTATCACTTTTACAGTACGAAAATAATGTCTGAACTCAACAGATATAATTCAAAAATAAGGACTGGCATAAATTATTTATTCGCGAGAGCATTCGACTGCTCTTCTTCCTGACTCGTTCTGTTACCGGTGTATATGTGCAGTTAATCAAAATTAGGATTCCGAATCGTCTACACTCTACAGTAACCTTATCTCCCCCCAAAAAATATTAGTGAATGTAGAAATTGGTAGTTCAGTGCGTTTATTTATACTGTATATTGGTCATACATATATATTTGCATTAAATTTAAAAACTGATTCAAAATACAAGATACCGTAAGAGAGAATAAGTCTACGAGCCCGTTGATATCTGAAGTCATTTGGATATCAGGTTACACTACGTAAGAGGTGAGTAAGCATGTGGATCTTTCAATTTTTTTTCCACTCTGGGTTGGATGTCATCATTCCCTACGTTCCCCGTATCATATCGTATATCGAAAACCTTTTCCAATTTCCTGTCGTACTTCTCCTTCAAGGGGAGGCAATCAGATATGGAAACTTCATCCTTTTGAGAATAGGGATCTGTTCTGAGTGTCCGGGCCATAAGGGCATTTTAAGTGAACCATACAAGATACGAGGATTTATGGGATTCAAGTCATTTATGAACAAATGAAAACCAATGTGTCTTATGGAAATCTACTGCTAATTCATATAGCGCAATGTATGCTATGTTAGTCCAGTAATTTCATGACATCACCTCAAGTATATAACATGTAAATGACGTCCGAAGTATTCTTTGCTGGTTTCATATCTCTTTGATTTTGTGTTGATGCTGACTTATTAACAAACAGTAGGCTGGATAAACACTCGCAAAACAGAGGGAAGTCTGGCAGTCACTTCGGAAACATTAAGGAAAGAACTTAAAAAAAAAAAAAAAAAAATATATATATATATATATATATATATATATATATATATATATATATATATATATATATATATATATATATATATATACGTATATATATATATATATATATATATATTATATATATATATATATATATATATATATATATATATATATATATATATATATATATATATATAAATCTAATATATATATATATATATATATATATATATATATATATATATATATATATATATATATATATATATATATATATAAGGTGATTTTCACGTAACCAGAGAAGTTGAACTCCTGGTGTTTGCTTTAAATATAAGGGGCG
>JANJGK010000007.1:34898153-34908153 GCA_039081455.1 Macrobrachium rosenbergii | reverse complement strand
ACCGAGGAAGTAGTCGGGAACGAAACTAAAGACTCATTATTTATTAATTAAAAACAAGTATAATGCACAATCAAATGCTAGGTTTACGAATGCAGAATATCCGAGGAACCTAACTTACAAACCTATCAGGATTTTAATGAAAAGCGCAGCAAGAAAAATTTCGAAATTAAATGAGCAGAAGCTCACATCTATCTTGTCGACACCTTGGATCCCTAGAAATATCTGCTTAACACTGAAAGATTCCCAAATCCGCCCAGTGTCTGCTCATTTTCTTGAATTCTGGTTCATCCAGCAAGTTGTGACCTCTTACAGAAAAGCAACGGCAGCAGAAAATCTTCTTACGACAATTACTCTGCAGCTCCGTAAAGAGAAACGTTAGCTGTAATGTGTACGGTAACTTTTTTTTAAGGATAATTAGCTTATAAAAACCATGAGTTACGTTTCTCCCATCAATGGCCAAAAAACGTTATTACCCACTGAAAACTTGTAACATTCCGGAGTAAGATTATCTCGTACATTTCATACCATAATTATGCATTAAGACTGTATAACACATTTATACTTTACAATGCCACTCTGCTTCTGTCGCCATTTAAAGTTAAAAATTTTCACTAAACGTAGAAACCGCTCAAACAAAATTTGTATATTAATACATAGAAAATGTACTATTTTGAAAATCGCCAAAATCAAAGTTACGATAACCCACGTACTATGATCAAAGTCGTATTTGTAAAAAGATACCTTTGATCTTTCAAGAATTCAGTAAAATTTAAAGAAACCGCTTACATTTAAAATAAAGCAACTAAGTTCTGTAACGCGAGCTCTTGTTAGGGAGGAAATGATTAGGTACATCTTTGGTCAGTTTTGCCACTAATCATTATCAAAAAGACTCGACAGCTCCTACCTTAGTAAACTGTATTGAAAAATGAATATTGGTACATGCATTAACTTCCTGATGACCTTTTACCATGGATAGCTTGTCGAACACTGATGTTCATTACAGCACCGCATTCACTGAATTAATGGTTACCAACATTAGCATTCAACTCATATGATAATTACCTCGTTATCTATGATAATGAGTATTTCACATACTCAAAGCCTTGTTGATGGGTACCATTAAAAACTCAAGTCTTGATTATAGATAGCATCCCAAACTCACCATCTGCGTTCATGAACAGTTCCACAAAGCACTGTTAGGGAAGTATCACATTTCCGCTTAGGTTGTCAACAGCTCCACAAAGCACTGCCCTTATTCAAGGATAGTATGAATGCCTCAGTGCCTTGTAATCATGAACAGCATCATAACCATTGAGCCGATATTACCATTTACTCAGCGTGTTCACGGATAGCCTAACACGCATTTGACGGGGTTCATGGAAAAAAAATTAATTGTTGCCCACGTTCATGGATGGCATCATAAAAACTATTGCCAGTATTCGTGGGTAACATCACAAAACTATTTCCAGTGGTCCACAGTAACAATACAAACCCATTGTCAGTATTCAAGAGTAACTTCCAAACTCATGGCTTGTGCATGGGTATCAAACTTATTGCATGTGTTATGAGTAACAAACTCATTGTTTGTGCTCATAGAGTAAAGCTCATTGCCCGTATTCATAGAGTAACAAACTCATTGCCTGTATTCATAAAGTAACAAACTCACTGCCTGTATTCATAGAGTAACAAACTGATTGCCTGTATTCACAGAGTAACAAACTCATTGCCTGTATTCATAGAATACGAAATCCATTGCCTGTATTCATAGAGTAACAAACTCATTACCTGTGTTCATATAGTAGCAAACTCATTGCCTGTGTCCACAGAGTAAAACTTGTTGCCTGTGTTCATAGAGTAGCAAACTCATTGCATGTGTTCATAGAGTAACAAACTCATTGCCTGTGTTCATAGAGTAACATACAAGCTCATTGTTAGAGTATAGCATCATAAATACACTGCTTGTTATGAGTAACCCAATGTTAGCAAAACTAACCAACATACCTGACAAACAACTTGACAACATCCCACTCAAAGTCAACAGATATTCCAGTTATTATATGCAAAAAATATCCATGACTTAAAATTTCCATACCTTCAACGAAACTAAAAAAAACTGCTTTCGTGCTGTCTGTTAACAGGAGCTGAAAGTGCCTAGCTATGAGTTACTGACAAACTTCATAAAACTAATGCCATCTACTAACAGCAGGAATCCAAACATTACTCTGGACATAATCTCTGCCTGGGGAAAATTTTGCATGGTTTTGATGATTTTCAAGAGATTAGCTGTTGGGTAGGCAAGCCCTATTATCGTAAATGACCTGCACATTTAGGGATTATCCTATAACCCTTATAACCAGAAATTTTCGGTTGCGAGAAAGTTCTAATCTGAGTTCTAATCCTCTGAAAATTCTATTAATTATAACGCCAACTTAACGCTTAAGAATTTTAATTCGGGCAAAACCTTCATGAAAAATGGCCAAAATTTATCTGACTTAACTTAGCCAGAAACTTAGTCCATTTTCAGGAAGTTACAGTTTTAAAGCAAAACACACCGAGTCGCTAGCCTTGTATATATATTTAATTTGTTTTAAAGCTGAATATTGCCTTTTGATAGCATAAACATTCTTAATTTCTTCAACCCATAGGGAGCTTCTGCAAACTTAATTTAGTGGAAGGTAGCCAAGCACATTTAAACACCTAATACCTATCTGAACTTACAAAAAAACTAAGCAATAGATTAAGTTTATACTTACCAGCTAAAAGAAAGTCTGCTGTTCAAAACAGCCCAAGAACCTGCATAGTAGGTCATACGACCTACTAAGCAGGACATGGGGGCTCCCCCACCCCTCCAGGAGTACCGCCCCTGAAGGGGTGGTGGATAAGGTGAAGATGTTCGGGAACATTATATACAAATTAAAAAAGTAAATTTATAAAAAAAATAATAATAATAAAGTAAATTTATGACAAATTAAAAATAAATTACAAAAATTAAAAAAGTAAATTTATGACAAATTAAAAATAAATTTATTACGAAAGTGTGAAAAATAAAGTTATGACAAATTTTAAAAATTATGACAAATTAAAAAGTTAATTTCTTAAAAACAATTTCAAAAAGTAAATTATTACAAAAATTTTAAAAGTAAATTTATTACAAAAAGCTGAAAAGCAAATTTATGACAAAATTAAATTTCTTAAAACAATTAAACATTTATGACAAATTCCAAAGGACAATTATGACTAAAAAAAGACAAAACTAAACTTGGCGAAAAAAATACCTCTTACATACCTGTTGCTAAAGTGAGCAGCTTTATTATGCGTGAAGCTTTACCGTTAGGACAGGAAAAGTTAAACTTGTACCAAAAACATATGGGAAAGACAACGCTTTAGAGTTGTATGTAACTTACTCTAAATCATGTAAATTTTGGGCGTTTACTCACGTCAGATTATGGGTAAACACCTACAGAAATAGTTATAATGACTGCCAAAGATTTGTACAAGACTAAACACGCAGCAAGATTCGAAAGTCCCCGGAACAAATATACAATACCGGCGATAAAATAGTAAATTTCCGGTGTTACCTTGCAGAAAGAATTGAGATTCTTAACTTGAATAATTCCATACTTGTCTGAACTGAATTTCTTATCTTCATATTTATCCATAAGGTTGCTAAATACGCTGGATACTACTTTATTATTCTATTTCTACTCACGGTTTGCACACCTATAATTTCATCCAGAGAGAGTTTCATGTTCTGAAAGAGGGCATCACTCACCATTTGCATAGTTGGAAAAACAGAAAATTACAATCCAAAGGAGTCCTTCCTCCTAAGCGGCACAAACGTTCCCATTTTCTAAAAGTTTATATTCCTCTCCATAGATGGCGGCAGTGTCTCCCAGTACCGCGCGGGATCCCAAAGGCCAACTACTTCTAACCTTGGTTGGTGTTTACTACAGACACACTTTCAAAAACAGAACAAATACAGTAAAACAAACACCAAAAAGTAACGTTACTTAATTCACGCCATATTAATGAGTTACTACATTTTCAAGTGTAGTTTCCCTTTAAAAACTTGGGATAAAACACAAAAACAGGTGAGCTTATGACACTTTCTCTTCGAAAAAAAAAATTCTTCCTCTCAAACTACGGTTTAATTCAGTGGTTCTAATATAAGAAAATCTCGGTTTTGATATGATTAAGAGGCGTAATGCCCTGAAAGTGATAATAACTAAACAGTTTCTATGACTAAAGAAATAGAAATATTTTTCATTGAATGGAATCCAGATGAGCGCGGGTTTCTTGGATAGGAAAGTTATGGATGGTGGTCGTGACTTGAATTAGTTCTACTTACAGATTTCATACTAGGCCATTGGTTTAAATGAACACTAAACAGGGAGGTTAAACATAGCCACTGAAAAGTAGTTTCTTATAGTTACTGGAGGTTAACCATAGTTACACCTAGTCATTACACAGTTATGGAAATGGGCAATATAATGTTTTGACATAAATGGCATGAAAGTTGATTTACTCTGACCAATAACAAAATTTCCTATATGTAGAATGTATAACGTGTGTGAATAAAATGTTTAAAGCGTTTATGAACAAATGGTTGGTTTGTTTCGGTGGAAAGCTAAAAAAAGTTAAATCTTTTCAATCGTGAGACTTCATATTGGTGCGAGGATTTTCAGAACTAATATGATTACAAATTCCTCACTCCATCACTCTAAGACTGCACTGCTCTCATTTGATAGCTACTCTTCCATTTGAATATTATAGTTTCAGTGCCCTTTGGTCTTGAACCTTTGCGCTGACTTCCTTGTCTTACATCTAATTCATTATCTCATTCCAGCACTTTATTATGTAGCTTCTTTTTCTCACTTGATACATATCAAAGGTTTCCTTCTTGTTAACCGATGTCTTGTGTTATTTTTCTCTAGTCAATTATGGTTATGTCATCTATTTGGTTTCCGCCCTTTGGAGATGTAAAAGGGCATTTATGAATGTCTGTGTTCCTTGTCTTGGAAAAGCAATAGCTCCAATTAAAAATTCTTAAAAACATTCCCAAGTTTTGGAGTTGATCCGCAGTCACTGAATTTTTTTTAGGGCAGTGTTTATTCCCAAGAAAGCTTCATATGCTGTATGTATAATTATTACATATTAAATACGTTGCTTTTATATCTATAGATTTTATTCGGTTTTATTTTAAAATACGTAGACGGTAGTTAACACAAAACTATCGAACCCCCATTTTGAATTTTATCGGTTGTGCACCTGCTGTGCTTGGGTTGACCCATTCTGATGGTAGCTAGCGCCAGCTTTTGGCCCTAATGGTTCAGGGAATGCTGCCGTATCTCTCTCTCTCTCTCTCTCTCTCTCTCTCTCTCTCTCTCTCTCTCTCTCTCTCTCTGCCTTAACTGAGGTACTAATAATTCCTAAAAGCCCTTTGCCAAATAGATCGAGTTTGTTCCATAAATTGTATGAAGCAACTGCCGTATAAATATACTGGAACTCTGAGCGTATAAGCTGTAGAGGAAAGCTGATATCGCAGCCAAGTTGCAGTCCGAATGACTAGATCAAGTTTACCTGTTCCTGTAAATTGCTATCATTAAATCCTGTTTTCTTTAGTAAATTGCAGGCGTTGTAGAACCGATTTGGAGAATAGCAAATTCAAATAGAACAAAGCAACTCTCGTAGTGGTGTTAAGAATGTCATCATGTATACAACTACTAATTACACCAATTCATAACCGTACATTCTCCAGTTGGATGGATACCTCTACCCAAGGATGCCCACTACCACTGCGTCTATGGCTCCAAACGAATTTATTTGTTTACTGTATAGTGCACATTTTATAACATTTAACGCACCTGAAACTTTGAATTTTCCAAAGCATTTACTTTTTTTATTGTTACGGGCCATTCAAGCCTCACACACTCCCACCTAATGAATGGGCCCCTCCAACCTTGCGTCCAAACTTGTATCCCTCTTTCTATATCAAATAATCCTTTATCACAGGGCCTTTCCCAGCCTAACCTCTCTTCCCCCGTCCACCTCGCCTTCATGATATTCTCATCGAAGTAGAACACTTCTCCAAAGAACACGTAGTCTGTTTCCATGAACAAATAAATATTCACCTAATATATCCTACTAACCAATAATTCTAACCATACTGTATCTATAATCAGCATGACATAGCACCATATGGTCTCCAAGGCCTGGTGCTTCTCATTGATGTTAATTCAGTTAAATTCAGTTCTGAACTGGTATGGAATATGGATCGAAGATCGCAGAGGCTAAGGAGCAGCACACAATAATCTCTCAATATTTCTTTTCCCCGCACAGTGCTTTCTCCGAATTTCGACTGTTAACTGACGTTTACAGACTGCTTTAAGATTTAAAGCACGCAACAATAGAAAGAAACTGATATCCAGGACGCTCTCTTCTGTTGGCCAGAATATTCCAGAGGGCAACTCACATTTCATTTGAAGGCTATTTACAAGCAAAAGACCGTGCTGAAACACTGTCAGCTTCGTCTAAAAGGAGTCATACTATTCAGCAATCAAATTTCTCTCTCTCTCTCTCTCTCTCTCTCTCTCTCTCTCTCTCTCTCTCTCACACACACACACACACACACACACACACACACACACACACATATGCTGCTCTTATGAGCAAGAGTCCGTGCTGGCACAGAGTTTTCTTAAGCTAACAGAAACAAGTTGCGTTGTTTTGTAACTTGCACTATGGAAACTCAGAGGCTTCAGCGTCATTTAATCTTTTTATCGTCCTCATGCGTCAGGTTACATGCACGCCATCTATTTGCGTCGCTAGTATATGGCTGTTCAGATAATTGTTTAATCTACTTTCGATTTAATTCCGAAATGGAAATGAAGGGAATGGACGGGATATGGAAGGAAAAGTACGATGCAGACCTACATGCACAAGAGAGTGTAATCATGCATATGTCGGCATTTTTTCCACTTATACCATTTCGGGATCGTCGAACACTGGGTATAATCATTATTCATGACGCACATGCCAGTAACTAATGATTCAGTCCATTCACATGCTTATACACCTTTGAAAGGTATCAAATCCTTCCACAGGAACACTCTTTTGAAAATCTCTTACAGTTTCCTCTCCGTCATATTTCGGGTTCTCACTCCTGGAATCAGTGTTCGCACAGACAGTGAGTTCTTACAGTTATCACTTAATCTCACGATTACTTTCTGTGGTATTGTTTAGTTAGTATTTTGCAACTCTTTTCATGCTATATTGCAACTCCTCCATATTTAAATACTTTTCTAACTCTGTGTTTTACAGTTTTCTTCTAATTTATAACTTATTTTGCTTTGCCAGATATTATTTTAATTCCGACGCTAATGTCTTTGATAACAATCTTTTCATTTCAGTGGAACATTTAAACCTAAAAAAGCAGTGTTGTATTATTCCGGAAGAGAGAGAGAGAGAGAGAGAGAGAGAGAGAGAGAGAGAGAGAGAGAGAGAGAGCTCCTATGGGGAAACGGTTGAATTATAATGAGCCGCATATATAGACACGCTCTGGCGCTGAAGAACGCCAATGGAGCAAATTGTGGACAGGTGGTAAATTTTGCTGGTGTAATGTGCACCACCGGATAGATTAATGAAGGCAACAAACAAAGTGATAATAAAAATTGCTAATAGTGGACCATTCTTACAGCCAGTTAAACAGTTATAACTCAACCAGACACACGAGCGACCCAACCCAAACGTCGTTTTTCCCACTATTTTTCGTAAACTTTCGACCAGATGAGTAGTTGATGGCTGCATGATTTATAGTATTTTCTTGCCCAGTGGTTAAAGTCGCTTATTTCACTGACTTTTCAGGGAATTACGACCAGTATATGCTCCTGCTTGATAAATGGAGAAGCACTCTCTTGCTCCACGAGTGACAACGTCGATAATTTTATAGTTATTTAATAGACTTTCGACCAATGGAGAATTTGTTGATTAGTGGACTTTGGAGCATATCATTATTAACGTGTTAACTGGCAAAATGATGAAAAATCAACGAAATACGATTACTGTTCACTGATGGAAACTAGACAAAGGAGTTTTGATGAATAAACGTCTACATTAGTACGTAAACTGATCTCGTAAAAAAAACAAGTAAAAAATACGCCGAAGTTTCCTCGGTGTATTCAAGTGTTTTGTACAATGTATAATGTCGTATGAGTCGCGGACCATGAAACTTTCAGCTAGAGGGCTGTAATTTGGTATGTTTGATGATTGGAGGGAGAATGATCATCATACCAATTTTCAGCCCTCTGCTTTTAAGCTCTGAGGGCAGACAGAAAAGCGCAGACGGACAAATAACCATCTCAATAGTTTTCTTTTACAGAAACTAAAAAAACCTATAAATTTGGAAGTAGAGTAAACGCATTCCTAACCGCCACCAACCTTTTTCTATTACTGATTTAAGGAAATCGTTGTTTATCTCGCCGACAACATTGCAAGGATAGAAATTGAGCCGCCTTGTAGTCGACTCGTTAATGTATGAATAATTGTATTCTCTCATAAATGTTTAGTGAACATTGGCTGTTCTTCAGATGAAAGTCTGTCGGTTTTAGTCGGTGTCTAGTTAAGCATTCGGAAGCCATAAGCTCTTATACTGATCCCTTTTCAACTAATAAGTCAAGCCTATTTTCTCAGTTGCTTGCAATGACGTTGGTGTTATCACTGTTTATTTTTAATTAACATTTCTTGTTGAATAAAATGACAAGTTTGATGGGCGAGGGTTCGACTTGTCAAGGTTCTGCAATTTCATCTTCATTATCACTAACGTTTTTTATTTTTTGCATAAAATTTTCCAGTGTATGGTAAGATGTGAAATGAATTGATTCTCTCTCTCTCTCTCTCTCTCTCTCTCTCTCTCTCTCTCTCTCTCTCTCTCTCTCTCTCTGTTCTGTTCACTTTCTCATAGAATTCCATTATGGTTTATGTTTCCATTTATGCCTTTTCCCATGACCTTCCTAAAAGTCTTCTTCATCCTGTTATTGCCAATTGACAATTTATCTGATTAAATAATGTTGCGGATTGGGTCAGTGAATAATTAGTTATATTCATAAAGCACTCAAGTATGTTATATTACCAAAGAAAGAATTTGGTATACTCATATTTCCATGAAATCGACTGGCAGGAATATATGATTTTTCGTGGATGGGGTCAGGCGTTAAGTGATGTAATGGCCGTTGTATGAACACTGTTAATAATGAATGAAAGTGACTACGTAAATAAAATAATGGCATTATTGAATGATAGTGAAACTTATACGAAACTGAGGTCAGATCCCACACAGACAGTTAACTCTCATTTTAGCAAACAAATTAAATCCATTTTTAAGGACTCTGACCGTTTAATTAAACAGTTTACCACTCAGTGCTCCTCCCTATCATATCTCTACGGTTTAGTCAAGACACACAAAATCAATAACCGTAATAGACCAATCATTAGTTCAGCAGGCTCAGTTTCGTATAATTTATCTAAATGGCTTGTAAAAATTCTTACACCATTGGTAGGAAACATTTCTAATACGAATATAAAAAATAATGTCGACTTTATAGACAAATTGAATAGTTTGAATTTGAAATTTGATTTTACTCTGGTTAGTTTTGATGTTGTCCCTTTATTTACAAAAGTTCCTGTAGATGATTTACTGGAATTTTTAGAGGAAGAATTAGAAATTTGTGACATTCCTTTAACTGCAGCAAACCTCACAAATCTTATAAGGTTATGTATCAAAGATAGTACACTTTGTTTCAATGGGGAATTTTTTGTACAAAACTTTGGTATGGCTATGGGTAGTCCTTTATCTCCTGTCCTTAGCAATATTTTCATGGAATTTTTTGAGACAAAATTCTTACCAAGAATTTTGGCCCGAAAAGTTATATGGTTTAGGTATGTGGATGACATTTTTTGTATCTGGCCAGTTCACGAAAATCTCCAGGAATTTCTCGTTAGGCTA
>JANJGK010000007.1:34890653-34893153 GCA_039081455.1 Macrobrachium rosenbergii | reverse complement strand
ATACTGTAACGCTTACTACTGCATTTAAATATCAATGATTTCAGAACCGTAGAATATGATTGAAAGTTATAGGAGGTCAAGCAAAAATCAAACACAATAAGATTGAAGCTCCTCCCCTTTCTAAAGTTGCCAGATGTCGCATTAGTGAGCAATATATGTCCGAAGATTTAAAAAAAACTGTATCCTCACTTTCCTTGCCGAGTGTACATTGTCTCTCCGAACGCTTGATTGAGGAGGATATTACCTTCATCCCAAATTTCTCGGAAAGCATAGCATTCACAAAACAATGGTGTTTCAATATTTCCTAAAGAAGGCGGCCTTTTAATGGATATGATAAAAAATTCACAACTATTATTTGAACACTTCTTTTATGTAATAGCTTAGCTGTAATCTGTGGAAATATTATGTATGTATGAGCGGCGTGTATGAATATTTATTTATATATTTATATATTTATATATTTATTTATATATAATGATAATGAAGTATACAGTATTAGTCGTAGATGACCACCCTCTCACTCTCTTTTTCTTTTTAAATTATTTGAAATAGTTAGTCTTTAAAATTCTTAAAAAACTTAATTTTTTTTTTTACCAGTAAAGAAATAGAAAGGGTACTTTCAAGCTTGTATGCTTTATTATAAATAAAGTACGGACTTGCGTACTCCCTCATGTATACCTCGTCGGTCTGATATACTTTATTATTGTCTCTTTTCTTGGATCTTCCCATGTTTTCATATTATGGGGAAACATCAGGTAAATATCTATTTACCTAGGCTATGAAAGCAACGTCTGTAATGCAAAAATCTTGTTTTAAAATGATATTCAACAACTCTTATAACTTAATTGAGCGGTCACTTTCTTTACCAAATTATTGTATGTTCCTCACATAACTAACATCAAACCAATTTTAATTTAATATATTGTAATGTAATATATCTATCTATCTATCTATCTATCTATCTATCTATCTATATATATATATATATATATATATATATATATATATATATATATATATATATATATATATATATATATATATATATATATATATATATATATATATATATATATATATATATATATATATACAGTATATATATATATATATATATATATATATATATATATATATATATATATATATATATATATATATATATATATATATATATATATATATATATATATATATATATATATATATATATATATATATATATATATATATATATATATATATATATATATATATATAATATAATATATATATATATATATATATATATATATATAAATACTATATATATATATATATATATATATATATATATATATATATATATATATATATATATATATATATAGCTTTCTTCCAATTCTTCATGGTGGCCACCATACTGGTAGTTATCGTACCACACACAATCTGCAGGTCCTGTCTGAAAGCAATGCCTGAAATGCCTATCAAGGGAAAAGGTAGAGGTAGATGGGGATACCAATAGGAATTGTTTGGTCGGGGGTCGACTCCAAAGACACCACAAGGAATAGAAGTCTTCTCCTTGGGGACACAGCATTCTTCTCAATAGGCTGGGGTGGAAATGGTCTCATCCTCCCCTGCCTCTAAAGGGGTATTTTCAAGCATCAAGTCCCTCTCTGGAAGATTATGTGCAGAAGGCCCTATTGAAAGGTGCCATACCGAAACATGCTTATATTCACCACCAAGCACGTCTCTTCAGTGTTCCCAAAAAGGATTCCTCCGAACAAAGAGTGAGCCTCGACCTATCAACATTGAACAAGAACACTGTTTGCCAAAAGTTTCGGATGACTACCGTTGCCCAAGTACATTCAGTCATTCCAAAAAGGAATTGGACAGTTTCTATAGATCTGAAAGACGCATACTGGCACGTCCCTTTGCCGCTCCCTTTTGCCCCTTCCTGGGGTTCTGGATAGGGAAAGAAACGTACATGTTCAAAGTTATGCCTTTTGGGCTAAACATTGCCCCAAGAATTTTTACAAAATTAGCAACGGTAGTTCTCCAGGTGCTCAGGAAAGAAGGAATACAACTAAAAGCTTACCTAAGAGCAGTGGTAAAAAAACTCCAGTCAAAAGCTTTTATAATAAATCGGAAAAAAATCCTGCCTCACGCCCAGTAGATGCTTTCAGTGGTTGGGACTGTGTTGGGATACTCTTCAGGGCCTGTTGTCTCTCCCCATCAAAACTCAGAACAGAATAAGGAAAAACCTCAAAAGGTTCCTAGAGCAGCCCAGAGTTTTCAGACGGCAATTAGAACGCATGATGGGTCTACTGCAGTTTGCATCAGTAATAGATCCAACAATCAGATTGCAGTTGTAAAATGTGAACAAATTTTGGCTATCGCATGCAAGAAAAAAAATGCGAGACCGATCTCGCCAAAAGAATAAAAAAGTTGGAGAGATACTGCAGTCTTGGACCCGGAAAAAATCTCTGGCGAAACAGGTCACCCTGACTCCTCCATCTGT
>JANJGK010000007.1:34865523-34890553 GCA_039081455.1 Macrobrachium rosenbergii | reverse complement strand
GAGTAATGCTAAAGTAAGATACAGACCTCGAAGAGCGAGTAATGCTAAAGTAAGATACGGCCCTCGGAAGAGCAAGTAATGCTAAAGTAAGATGCGGACCTCAGAAGAGCGAGTAATGCTAAAGTAAGGCTAAAGTAAGCTACGGCCCTCGGAGTGAGTAATGCTAAAGTAAGATACAGACCTCGGAAGAGCGAGTAATGCTAAAGTAAGATACTGCCCTCGGAAGAGCAAGTAATGCTAAAGTAAGATACTGCCCTCGGAAGAGCAAGTAATGCTAAAGTAAGATACTGCCCTCGAAGAGCGAGTAATGCTAAAGTAAGATGCGGACCTCAGAAGAGCGAGTAATGCTAAAGTAAGATGCGGACCTCAGAAGAGCGAGTAATGCTAAAGTAAGGCTAAAGTAAGCTACGGCCCTCGGAGTGAGTAATGCTAAAGTAAGATACAGACCTCGGAAGAGCGAGTAATGCTAAAGTAAGATACGGCCCTCGGAAGAGCAAGTAATGCTAAAGTAAGATGCGGACCTCAGAAGAGCGAGTAATGCTAAAGTAAGGCTAAAGTAAGCTACGGCCCTCGGAGTGAGTAATGCTAAAGTAAGATACAGACCTCGGAAGAGCGAGTAATGCTAAAGTAAGATACGGCCCTCGGAAGAGCAAGTAATGCTAAAGTAAGATACTGCCCTCGGAAGAGCAAGTAATGCTAAAGTAAGATACTGCCCTCGGAAGAGCGAGTAATGCTAAAGTAAGATGCGGACCTCAGAAGAGCGAGTAATGCTAAAGTAAGATGCGGACCTCAGAAGAGCGAGTAATGCTAAAGTAAGGCTAAAGTAAGCTACGGCCCTCGGAGTGAGTAATGCTAAAGTAAGATACAGACCTCGGAAGAGCGAGTAATGCTAAAGTAAGATACGGCCCTCGGAAGAACGAGTAATGCTAAGTAAGATACTGCCCTCGGAAGAGCGAGTAATGCTAAAGTAAGATGCGGACCTCGGAAGAACAAGTAATGCTAAAGTAAGATATGGCCCTCAGAAAAGTGAGTAATGTTGAAGTAACATACAGACCTCGGAAAAGCGATTAATGCTAAAGTAACATACGGTCCACGAAAAAAGCAAGTATTGCTTGAGTAAGATATGACCCTCAGAAGAGCGAGTAATGCTAAAGTGAAATACGGCCCTTGGAAAAGTGAGCAATGTTAAAGTAATATACGGCCCTTGGAAGATCAAGTAGCCTAATGCTAAAGTAAGATGTGGCCTTCGGAAGAGCGAATAATGCTAAAGTAAGATACGGCCCTTGGAAAACGTCCTTATGCTGACAGATTATTTTCTGAAGTCAAGAATGTTGCGTCTAGTTTTTTTTTTTTGGGGGGGGGGCCTGGCTGGCTTCTTCCAACCTGTTTACCTTTTCTTGGTATATGAAGACTGATTAGATCAATCAAGACACAATTATTTGTTCCATTTAAAAGTAAATGCCAGAAACATTTATGTGAATGATAAGAGAGCAAAGTTCTTTGAGCACGAGAGTTCGAAGCGAGACATTACCTCCGTGTTCCATTATAGAAAATTTTCAAAAATTAGGTCAGATACGTCGATAATCCTTTTTAGGCATTCTCCAAGAAGGTCCTGGTGAAGTCATGAAAAGTGTACTGGAAGACACAACCCTCAAATATCCAGATGTTTGGAGCCTAAGAACCTGCTCTAAAGTACTAAAGCGCATTTTTTATCTGCATGAAGTGGTAGCATATGTTTGGAATCCGAGATGAGTGCAGTTTACATGCACATGTAAGAGAGAGACAAATTTGAAAACGGTTTCTACAATTTTTTTTTTACTCTGTCCCTTGTATATATATTAAAATAGATGAAAAAACTATCTTAGCCGCATTTAGCCCTTTTGAAAGGCAGTGTCTTTAACATATAAAGGATTCCTCGTCAGTGCCAGTCAAAAAGTCTGGCCTCTAGAAAATAAATCACGCAATCCTCTCTGAGGTAGCTGAACTGGAGAGAGGAGACTTTCAAAATCATCATTACTATCATTAGCAAACACCTAAAGATTCAAAACTAATAAAGTCACCCCGTCGGTGAATTCTTGTCCATTTTTCAATCTTTTTTTATAAACTCGCTGTGAGCATAACAAAATTGAAAGAAAATATTATATCCTTCCAGGAATCATAGGTGCATGGAAGGTACAGGTTGTGTGTGCGTGTGTATGTGTATGTCCGTATGTAAGAGAAACAGAGGGAGAGAGTGTGTGGTGTGCATGTGTGCGTGTGTGTGTATGTATGTTTGTGTGTGTCTGAGTACCTGTTTAATGACATACCACTGAGTGCACTGCTGAATAAGAGCCATCTAGCCTCGATCATATTGCTCTATTTGATTTATAACGTTAATGAACTGCTGTTAGTTCTCCATATATACCTTGATTTGTGGTCTTATTAACAGTATTTATGTTTTATAGCAAAGATGTAAGTGCATTCTTCATCTTACGAAGGTTGCTTTTTATATTAATTTCTTTTGTCTCAAATAACACAACGTGAAAATTTGCCGCATATTTGCTGGTGATAATTTGCTGTTTTTTCCTATCAATGGAATTTTAATCATTCTCCTTTCTAGTCATGAAAGAAATGTTCTTTTTCTAATATGAGTGATTATACTCTTGCATATGTCGGTATTTGGGAGTAGTATAGTGAGAAATGCTTTTCTCATACAGAAATATGTAAAGTATCTTTGCTTACTTTTTCATAAGAACTCTTTAATACTTAAGCTTTTTCTATGTAGGCCAAATTATACATGCATATATATATTACTATATATATATATATATATATATATATATATATATATATATATATATACTATATATATATATATATATATATAATATATATATATATATATACTATATATATTATATATATATATATATATATATATATATATATATATATATATATATATATACTATATATATATATATATATATATATAATATATATATATATATATATATATATATATATATATATATATATATATATATATATATATATATATATATCTATATATATATATATTATATATATATATATATATAATATAGATATATATATATATATAATATATATATATATATATATACTATATATATATATATATATATATATATATATATATATATATATATATATAACATATATATATATATATATATATATATATATAATATATATATATATATATATATATATATATATATATTATATATATATATATAGTATATATATACTATATATATATATTATATATATAATATACATATACATATATATATATATATATATATATATATATATATATATAATATATATATATATATATATATATATATATATATATATATATATATATATATATAATATATATATATATATATATATATATATGTGTGTGTGTGTGTGTGTGTGTGTGTGTGTGTGTGTAAGAGAATGAGTATGTGTGTATATTAGTTTGTATATGTTTTTATGTGACTTTGCATGTTTTTGGGCTATAGAAATCCGAACCGCTTGACCGATCTAGACAAAATTTGGCACGTGGCCATCATTTGACCCAACTTAAATAACAGGGTAGGTTTTAAACCCGTACCCCCCTTCCCCCTCCCCTTCCCCCTCCCCTTTCCCTTTGTAACTCATGTGGTAATCTTCTGACCGATCTAGAACAAATTTGGCACGTGGCCATCATTTGACCCAAATTAGATAACACGGTAAGTTTCAAACACATACCCCCTTCCCCTTCCCCAATTCCCTTTGTAACTTATGTGGTGACCACTTGACTGATCTAGACAAAATTTGGCATGCGGCCATCATTTAACCAAACTTAGATAATAGGTAGGTTTCAGACCCGTACACCCATACCCTTCCCCATCAACCTTCCCCCCTCCCTTTGTAACTTATGTGGTAACCGCTTGACCGATCTAAACAAAATTTGGCATGTGGCCATCATTTGACCCAATGTAGATAATGGGGTAGGTTTCAAACCCATACTCCCTTCCCCTTCCCCATCTCCCTTCCCCCTTCCTTTGTAATTTATGTGGTAACTGCTTGACACAACTTAGATAATAGGGTAGGTTTGAAACCCGTACCCGCTTCCACTTCCCCTTCATCTTCCCTTTGTAACTTATGTGGTAGATAAACTCTACGGATTTATCATACCTCATTTCATTTAATCGATACATTACAAATATATTATTGAAAATGCTTTTCTTTCCTGTGATTAATCCTTATGTATAAAGGTTTGTGTTTATGTTTAATGGGGGTGTAGGTTTAGTTTTAGTGGGATGTGTTTAGGTTTAGCAGGCGGTGCACTTAGGTTTAATGGTGGTGTGTGTTTAGGTTTAGTAGGGATGTGTTTAGATTTAGCAGGGGGTGTGTTGAGGCTTAGCAGGGGCTGTGTTTAGGCTTAGCAGGGGGTGTTTTTAGGTTTAGTGGAGGTGTGTTTTGGTTTAGAAGAGGGTGTGCTTAGGTTTAGTTGGGGTGTTTTGGTTAAGTGGGGGTTTGTTTCTGTTTACTGGGGGGTATATAGGACAGTTACCATAGTAATACCTGGATAGAAGGGACAGTCAGCTCAGCAATACCTGGGTGACAGTCACCACTGTAATGTCTGGATAAAATAAACACTCACCACAGTAATACCTGGATAAATTGGACAGTCACCACAATAATGCCTGGATACAAGGGACAATCAGAACAGTAATTCTTGGATAAAAGTGACAGACAGAACAATAATACCTGGATAAATGGGACAGTCACCACAGTAATACCACCTGGATGAAAGGAATAGTCAGCACAGTAATACATGGATAAATGAGACAGCCACCACATTAATACCTTGATAAATGGGACAGTCACCATAGTAATATCTGGATAAAATGGACAGTCAGCACAGTAATACGTGGATAAAATGGACAGTCGGCACAGTAACACCTGGATAAAAGAGACAGACTGAACAGCAATGCCTGGATAAATGGGACAGTCACCACAGTGATACCTGGGGGACAGTCACCACAGTAATATCTGGAGAAAATGGACAGTCATACCTTGCTAAAAGGGAAAGTCAGTACAGTAATACCCGGATAAAAGGGACAGGCAGCACAGTAGTATCTTGATAAAAGAGACAGTCATCACAGTAATGCCTGAATAAAAGGGACAGTCAACACAGTAAAGGCTGTTTCACACTGGGTGTGATGCTATGTGTGCCACGCTATGGTAGCCATGCTGCGGCACATGGCTTTTAATTGCTGGCATTGTTTTAAGCGAGGCCATTCACACTGGGTGTGAAGCTATGCTTCCGATGTCTGCGACATAGCATTCATAGCTTCCAAGATTGCCAGGAATGCAATTTTTGTGGATGTAGCTCGGCTCGCACATGCGCACTTGGGTCTCACAGCAGATGTTCCCGCCTCCCGCTACCTTAAGGTCATGGCCAGCCGTTTCCCTGTACTGATGGATTTCCTGTAGTTGGTGTCCTTCTTCATAATATCCTGTTCTGTGAATGATAAAACTTCAGAGAACTGAGCCGGAGATAGTCTGAAATATTGTCTTAATTTCTCCTCATCCATTTCCAGCTCTAGAGCAAGATAATGATATTCACCAAATTCTAGTCTTTTCATATTTGTGTCATGCACCCACTTCTTTTTTCTCTTAGTCATTGCAAAACTCAACTGTGATAACTCCTCCCCCTCCTCCTCCTTGTCCACCATCTCAAAGGACCACAGCGTACCGTCCCCCATCGCTGCAGCAAAGGAACTGTGTGTTCACAGATATTCATAGCTTTCCATGTGAACACACTCATAGTGAGTATAGCCAGCACAGATCCGTATCATAGTGAAGCGAGCTTAGCATCCCATCCGGTGTGAAATGGCCTGAATACCTGGGTAAAAGGGACGGTCAACACTGTAATACTTGGATAAATGGGACAGTCAGTACAGTAATACACTGGTAAATGTGACAGTCACCACAGTAATACCTGGATAAAAGGGACAGTCAGAACAGTAATACCTTGGGTAAATAGGAAAGTCAGCAGAGTAATGCTTGAATTAAAGGGACAATCACCACAGTAACATCTGGATAAATGGGACAGTCACTACAGTAATAACTGGATAAATGGGACAGTCACTACAGTAATACCTGGACAAAAGGGACAGCCACTACAGTAATACCTGGATAACTGGGACAGTCAGTACAGTCATACCTGGATAAAAGGGACAGTCACTATAGTAACACATGGATAAATGGGACAGTTACCACAGTAATATCTGGATAAATGGGACAGTCAACAAGGTAATATTTAGATAAAAGGATTATCTAGTACAGTAATTTCTGGACAGACAGCACAGTAATACCTGGATAAATGGGACAGTCACCACAGTAATACCTGGATAAAAGGAACAGTCATCACAATAATATTTGGATAAAAGGACAGTAAGCACATTAATACTTGGATAAAAGGGACAGACAGTACACTAATACCTGGGTAAATGGGACAATCACTACAGTAATATCTTGATAAAAAGGACAGTAAAAACAGTAACACTTGTATAAATGAGACAGACAGCACAGTAATGCCTGGATAAAAGGGACCATCACCGCAGTAATACCTGGATAAATGGACAGTCATCACAGTAATATCTGCGTAAATGGAAAAGTCACTACAGTATTACCGAGATAAAAGGGGTAGACAGTACAGTAATACCTGGATAAATGGGACATTCAGTACAGTAATAGCTGGATAAAAGGAATAGTAACCACAGTAATACATGGATAAATGGGACAAGTCAGAACAGTAATATTTGTATAAAAGGGACAGTTAGTGCAGTAATTCCTGGATAAACAGGAAAGTTACCACAGTAATATGTGGATAAATGTGACTGCTAGAACAGTAATAGCTGGATAAAAGGGACAGCCAGTACAGTAATCCCTGGATAAAGGGTACAGTCAGCACGAGAGGGTGCAAGAAAATAAATAAATAAATAAATATATATATATATATATATATATATATATAGTATATATATATATATATATATATATATATATATATATATATATATATATATATATATATATATATATATATATATATATATATATATATATATATATATATATATATATATGTTTGTGTGTGAATTTTTTACAGGCATGCAGATATTAATGAGAAAACATTCATAACGTTTATTTTGCAGCATGCATGTGTGTGTCGGGGTTGGAAGTGCTAGAGGTCTCTCGCTTTTTTTACCAAAAATGAAGGGTTTTTCGGCCTTGGTTATACCTCTCATAGAAGGCAATGTGGTAATAGTGTCTCTACACAATACCCGGCGTGTAAGCTGGATAGTGTTGTGTAATTGCAGATATATTAATCTACATTCTGCTCCAATCAGTGCCTACCAAATTTTTCAAGTTACACCTTGAAGCCTATTGGCCCTGGGAAATGTGTAATAGAGTGCTGTGTATGTGTTGGTGCTTGGCCCTCTCTTTACCACAAAAATTTCATCTGACCAACCTCCAACTGTCGTGCCAGTGACCCTAGCACCTAACGGTACCTCTGCCCAACACACAAGTTCAGTACTTGTGAACAATTTTATCTTTTGTACAGTACCAATCAAACCGTTCCAACATTGAGTCTGCTATACAATCTGTCAGTGCAGCCTTCTTCAGTTAGGAAATTAATGCTGCATATACAAAATGCAAAGATCTGATGCCAAAAACTATTCTCCAGGAGCGATCCATGAAAAGAGTATCCTCTCTCAAGAAAATATCATATATCACTAAGTACTAAGGACCTTCTCGGTGGAAATCTACGCCGATGACCCTTACAATCTGCCTCCAAAGGGACCTGCTAATCTACGCCTACCTGCAAAATCCCTCTCAGAAGAAATTAACAAAACCTCTGAAAAAATTGAGGAAGTACATGACAAATTTTCACAGATCTGGGACTTGATAAAAGAATTACATGAATCATTCGACAGTCTTAAAACTATGGAAACAAATAACAATCCCTTATGGATCTGGGATGCAATCACAGGAGTGCAGGAATCATTAGACAGTCGTATAGCAAGCCACCAAACTCCTTTGAATAAGGCATCTATTATTTCCTCGCCTCCCAACATGAGAGAAGTGAGGGTGCAACACAAAGTTGAGGTGGGCCAGGACCATCCTGAGATGGCCATATCCTCCCAAGTGGGAACCACCCTCTCTCCCTCGGATGAAGCGACCGTATCTCCTTTAGACCTACAGAGGGGACCAATGGACTCCCAACCTCCTCTCCTCCCCAATGCAAAATTAAACATAAAATGGCCTACAGGATTACCTGCCTGTTTCAACCCCTCGATGTTCTTAAAGGCAATAATTTCGGACTCAATATAAAGGTCTCAAGATATAACCTAATCCAGCCCCCACCCCCCCCCCCAACGCAACAAGGGAACTTACTGACACCCCAGGCAGAGGTATAGGCACAGGCTCGCCCTCTAACACAAGTACCAGCCAACGTCCCACGGCCAGTGACTGCCCACCCCTGCTGGCCAACCTCCTATCCACCCAAAAGATCAACTTATTCATTTCCCATCTTCTGAGTTGCCATGGATACATTAGATATAATATCTTGGAGTATTTTTGGCCTCAAGCGGAACATTCCTCCCATAAACATGTTCTGCAAAAACTTCAAAGGCATCACTGCATTACAAGAAATGCTCCTCTGGCCTCATGACCTTGCCATCTGCATTTCAGTGCATGAAGACTTCAGAGCTTTCTCGACCTCACCGATGCAAGTTACAGATCAAATCGTAGCTGGTCACCTGTAAGGGGCCTTTCTTTCCTGTGGCACAAATCATTAGACAATATGGTGAATGTGGTGACCTATAGGATTGATAGATTGCTGGGGCTTCAGGTGATAGTAGGCGACTCCAAGATCCTAATAATTAATTTTTATATGCCCTGGGAAAAGAAAAATAGTTTTGATCAATACTGAATGATCCTATGCGAGTTACCCAGCATTCTTCTCTATTCTACTGCTGATCATATTTGTATACTCGGGGACCTTAATTCTCACCTAAAAACAGTTTCATAATGGACTTAACGACTTCTGTCAAAATCACACTCTCCAAATTAGTGACGTAATGATCCACCCTCTCCTCACCTATAACTACGTTCAAAATAGAATGGTCACAATTGCAACCTCCAGGATGGACCATTGCACCACATCCCCACAACTTCATGATTCTATTGTGACCTGCAACATTCAATACGATCTTGCAACAGACTATGATTACATCCCCTTACAGGTGTCATTCAGAACCCCATCCCTCCCTACTGTGAACCCCTAACTGATTGCCCACCTGCTGCTAACTGGGATTTTAAAAACCAGAAGAAAACCAGATCCTTTAGGGAAACCAAGAAACCAGGCTGCGGTCAATACTTCAAGTGGCAAACGCCTTCCTGTGCACTAACCCGAAATGTAGAAATGGCCACCACAAGAGAGATCTGAAAGTTTTCTATTCAAATATAATTTCTGCTATGCTTGCCTCCGGCAGGGATACCTTTAGATCTCGTCAAGGCAACTCTCATAATATACCTGGATGGAATGACTTGGTTAAAGATCTGTATACACATTCACGAGAAATGTTTTTACTGTGGAGGCAAAATGGTAGCCAGAGGGAAGGACACTTTGCACTGCTAACGAGACAGGTGAGAGCGCAGTTCAAACTTGCCCTTAAGCAGTGCAGACTGAGTGAAAAGCAAGTAAGAGCTGGTGCAATGTCTAGAAAATTAGAATGTGGCGATTACCCTCATCTTTGGAAAGACATTCAGCACCTAAATTCAAAAACTAAAAAGCCATCAAAGAGAGTAGGAGAAGCTGTCAGTGACAAGGCTATCACAAGAATGTGGGGCAATCACTTCAGCACTGTCCTAAATTGCATGAATGATCACGACTCCAGAAGGGATGTGTAGAAAACCTCCTTTCTGATAACATTCAGTTTAATTTTGCCATCATATTACGCCAGGTAACATCAGCGATGCCATAAACAACCTACTTAGTAATAAATCACCTGGCCACGATGGTCTACCTGCAGAAGCTTTCAAATTCTGTCATCCAGTAATTTACATTTTACTAGCGGCTCTATTCAATGTGTGCATAATTCACCAGTTTCTTCCAGACTTCCTACTCTTAGTTCACTTAATACCGTTAATAAAAAAACAAGCTAAAGGATGCAGTTGACCCTGGCAATTATCGCCCGATTGCAATTACTACAAATGCGTTGAAAACACTTGAGTCCGTTCTTCTGGTGAGACTTCTCCCCTTTGTAGTCACTACTGACAACCAGTTCGACTTTAAAGCAAACCACTCAGCCGACACCTGCATCTACACCCTGAAAGAATTGCTGAACTATTACTTATCATCAGCTTCTCCTGTTTCCCTGTTTTCTAGATGTGAGAAAAGCATTTTATGTAGCGTAAACTACCTGAAGCTCTTTCTGAAGCTGCACAAACAAGGCACACCTCTATATTTAATTGGCATTTGATGTTGCTGGTTCTATACACAGCAATTCTATGTCAAATGGGGTAACATATTGTCGTACACCTTCGGCTACGTCAATGGGCTCAGGCAAGGGGGCATTTTCTCTCCATATGTACACAAACTGAGTATCAAACTGAACTCACTTCCAATTGGATACACTATCAACGAAAAAACAATAAACAACCTCTGCTATGCTTACAATATGGTTCTGACTTTCCCATCTGTGCGAGGTCTCCAGTGACTCATCGATACTGGTCGCCAATATGCAGAGGAATTTGATATCCTATGCGACGAAACTAAGACCCAGTGTATGTTGCTGCTCCCAAGATCGCTTAAGCATATTGCAGAACCACAAATTTTCCCCGGAAATCATCGTCTGGAATTCGTGCATGAATTTCTGTATTTGGGCCACACTATCACGGACGACCTAAAAGATATGGCAAACATAGAACAGAGGTGTCGTAAACTATGTGCAACCGGCAACATGATTGCAAGGAGGTTTGCCTTCTGTCAGCGAGACACGAAACTGCTGCTCTTCCGCTCGTACTGCTACATTATATATGAGTGTTGCCTCTGGACGAACTATACCCAAGAGACAATGAGACGTATCAGTATTGTGCACAATGACATTCTGAGACGCCTCACAAACACACGTTGCTAAGCACTCCGACACGCAGATGTTCATAGAAAACTGCCTGGATAATTTAAAAATCATTGCTAGGCGAACAATGTCCAGTCTGATCACCTGACTGAGAAACAGCAGCAATTCGCTCATACAAAGCATCCTAATCAGTGAGGCAAGAAGATCTAAATTGTGGGGAAGATGGTATAACAAGGCGTCTTTCATTATTATTATTATTATTATTATATTATTATTATTATTATTATTATTATTATTATTATTATTATTATTATTATTATTGTTACTGTTGGTATTTTCTTTTTTTATTATAATTTTGATTAATATCATTGTAGAGTTTTGCTATTTTCAATATCCGTATTTAACCTTCTGGACCCGACTTCTGTAACCACCCAAGGTCCCTAGCTGGAAATTAATTGTATGCAATCTGTTTTTTTAATTATAATTTTTTATGTTTTTTTTTATTACTATTCTTAATATTATTACTGTCATTACCATTACTACGAATACTATTTTTATACTTCTTCAGCAACTGTGTGGATATCGCCGATTTATCATTTTTTATCATGATATCTCATGTATCTAGATAGTGTACGTTACTGTATCTACTTTGTAAATTATATTCCATGTATATGGCCTTGAGCTGAAATAAAATTTATTATTATAATTATTATTATTATTATTATTATTATTATTATTATTATTATTATTATTAAGGAAAAATTTGTGTTATAAAGATTAAGTATCAATCACCAATCAAATACGTAATTAAGAGAAAACGATGGTTAGGTTGCTTCGACTTCTATAGACGGTCATGAACCAAGAAGTCCAATATCGAAACCGTCTGACACTTAAAAAGAGACAGTCAGTCAGGTACACATTCTGTGAGAGACAGTGATGTAGCATTATCTTTCCATCCAGTCTAACTTTTTCAATATATCCGCTGCATGCCAACATCTCCAATTTAACTTGAAGATGAAAAGTTTATTCTGCTACCTATAAACTTTCTTCGATAATCCATCATTCGATTTTTTTTTTCTCAATGTGGATGTAGACTCTGAGGGTTCAAAGTTAATTTACATGAACTTTAAATTTTCTTTTGCTAAATAATCACCAAAGTATACTAAAAGCCTAATTGAATTCCGCTGTCTCGTAATATATTTCTATCTGATTATCTCAAATATTTCCTGCTGGAAATGTTACGGTTATATATACACACGCACACACACAAACACACACACACGTATGTATATATATATATATATATATATATATATATATATATAATATATATATATATATATATATATATATATATATATATATATATATATATATATATATATATATATATATATATATATATATATATATATATGATTTACTAAAGGACATAGATATCTGTTTGTAGGCTTACATTTTATTTAAGAAAATATAGAGATCACTATAATGTAAATGTTTAGTCGTAAAGAGAGTAGATGCTGCAGTACATTAAGGTTGTGTTACTGTTGTTGGTGATTGAGCTGTCTTTATGGGAGAGAGGGTCATTTAATGATTCGATGAGTTATATTATGCCAGTGTAACGATGGTAAGGTAAAATGAAAAATCCAACAAGTAGGGCTGACTTTCTTGTAAACCCTCATGATTCCATCAATAGGTGAGGAATGAGATCAGTAAGTCTTGCTGAGTGTAAAAAGCCAATCAGGAAAAAGTCTGTATGCCTACATTTCAACATTTCTTGGTCAGCTGAAATACCATCTCACGAAAGACTATCCACAGGAGTTGAAGGTGAGTGCAGCAACCACAAAGAGTTGAGAGTGATTCCAAACTTGCAGCATCTGGTTAGCACTTCGTAAATATGCTGAAGGTGTGTATGGTGGTCTTCATCATGGAGGAAGATGTCATCTATGACTTTAACACAGTTTTAACTCCTTGAAGGGCCATATCACCTCGCAGGAAGAGGGCCTCTCCAGTAGCTGTGAAGCCCATCGGTCCTGTACAGTATTTGAACCGGCCATATGGTGTGATAAAAGTTGTCAAATGTTGATCTCCTTCTTCCAGTATCATTTGCCAGTACCCACTGAGGGCATCACCTGTGGTGAAATACCAGCCATGCAAAGCATGTGAATGAATCGTGGGCTTGGCAGGAAACTTGGCAATTCAGTTTGGAGAGGTCAACAGTAATGTGCACTCCTGATCCATTCTTAGTGACAGTGACAAGGGAGTGGTACCAGATTGAAAGGTCATCACCAACAGGTCTGAGTGTTCCCTGGGTCACCATGTAATCTAGCTCTTCCTCGACCTGATCCTTGAAGCAAACAGAATCTATTTCAAAGTGTGTATGGCGAATGGCACTGCATCATCTTTCAGGTGGACCCTTGTGGTAAGACCTACCATAGGTTTGAAAGAAGTTGACTTTAAGTCTTCTTTGGAGACCAAAACATCCTTGAATTCTTGTAGGAAATATTCCTTGGCTTCTGAAGGTGGTGTGATGGCTGAGATGTCCTTTCATCTGTTGACATGTTTCACTTCCAAAATGGTTATAAGGAAGTCTGAAGATATCATGGCCAACTATTTACAATGAGCATATGAAAGACGTGGAGTTTGGACATTTTCATGGACTTGAATCCCCACAGAACAAGACCACTTGCCTAGGGTGAGGATAGCTTGGAAAGTACCAAAAGCAGGTGCCATTTGAGACCCATCAATAGTGAATGTGACAGTCAGCAGAGGAAGTTGCAAGCTGTTCCTGGGGATACCCAATCTTTCAAAATGTTGTTGGTCAATCGCAGTGACCTTTGCACCTGTGTCTGGTAACATCTGTGTGCAAGATTTAACATCATCGAATAACAAGAGGACACAGATGGATTTGGGTGCCTTGGAGGCAGTGTAGAAGGTGATCCTAGGCAACTACAGCTGTTCTTCCTTGCATTTAGAATCTTGCTGGAGTTCAAGGAGGTACTACTGTTACTTGAAAGTCCATCTCATCTCTTCCTTTCCCTACAGCAATTATCAAAGTGCCTGATGTTACGGTAGAGGCAGCACTTGACTTTGCTGGCAGGACATTTAATTGTCCTGGACCAATGACCATGCTGGGCACAGTTTTTGCAAGTATTGTTGGCTGCTGAACACATATCAGGGTCATGCTGACTAGCAGAACACTGGCATAAAAGAAATGGCGTCAATGTCTGCTTTGAAGGTTGTGGCTTTTCTCTTTACTTATTCTTTCTTTCCTTCTTGTAGGTAGAAACGGCTCACAACAGTTTGGGTGGAGCACTTATGGCAGAGGTTGTACTTTTGGCAGCTTCATACAACCAACAAGTTGTGACAAAGTCTTTTAACAATGACTGAGTGTCCAAGATTAACTTTTGTACCGCCTGGCATGCTGCATTCCCTGGGCACAAGTCAACTTCCTCTTTGATGTGTCGAAGTTGCACGTAGAAATCATAAAAAATCTCTCCTTCCATTACTTCATTTTGTAGGCCCTGTATATGAAATTGTGGGGCATCCAGAACTTCGTCTACAGACATGTCTGTGGAGGGGTAATTTGCAAAGTATGCTGCAACACACTGAGTTTTGAGGATCAGGCACATTCGCATCTGGATCATTTGCTTTTCTAGAGGGAGCTGAGAAGGTCAACTATAACGGCATAGTCGTCCCACCAACGTCTCCATTCCTTGAACATTTGAAAAATTGTATCAGTCTTGAGTTGTGGAGTAGTGGGTGGCGTTTGAGCCATTGCTCTCTGCGGTGGGGGAGGAGAAGATTGACTGGAGCGGGAAGCATCCACCTCTGCAGCAGGTGTGGAGTCACCTGAGTAGGGAGTTCTAGTAACTGAGAGCATCTGGGGGAGGGCATGAAACTTAACATTTACCCCCTCTCTGCCAAGCTCATCCTCCCTTCTACACAAATCTTCTTGTCTTCTTTCTTCTTTATCACATCTGCTTTGTTGTCTCCTTTCTTCCTCTTCACATCGTTGTTTTTCTTCTCCGTAAAGGCGGGATTCCTCTAGAAACTCTATGAGGGTGAGGAAATCCGTGCTAGTTACTTGACTGGCATGGAGTTGATAATGAGGGCACAAGAGTGGTGGGGGTGGGGAGGCAGGCTCCTCTCCCAAAAAAATTCACAATAAGTTACAGTAAAGCCAATACTGCAGGCTTTAACAAAACTTCACATGCACTTTGAGAGATAGATTAGTGGTGTCCTTAAGATCTGGTTACAAAGTGAATTTTTAAAAATAAGCTTCCACAAACAGTGCTATTTTCACTGCTCCATGTATGTTTATGAAGTTCTTAACAATAACGGTGGGTGAAAGCAAACGCAGATATAAAGTATATTCTGACAGTGTAATCTTAAGGAACGATACAAATTAAACAAGCGACACAAATTAGATATAACCATCAAGATGATCTCCTGCTAACTAACTAAATAATTATCCCGGAAGCAACAGTATTGCCACATGGTGAAATATGATTATTACCATGAGTACCTACATTAAGAAGGAATTAGTTGTACATAAACATATGAATATTATTGTTATTAAGGGAGATATTTTAATTGTATATTAACATAAAAATAGAATAATTGATATAAGGGTACAAGAGGATAAATGCATTGAAAATAAGCAGTCTCTTGTACAGTAAACATAGCACAATACTTTTCATATTCCAACAGTACTTGGTCTATGTTTCCCTCTCTGAGGAAGAATGTTGATTAAACGTATTATTGTTTTATGGATAACCCTTTTCAAGAAGTCGTAAAGGCAAAGTGGTAACAGCTCAAGTGGAAGACACAGGTACAGTTGAAGGATGCATTTGTTGGGTGTTAGATGGCCAAACTGAGAAAGGAAAAACTTTATTAAAAGAAACAGGACATCTGTCAATCGAAGTGTTAAACAACTGTTGAAGTGCTGTTGGTCGAGAGTCTTCGAAGCTGGAATAGCCATAACTTTGTTGAGCTTTATCGGATATTCCAAAATGGGTCTCACGACATCCAAGGACACGTAGTTTGCACAGGGGATGTCTAAGATCAGCACGAGTCATTACCACATTCATTTTACTCTTGACAGGTTCAGGAGGGATCTTGGCTATAAGAGTACAAGTGCAAGATAATTTTAAGGTCAGAGGTGAGGTGGATGGGGGTAGGGGAGGGTAGGAAGGAGGTGTGGGCTTAGGGTGGTGGTTTTACGTCTCATGAGGAGAAACTGATGCTGCTTCCCCTGGTGTTTGGTTGTTCTTATTTGATTTATGTTAGATGTTGTTTCCTAGGGTGAATAAATAAAATCTTGCTTCACATTGAGAAAGAACCTTAGTCACCCGAAAGAAAATCATACTCATGTGTTCATTATTTCCATCATATATCATGGTTCAGGGGTAATTTGAATGAAACTGTACCGACTGACTCGCTGATGGGTCGGGAAGTTGGGTAAAGTTCGCTGGTATGTTAAGCTTCACAAGCCTACCTGGGAAAAACTTCAGAAAGAGTCGACTTAGGTTAGGTTCCAACATCTTTTATGACCTTGCCAGGTCAGTTAGTACCGTCTTGCCACGTCAATCGGGAGACCAAATTCATTGAAGAAGTGAATAAGAAATTTATTTCTGTGAAACACGTGCTCATGTGTTCATTATTTCTGTATATATGTATATACATATTATATTAATATATAACATAAATGTATATATATATATATATATATATATATATATATATATATATATATATATATATATATATATATATATATATATATATATATATATAATGACTTTTTATCACGTCACCGTGATTCGTATACAGTCAGTAAGCTACAAACGTCCTTTAATATCCAATTCGCTCTACCTCGGAAATAATATATTTTCATATATGTTACCGAAAGGGATTTTTTTAGTTGATAATAAGTTCGTCGTCCCGTGGGCTCGAACCAGCGAAGGACAAGAACTCAGGACTACAGTGGACGCATTTAACCCATACGGCCAGCAAGTGAGGTATAAGTGGATATCGTCTCCCATATACAAATCGCCCGTCGAACTCAGGTGTTTGTATTTCGAGACGATAACCACCCACCTCTGCCATGCTAATCGTGTAGTGCGTTTGTCGCACGCAGCCATATTATGACTTTTTATCACATCACCGAGAAGACTTTTTTGGCAGTGCTCCTGCAACGCTTAGAAGTAAAGCACAAACAGCTTCATCCATATGCACTAGTAACTTCTTCAGTTTCATGTGCCCGTAGTTTTATTTAATCAACTGCTTTCAAAGCTGTATTACGCGAATCGTTGGGTGGGTGGAAGAAAGTGCTGAGAAGGCTGATCATCAATCACATCATCAATCGTCTTCATTCTCGCATTAAACTCCTTGCGTTTTTCACACCTCCAATAAACCTTGCTGGCACACGGTTCATCAACTAAGTATGCAAATCCTTCGTAGAGTAGTTTACTTCCACCTCTTTCTGTCTTGATGAACTCCATTTTACCGGGGGGATAAGGTTTTGAATGTAATACTTTTAATTTTTAAGTTTTTTAAACTAAAGCGTGCTAAACTACGAAAATGCTTATTATTGTCATATCATGATTACGTATAAAGTTAATGAGACAGTTGGAAAAAAAATAGCCTTTTCGACTAATTTGTCCTTTCCATCAAATGCTCATTCGACCCGTTTGTATTTCAACCAGTTGTCAGTCGGCCGAACATATTTCGACCAGTTGTCTGTCTACAAATGGTCAGGCTACCTTAGGAACAATATCAAAATCACTTATTAGCAACTGGATTGCCCTTGATAAATTTTACCGGTGATCCTGTTCATTAAATGCCTAGTTACGACTGAGGCTCGTTTACTCTACTGAACTCCAAATTGATAGCGTAACTCTTGTTGCTCTAATCTGTCTGTATCTTAACTGTGATTTCTTGTTAAAAGGTGAGTTCCACCAACAGACATTCAATGTGAGAGAAGAGCTGGGTCTGAAAATTGGTGAAATACATTATGTTTTGCTGGCTAATGTCCTGCTGTCACTATCCGACTGATTCGTTTGTTTTTTGACAGCTCAAACAAGGGAGGTTTTTATACCAGTGTTTGTATTTTGTGTAACTCATTTTATTGGATTTTACTGCCTTAGCAAAGTTTTTGCCTTGAAGCTTTCTAGTGTATCCCATCTTGTTCTTAAGTTGATCTTCACTAAGTTACTATGGAACGTAACTCACTCAGAGTTTAGGGATTATGATATTAACAGTGTTGAGATTTTTTTTTAGCACTGATGCATGTAAGCATTGTATTTGTGGCAACAATAAAAAATATTGTAAAATTATGTAAATACTGTGAAATAACTGTAAAACTGCATTAATGTATTTTTCTAATATTGAAATAACTGTAAAACTGCATTAATGTATTTTTCTAATGTAAAGTTTTTTCTTGACAGTTATTACTTAATGTGATTTTTACTGCATTTCATTTGATCTGCCGTTTTGTGCACAGGTCATATGCTAGGTGCAAACGGTTGTCACAAACGTTTGCAATTTTACAAATACTTAATGGGTTGCCAAATTTAAATATTTTATATTATAAAGGTTTAGGCTTGAATTGCCGGACGAAAAGTCTTCATTTCCAATAATTTTAAATTTAAAGGTAAACGTCGAACTCATCTTCGTTGAGTTTTGGATTTTATGCGCCTTCCATATATTTCCAGATCATGTCGAGAATTTCTTCACCGATATAAAAGTCTTTATTTAAATGTGCCCCCTGTACCAAACAAACTTTAATGGGGTTTGTTTATAATTACCAACCAGTCATCCTGTTTTATTGTAATGTTACTACGCATGTATGATTAAGGACAGTTTTTCCCAAATCTTGTCGCTCCAGATTGAACACTTCCTTCCGGATTGAACACTTCCTAACTGCTTGTGTAGTACTTGCAGAACCTAAACTATCTATAATTTTCAGGTTTGGCTTTTGCCACCATTCTCGTTGGTGGATTTAAGGTTCTTTGCAAGGTTAGACTTTTTTTTTTTTTTTTTTTTTTTTTTGTATACCAGTCATCTGGTTTGTAAACTCAGAGCCCATTAAGGGTCCTGTTACAGAAGCACCTGCAACTTTAGAACTATTTCCACATGATCTGTTTGCCTGCTTCATATGCTTAATTTTTTTAAGGATATCCACGCGTCCTACTTGTTAACAACTATTAAAATTCATCCCGAATTCCTTTTTCCGAGATAACGAATCACAGTGACTTGAGACCAATAACATGTAATACCTTCGATTTTTTCGCACCAATTTTCAACACAACAATTGTATACGTAGTAACAGGTATTTTACTCTGGCCTTCGCTAGCTTTAATTAAAAGTCTCCCTGGTGCACAAGAGTATCTTTTGAAGAAATAGCCGTTATCACGGTCGACCATCTTCAGAAGTCGTAACCTGTGCCAGATAGCAGTCATCTGGTCCGGCGATAGAGGGAAAGTACCATATAAAGATGAAGATAAAAAAAAACTAAAGATAAAAACTAAACTAAAAACTAAATGAGACCATCTGAAAACCACAAAAAGGCATCAAGCTCCTTTCCTGGGGTTCATTCCTCCTCCAACGAAATCAACAAGAGCAGATCCCCAAACATCCATTCCATAACCTACCCAGAGAGTATGGCACCAACAAAAAGGTAGCTCAACTGTAGGTCAAACCCGCTTGATGGGACAGCGTGTGGTGAATGAAATCACCTTCACTCTTATCGTCTGGACAGCCAAAACGTTGAGAGTGCGGAGTTCTATCTCCAGAAAGAAACGGTACGGAAACATTTCCCTTTTAACAGGGGGATAAAACATTGGCCCGGTTCCTGGGCCCTCTAGCCCGTCACTTAAAACACACATTCCATGTTGAACACCTGTCTTCTAGGATCACTGAGAAGGATCAGTACGGAATCTATGAAGATGACGTACTTGTTCTAAGCCCCCGGATTAAATATGCTAGGTTAGTCAAGACGGACATGAAAGCTGCATGTGAGCCCAGTATATTGTCTGCATTACCTCCAGGTGAGCGGTATTTTAAGCGGTGTCACTTTAAGGATTCATCTTCCACAAATTTTTCGATAATCCATCAAACTTAGTGATTCTCCCAAACCTTTCAACACCATTTGCTTATGTTATTGAACCATAGTTCAGAAAAATGGATTTAGATTTTACTGATAATTTATAGAGTACTGCCAAGTGTCTAACTACCTATCTACAGAGGAACATACTACGTGACGAAGGTAGCAAACTATCGTTCAAGATATTTTTATACCAGAACACTTCGTCGATTGGCTCCCATAGATTACTTCAATCACATGACTAACTTTAGTAGGGGAGAAGTTCCACGTACTCACTCGCACACAAACGAGAGATACGAGTTTTGTATAAGTTAAGTCCGTAAAACAAGAAATGGTAATTCCCATTTTTTTCCAATTAAAATCTGACCATGAGACTTTTCATTGTACTCTAAAATTCATTTTCATCTGGTACCTTGGGTGAACATCCCTTTCACCGTAAATTATGTTTTTTTATTTTACTCCACAAACCATCCTGATCTAAAATTTTATCTTAAATATTTCTTCCTTCCATCGAACACAATGGAGGCACTTCCTGTGTTCGCTTTCATATCTAAGCCTAATGTGTTTTTCAACTGAAATTTGGTATATTCGCTCCCATTAAAATTCGACGCCTATCAAAAGGCAAAGGTTTGTTTTTATTTATTGTATGGAAGATTTAGTAGCAGTTTCTTTTACACAGTTTTTAAATAAACTATAAAAGGCAAAGCAAAAATGTTTATAATCAGCTGTTTAAATTGTTTACACGTAGATTCCTTTAACAAAAAATCACTTGCATAAACTGAAAATCACTTCCATAAACTGACTATAGTCATATCAGAAGTTAAAAGGTTATCCTGACTTTATAAAAAAAAACTAAACCTTTGTAGCTTCAGGTAATCAAAGAGTAAAACACCAGAACTATTTCCTTAAATATTATTGATGGAACGTCAAAGTTTACATGTGGTTTGACTGTTTTAATAAGTCGCTGTATACTCCTATTTTTGTCTAGTTGATCAAGGTAAACAGGTTGAATTCTTCAGACATTTCATTCGGAATTTATGAAAAAAAACACTAACCAGCTTTCAATAAAGAGTGATTAAGGCTTACAAATTAATTACATTCATCAACAGTTATTGAATGTTCATTTAACTTGTCCGATTTATAATTACAACCGACGATAAATACAAGGCTACGACATTGGAGTACATCAATAAGAGTCCATTCTCACCTCATGCAGAGCTTGTGGAGTAAAAGCAACAGTTCTTAGAGTAAGAGAAACTGTTCTTGAATAACAGAAGTGTTGTTTGCATTATCAGCTGTTCCAGTGAAGAACCTGTAAAATCAAAAAAATTGAGAAATGTCATTTTAAAACAAAAAACGTCAAATCCCCTTAAGTCAGTAAGATAGGGGTTTATTAACTTGAACAGAAGCCTTCACAATAGATCCAATATTCCCCTAAGCCAACCAGCCATTTATAAGGCCTTTGACCATAGAAGCAAACAAAGGACGTTAACAAACGAAGGGGCCAGATGTGCCCAAATGAACTAACAAGTGAAGTATCCAAAAGGAACGACCCTATAAAAAGCAAAGGCTTCACGAGCTGCTGAGCGAGAGGTCAATTTGCCAGGGCTGTTCAGTGTATTTTTGGTACAGATTTTATTAAAAACCTCAGTTAAACAGGCCTATTGTATTAAAAGTGAAAATATAGGCCTGCTCATTGTATAACTGGTTTAATACTCCAAGTTATTAACTTTAAGATGGAGAAGAATTACGTTACGTTAATTTAAACCGTGAACTAACGAAAGCTAAACTTACGTTTCAGAGTAAATTTCAAAATTCTTTCTAAAATTCTTTCTAAAGAAAAAAAACAAATGTGTTTAAATGCAATGCATTTTTTCTTAACCCAAAAACTTTTCAAAAGTTAACTCCCTTCAGTTTGAGAAGTATTAATTCAAATCAAATTTAGTATTCTTCCGAAATTATCTTGAAAATATCAATTGAAAAATTAATCTCACCTAGTTATTATATGCTTATATGCTTACGTTAACTAACCACTCTGCTATCTTACTTACCCGAGTTTAAATATAAAAATTATAAAAAAAACGCTATAAGTACTCCACTAAAAACGTCTGTGGTAAAGACTCCACTAAAAACGTCTGTGGTAAAGACTCCACTAAAAACGTCTGCGGTAAAGACTCCACTAAAAACGTCTGCGGTAAAGACTCCACTAAAAACGTCTGCGGTAAAGACTCCACTAAAAACGTCTGCGGTAAAGACTCCACTAAAAACGTCTGCGGTAAAGACTCCACTAAAAACGTCTGCGGTAAAGACTCCACTAAAAACGTCTGCGGTAAAGACTCCACTAAAAACGTCTGCGATAAAGACTCCACTAAAAACGTCTGCGATAAAGACTCCACTAAAAACGTCTGCGATAAAGACTCCACTAAAAACGTCTGCGATAAAGACTCCACTAAAAACGTCTGCGATAAAGACTCCACTAAAAACGTCTGCGATAAAGACTCCACTAAAAACGTCTGCGATAAAGACTCCACTAAAAACGTCTGCGATAAAGACTCCACTAAAAACGTCTGCGATAAAGACTCCACTAAAAACGTCTGCGATAAAGACTCCACTAAAAACGTCTGCGATAAAGACTCCACTAAAAACGTCTGCGATAAAGACCCCACTAAAAACGTCTGCGATAAAGACCCCACTAAAAACGTCTGTGATAAAGACCCCACTAAAAACGTCTGTGATAAAGACCCCACTAAAAACGTCTGTGATAAAGACCCCACTAAAAACGTCTGTGATAAAGACCCCACTAAAAACGTCTGTGATAAAGACTCCACTAAAAACGTCTGTGATAAAGACTCCACTAAAAACGTCTGTGATAAAGACTCCACTAAAAACGTCTGTGATAAAGACTCCACTAAAAACGTCTGTGATAAAGACTCCACTAAAAACGTCTGTGATAAAGACTCCACTAAAAACGTCTGTGATAAAGACTCCACTAAAAACGTCTGTGATAAAGACTCCACTAAAAACGTCTGTGATAAAGACTCCACTAAAAACGTCTGTGATAAAGACTCCACTAAAAACGTATGTGATAAAGACTATACTGAAAACGTTATAAAGAGGTAATTCTATATATTAGCTCCGCGCCTGTTTTTACCTTTTCAACTGAATTTTTCTACACTTTTAGGTGTTCTGATACTGGCGGTGCATCTGTTTGTTGTCGGCCAAACGGAATGTCCCTTCGCCGTCTTTAGTGCTGGCCCGGGGGGGGGGGGGGGTTACCCATACGTTAACAAGTTATTGCACTTGCCGGACGGGATATGAATCGTTCGAAACAGACTTACCCGTGCTCTGTCTTATGAAGATCGCGTATGGAAACCCCTTGTTGGATGGACTTCAGGTTAATTACACTCGAGCAGGTTAATTACACTCGAGCGCCAAAAATTAAAGGTAAATTCATAATTAGCAAGCAAAAAACTGTAGAAAAAGTTAAGTTAGAAAGCAGTCGCGGCCGCGGAGCTACTATATAGTTCTACCAGACTTTACTAAAGACTTGACTAAAAACGCTATAAACACTTGACTAAAAACGCAATAAACACTTGACTAAAAACGCTATAAACACTTGACTAAAAATGCTATAAATGCCAAAGTTACCAAAGCTTAAATATAAATATAAAACTTACGTCAAAGACTTTACTGAAAATTGTCAAATTATATGAATAGTGATTCTTCAGCGTGCTACAGCGTGCTATATCAGCAGTCAAGCAAGTTTTAATTAAAATCTTTAAAAGCATCTACTTACTCAAGGTACGTTAACTTCTAAAAATACTGATGCCCTAACCACCTGTAAGGGAACAATCCGTTAGTTTGGACCTCCCACACACCTGCCCATAGGTCTTAAGACCTATGGAACAGGGTATACGGGAGGGGCCTCCACCCCTACAGGGGCACCGCCCCTGTAGGGGTGGAGGTAAACAAAATGTTAGTTCGTTAATACATACTGGGCCACACCTGGAAAACTGAGGAATCCATTTGTGTCGCTTGAGACAAGTCATCCTGGCTTAAGAATTTGAACTTCGTTGTTTCCAGAGGGTAGTTTTTTTTTTTTTTTGTATAGTTGTTGAATTCAGCGTAGATCTGAAAAATTAGTTTTAAGTTAAAACTCTAGCAGTACATGGGGTTGCTTTAAAATTAAAAGCTATAGTCATACTTTTAAAGATTAAACAAACATACAGCATACTACTTAAACATACAGCTTAATACAAAGGCAAGGATTTACACAAGTCACTAGAGATTTTCTCATGCACATCAAGAGTATATTATACTTAAAACCTTCACGGACCATCAGTCTCCCGATCCTAAAAAAAAAAAAAATTGTAGTAAAGTAAATGAACAGTGGGCTACGTGGTTTTTATTAGACCAAGGGTGAACAATGCACAAACACGGGGTAATAATACGCAACGGCTAAAGCTGAGACTACAGTTTAAAAACTACAGACTGGTAATCATTGCTGTACAAGATTAGTAGTAATTTTTTTATAATCACCCCTATCACAACCTAAACACTGAAATGTAACAAATTTATTTTAAAAAGACTGAACCACAGTTTTAAAGGAAAAACCAAATATTACTTCAACAGACTAGAGCAAAGATAATCCAGTTGCAACAGGGAAATGGCATTCTTAAACAGGGGATAACTAAATTGAACAGAACCGTGATGAAACTTATCTATTGCAGAGCAGCCAAGGGTTGCCAAGACCATGTAGCCCAAC
>JANJGK010000007.1:34845523-34863023 GCA_039081455.1 Macrobrachium rosenbergii | reverse complement strand
GCTGAATATTATTAATGCCGATAATACAACGAACAATATATAATTAATACTATATACAAGCCCTTATTAGCTAAAAGTGAACGGATCTACTCCAGCAATTTCGGTTACATATGTGTTAAACCTGATATAAGATTGTTACTAATGATTTGCTGAGCAGTCCTGGCTATCTAACCTTTTGTTTGAAACACCCATTTGGCAGTTTTCCTGAAGCTGCTCTAATCAGCAGCTTTGTGGGTTGGTTATCTCTAAAGTAGAGTTAAATTAGATCTAAAAGTGAAGCCTTCACTTCATCAGAGTTAAGATCTTATCCTTTTAAGTTGTTTAATCCGTTAAGTATAACAAAGTCTTTAATCTGTTAAGTATAAAAAAGTCTGGATCTAAATTATTGGGAGGTTCTGTGTATCAGTTTTAAAACAATCTTTATCGTAATGCTCTTTCTGTATACTTTTTTTCTGCATCATTTATTTTATTTACAGGTTAGGTTTAATGAAATGGTCTTGTAAGGCAATGCAAGCAGAATAGCTGTTAGAGCTGGTGTGTGTGTGTGTGTGTTGCTTTTGCCCACGATGGAGCCTGGCATTAGGGATTGCTTTACTCTCTGCTACAAAGCTTCATTTATATGATGATTCACATGTATAATCAGTTATTTGACATTTCAGTAAACTGTTTTAAATGATGCTTATGTAAATATTAACGTTCTTACCTTCACCAACAATTATTTTAAGAAAGGCCTAATTACACATCCAAACTTTAACCATTCTTATTCATAGATTTAAACCCGAAAAATAGTGGTCATTTGGAAAAGCTTGATTTACTTTATTTTTAACACTTGAAACTACTACAGTTTAATTTAATGGTTCTAATATGAGAAAATCTCGGTTTTGATATGATTAAGAGATTTGATGCCCTGAAAGTGGCAGCAACTAGACGGTTTCTTTGACTAAAGAAACAAAAATATTTTTCTTTGAATGGAATCCCGATGAATACGGATTTCTTGGATAGGAAAGTTATGGATGGTGTTTGTGACTTGACTTAGTTCTATTTACAGATTTCATACAAGGCCAGTGGTTTAAATGAAGCCTAAAAGGGGAGGCTAAGCATAGCTACTCTACAGTAGCTTCCTGTATAGTTACTGGAGGTTAACTTTACTTCATAGTTACCATTAGTCATTGCACAGTTATGGAAATGGGGAATATAATGTTTTAACCTAAATGACATGTAAGTTGCTTGACTCTGATCAATATTAAATTCTCGTATATGTAGAATGTATGACGTGTGTGAATAAAGTGTTTAAAGCGGTTTTGAACAAAGGGGAGGTTAGTTTTAGTGGAACGTTATAAAAAAAAAAGTTAAATCTTTTTAATCGCAAGATTTCTTATTGGTGCGAGGATTTTCTGAACTAATATGATTATAAGTTCCTCACTCCAACGCTCTGAGACTGCACTGTTTTCATTTGACAGCTACTTTTCCATTTGAATATTATACTTTGAGAGCCCTTTGGTCTTGAACCTTTGCGCTGACTTCCTTGTCTTACATCTAATTCATTACCTCATTCCAGCATTTTGCCATATACAGTAGCTTCTTTTTCTCACTTGATACATATCCAAGGTTTCCATCTTGTTAACCCATATGTCTTGTGTTATTTTTCTCTAGTCAATTAATGGTATGTCATATATTTGGTTTCCGTCCTCTGGAGATGTAAAAGGGCATTTATGAATGCCCATGTTCCTTGTCTTGGAAAGCAATTGCTCAAATTAAAAATTCTTAAAAAGATTCCTAAGTTTTGGAGTTGATCCGAAGTCAATTAATTTTTTTAGGGCACCAAAAACCTTTAGCAGTTTATTTACCTAAGAAAGCGTCATATACTGTACGTATAATTATTACATATTACCATACGTTGCCTTTATATCTATACATATTATTCGGTTTTATTTTAAAATGTGGACGGCAGTTAACACCAAGTTGTGCACCTACGGTACATGGGTTATAAACCCTCCCGAGTTGACCCATTCTGATGGTAACTAGAACCAGCTTTTGGCCTTAATGGTTCAGGGAATCAAGAAGAAATCCTCCTCCACGTCGGTCGAGTACATTGCGGCCAGGATTCTTTTACTGACAACAGAATATTCTCATTTGGGTCGTGCCAAGCTTTCATACAGAACTCCACTGAAGTAAGGATGCCATGTATGAAAGACATTAACCTGCCAATGATTTTCACCTCAGATCGGGATTGACATGCATTCATGACCCTGAGGTCCCAGTAACTTATTAATTAACGATAATAATAATGAAAGTATATTTTTCAAGGTCCAACGTTTTTTATATTCTCCTAAGCCATACGTCCTGACTTAATCCATGAGGGAATTGCAGGTGCGTTTGACAGTCCTGTAACGGGATTTAATTGGGGGTTTTGGTAACAAGAAATGAGAAACTAAACAAGAACTTGCATTTTTAGGGTGAAGTTCTGTAGTGACTTACCTAAGTATGCTGGGTGTGGGTGTGGTTGCAGTCTTTTCGTATCTTCCACAGCAATAGTCAGCATACTCACCCGTTAGGAAGACACTGGTTTTCTGCTGTAGAGCCTATGGCCTCAAGACTAACCATATCACCTACTGACATGCAGTGCAGACGAATTTGTTCGAGCTCATGGCAGTAATGCTTTAAGAACATTGTCTTTTATCCCCACCCTGTACTTTCGGACACTTCTTCAAAAGAGACATTTCTGAAGAAGGCCAACGACGTACTTGCTTTCCTCATGTCATGTGACCTAGGAAAGGAGTGTGGGTTTGCTTTTTTTAATGAGGGAAACTAAAATTATTCTTAGCCCTTGTAGAGAGAGTGGTTTATTTGCACTAGGAGGTAGGAAAATCAGGCCTTATGGGATGTTTGCTGTGATTTCTAGGTAAGCCTTAAGTGCCTGAACTGGGCATAATGTTTTGTCTGCTAAATTAAGCTTTCTTATAAGAATAGGAGATTTCCTTCTTAAAGGATCCCCATTCTTGGCCAGGAATGATGGTCCTGGGGACAATAATAACTGATAATCAGCAGTTTGTGTGATATGTCGTCCCCATCTAAGAGAGTCCAGTTCACTAATACGGGCTCTTGATGCTAATGCAATCAGAAATATCGCCTTTTGTAGCTTATGAGTTGCGGTTGTATTGGGTCCGCTGAATTGGGGGGTAGATAGAAGTCCAAGTACCTTGTTCAGGGACCAAGTAATTGGGAGTCTTTCGGGAGTGGGTCTTTGTAGAGCAAAAGACTGCAGAAGGGAAGTAACAACTTCTATGCTGGTGCCAATCCCGAATCCATAAAGCAAGTGTTCTGTTAATGCTGTCTTGTATGCCATGATTGTTGTAACCACAAGGCATTTGTCTTCAAAAAGATATATCAGAAAATTCAAAAGTATTTCTATAGAAATTTCAACTGGGCTCTCAGTATGAATATAATCTAACCATATCTTCCATACGGACTGGTATTGTTGGATAGATGACGTCCGTAAATTTTGCACCAGTACCTAGCAATGTTGGGTGAGTAGTTTTCACGGTAGACAATGTTTAAAAAATCCATACATGAGGGTCTCGGCTCAGAAAGGAGGATGTGTAAATGGTTTTCCCTTCTACTTTCTGGGATAGAACAGTGGGCGACAGTGGAATTGATCTTTTCGCCCATTGTTGAAGTGATAGGAACCAATGCCTGTTTGGCCAATTTGGGGCTATCAAGTAAGCTATTCCTTTGAAGGTTAGGAGTTTGTTCAAAACCTTCGAAATCTGGAACAATGGAGGAAAAAAATATATCGTCCTCCACTTGTTCCAGTTTTGTAGAAAGGCATCTCCTACTGTTGCTTGATTGTCCAAGTTTGGAGATACATATACTGAGAGTTTGTGATTCTCGTATGTGGCAAACAGGTCCACTTCCAGTTGTGGAAGCTTGTTGGCTATTGTTTGAAAAGAGTGGTTGTCCAACATCAACTCCACTGAGGCTGTCGGTTTCCTCAATAGAGAGTCTGCTATTATGTTGAGAGACTCTGTAAGGTGAATTGCAGACAGGTGCCACTTCTTGACTTGTAGCATCACCATGTTGAGAGGAGGTGAACGTGATCCCAATCTCTTGATGCGGGACATTGCAGTTGTGTTGTCTAGAACCAACAGAATATGTCTCTCTTCTGGATGTTTGAGTTTTTTGAGAGACAAAAAGACAGCCATCAGTTCCAGGAAACTGATATGACACTTCCTCAGAGTGGCTGACCACCTCCCTGCCACCTGACAATCCTCCCAATGTCCTCCCCAACCTGTCAATGAGGCATCTGTGTGCATTGTCACTCTTACAGATGGAGGAGTCAGAGTGACCTGTTTCGCCAGAGATTTCTTCCGGGTCCAAGGCTACAGTATCTCCCCAACTTTTTTTTATTCTTTTGGCGAGATCGGTCTCGCATTTTTTTTCTTGCATGCGATGGCCAAAATTTGTTCACATTTTTCAACTGCAATCTGAGTGTTGGATCTATTACTGATGCAACCTGCAGTAGACCCATCATGCGTTCTAATTGCCGTCTGAAAACTCTGGGCTGCTCTAGGAACCTTTTGAGGTTTTTCCTTATTCTGTTCTGAGTTTTGATGGGGAGAGACAACAGGCCCTGAAGAGTATCCCAACACAGTCCCAACCACTGAAACCATCTACTGGGCGTGAGGCACGATTTTTTTCCGATTTATTGTAAAAGCTTTTGACTGGAGTTTTTTGACCACTGCTCTTAGGTAAGCTTTTAGTTGTATTCCTTCTTTCCTGAGTACCTGGAGAACTACCATTGCTAATTTTGTAAAAATTCTTGGGGCAATGTTTAGCCCAAAAGGCATAACTTTGAACATGTACGTTTCTTTCCCTATCCAGAACCCCAGGAAGGGGCAAAAGGGAGCGGCAAAGGGACGTGCCAGTTGTTGTATACTTGAGTCGTTTGTTGTATAAGTATGTATGTCCGTTCAATGGTAATGGTTGTTTATTGTTATTATGGAGAACTGCTGTTAAGGTTTTATTATATATATTTATGGTTTGTACTGTTAACGTTTTCTGATGCCTTCTGTATAACAGCGAGTCTAGTTTCTGTAACTGAATTGTCAGTATCACCATGGATCCTTGTCTGGGAATAAACTACGCTTAAAATATACCCCAACGTTTATTTGGACCTGGGATAATATATTACATGGCGCAGTGAGTCTCGAGGTCTACGTGGTGAAATACACCGTTGGAAAGGAAGACTTGCAATGGCTACTGCATTGGAACTCGGTGAAGAGGCACTCCTTTTAACGAAAGAGGACATTCAGCAGCTTACTCGTGACGAGATTGTGAATTATCTCCGTGTTTTGGATGTGCCTTTCAGCTCCAAGAATAGTACAGTGAGACTGAACAGCCTCCTCCAAGGTGCTATTAGAAATGCTAAAAGGACTGAAACGGATGACGGAAGCATGAAACATGAGGACGCAAATACAGGTTCAAGTGATTCAATGATGATCATGGTGCAAATGCTGCAACTGCAGATGAAACTTCAGGAGGATCGATTTTTGCGCGAGCAGGAACGTCGGGATCGTGAACAGGAACGTCGTGATCGTGAACTTACTGCTCTTCTTAACCGATTTGGATCTACTACTCCTAGTGGGGCAGAAGATACTCCTGGGGACCCCCGTCGAAATATTCCTGCGAAAATTTCTATACGGCCTCCAGAGTTGCTTGAGGATGGTGTTACCTTAAAATCATTTAAAAGGTGGGAAGCCAGTTGGAAGAACTATGCTCAAGTTGCAAAGCTGAGTGAGAAACCTAGGGAGGATCAAATAGCCACCTTTTGGTCGTTTTGCAAGCCTGATTTCCTACAACGGATTCGTCATGCGGTAGAGATTCCTTTAGACACGGCTTTGTCGCTGAATGAGGTAATTGAGCAAATTAAAAAGCATCTCAAGGACCAGCGGAATGTTACAGTGGACAGATACAAATTAGTCAGAAGAAAGCAAGATGCTGGAGAGTCTTTTGATGACTTTTTAGTTGATCTTCGTGAGCGAGCAGAGGACGCCAACCTTGCAGATATGACTTCTGATGAGTGGATCACTATTCTCATTGTATCTGGTGTACGAGACGAGGAAACGAGACAAGAGATTTTAAGTAAAAAACCCACTCTTAGCCTTGCTGATACTATTTCTCTTTGCCGTAACCGCGAGTTAGCAGAGAGAGAAGACAAGCGTCTCAGTACAGAAAGTGCCATTAATGCAGCCAGATTCAAGCAGCGTGGTAGAAGCAGGAGTACTAACCGAAGGATTCACCGTGGATCACCTAAAGAGGAGCGACTGAAATGTCGGAAGTGCGGTTTTCCACCTCACCAGACTGGCAGATTGTGTCCTGCAGTAGGGAAAACCTGCCACTATTGTGGATTCTCTGGACATTTTAGTAAAGTCTGCGAAAAACAAAAGAAGGAACGGCCAGTACTCCCCATTGAATTTCATCACCCGAAGACAGGTTATCTTGCTAAGATGAATGTGATTGCTGATACAGGTGCCCAGATGACTGTTGCTGGCATGGGGATGTTACATTCTCTTAGACTACGGAGGAAGGATCTGCAGAATTACGAGGAACACCTTGTGAGTGTTAATGGGAAGAGACTGAGAATTATTGGCGGAATTGACTTGTTGCTGAAGATTGGTGATATAATTTGCATGGAAAATATAATATTTTGCAGAGATGTGAAGTTTGATGATATGTATCTATCCCTTCGAGCATGCAGGAACCTTGGTATTGTTCATGAAGACTTCCCTTTACCTGCAAAGAAGTTGGTTGAAGCTATTGATAAATCTGTTACTGCTCTAGGTCATTGTGTAAAGTCCACTGACTGAGACACTGAAGTTATGGAAAAGCAGATATTGCAGACTTACAAAGAAGTTTTCAATACCAAAGGGCATTTGCAAACTATGAAAACACCACCAATGAAAATCCAACTCAAGGAAGATGCAAAACCTTTTGCAATATATGCTGCAAGGCCAGTGAGTTACCCACTACGTGAAGCAGTGAAGAAAGAACTGGAAGACATGATGAAACAGGGTATTATTGAACGAGTTGGAGATCGGCCAACAGAATGTTGTCATCCTATTGTTGTTGTTCCAAAGCCTACAGGTGGAATTAGAATGACGGTTGACCTTTCGAAGCTAAATTCCCAAGTCCACAAAATTGTACATAATGCTAAAATCCCACATGATGTCATAAATGAAGTTGTATTGGATGCAAAGTACTTTATAGTTTTGGATGCTGTTAAAGGATACTGGCAGTTGGAACTGCATGAAGATTCTAGAGATCTGACAACATTTCTGACGCCATGGGGTAGGTTTAGATACAAGAGAGCACCAATGGGTTTTATCAGCACTGGTGATAGCTACAACTTCAAAGGGGATCTTGCTATAGACGGTTTGGAGCGAACACATAAAGTTATGGATGACATTCTTATTGCTAGTCGCACACTTGAGGAACACTTACTGGATGTTCGTGCTTTTCTTGATCGTTGCGTAGAGCAAGGTATAACTTTGAACCTAGCTAAATTCAAATTTGCTCGATCATCCGTTCGTTTTGCTGGATTTCTTTTGTCAGCAGAAGGGAGAGAAGCAGACCCAGATAAAGTGAGAGCCATTACAGAGTTTGCAACTCCTACAAACATCACTGAACTACGAAGTTTTATGGGGATGGTTAATCAACTGGGCTCATTTTGCTCGCACATTAGTGCTACTTGCACACCGCTGAGAGATCTTCTTAAGAGTAAAAATCAGTTTCAGTGGTTACCAGCACATTGTGAAGCGTTTGAGAAAGTTAAAGGGTTGTTAACTAAAACACCGATTCTTGCGCAGTTCGATCCCAGTAGGATGACACGTTTGGAGACGGATGCAAGTAGACTGAAAGGATTTGGATTCAGCTTACTTCAGAAACACGAAGAAGGATGGAAGCTCATCACCTGTGGAAGTAGGTTTTTGTCGGACGTGGAAACAAGATATTCCATGATAGAACTTGAAGCCTTAGCTATCAAATACGCCATACTGAAATGTAAATTATACTTGCATGGTCTCCCTCATTTTACAGTCATCACTGATCACCGCCCACTTCTACCACTTTTTAATAAATACTCTTTGAACCAGGTTGAAAACGTAAAACTGCAAAATTTAAAGGCTGATTTGCAGAGTCAGTTTCAGTTCACATTGGAGTGGAGGAAGGGAAGTGATCATGCTATAGCTGATTGTCTCAGCCGAGCACCTGTTGATGATCCAGATCAAACTGAAGAGGAATGTGATGAGCGCACTGTCATGGCTGTTTATATTGCATCGATTTGTGATGACAGAATTTTACGATGACGGAAGAGTTGTTAACCTTATTGTCGACGAACTTCAGGAAACAGCACGAAATGATCTAGATTATGTAAAGCTGGTTCATGCTATAATGGAGGACACCGTTGAACATGAGGATTCACCACCATGTGTCAAGCAGTATAAAAGTATAAGACATGAATTATCTATAGATGGTGATCTTGTCCTGTTTGGGAAAAGGTTAGTTATTCCGAAACAAAAGAGGAAAGAGATTCTGGAACGACTACATTCAGCCCATCAAGGAATAACCAGAACAAAGCAGCGAGCCCGATTGTGCGTATATTGGCCAGGTATCACCAATGACATAACACAAATGATTGAGAAATGTGAAGTTTGTCAACGCCATTTGCCAAGCCTGGGGAAAGAAACTCTGAAAACAGACCCTTTGCCAACACGTCCCTTTGAAAGTGTGTCTGCAGATTTGTTCTACCTCAAGGGCCAACATTTTTTTACTTACGCCGATCGTCTAAGTGGATATCCTATGGTCCAACAATGGAAGGACAGCCCATCGGCAAAACAAGTTTGTAATGCAATGATCAAAATGATGTCCCTTACAGGCTACCCTCAACGGATACGTACAGATGGGGGACCTCAGTTCAGCGCTGCGGAATTTCAGAGATTCTTGAAGGGAAGAGGAATCAAATGGAGTCCAAGTTCACCTCATTTTCCCAGTAGCAATGGACACGCCGAAGTTATTGTAAAGAAAGTGAAGAATCTGTTGACCAAACTTGAAAATGCAACGATGGATGAGCGATTTCATGAGGCTTTGTTGGAATTAAGGAACACCCCTAATGCAGATGGACGTAGCCCAAATCAAGTGGTGTTTGGACATAATCTCAGATCTTTGGTTCCATCTCACCATAGCTCTCTCATGTCTGATAGTCGTCAGGATATCGAAGCAGCAGAGATGAGGAGGAGAGAGAAAGAGAGGATTAATACTACACGTTACAATGCATCGGCAACAGATCTTAAAGTGTTTATCGTAGGAGATAAAGTCCGAATACAAGACGCTGCAACGAAAGAATGGGATAGGGTCGGTGAAATCGTCAAGGTCGGACCGAGAAACAGATGCTATTTCATCAGGCTTTCATCAAGTGGAAAACTTTGTTGGCGTAATCGTAGATACCTTCGAAAATATCATGGCGGCGATATTAAAGAGGAAACATATACATCTGTAGACGAACTCGAAAGTGAAGGCCCAAGAAGAAGTAACAGACTGAGGAAGAACACTGTACGCTTTGTATTGTAAATCATTATTTATGTATATGTACGATGACTCGAGTAATGTTAAAAAACAAAAAAAGTTGTTGTATACTTGAGTCGTTTGTTGTATAAGTATGTATGTCCGTTCAATGGTAATGGTTGTTTATTGTTATTATGGAGAACTGCTGTTAAGGTTTTATTATATATATTTATGGTTTGTACTGTTAACGTTTTCTGATGCCTTCTGTATAACAGCGAGTCTAGTTTCTGTAACTGAATTGCCAGTATCGCCATGGATCCTTGTCTGGGAATAAACTACGCTTAAAATATACCCCAACGTTTATTTGGACCTGGGATAATATATTACACCAGTATGCGTCTTTCAGATCTATAGAAACTGTCCAATTCCTTTTTGGAATGACTGAATGTACTTGGGCAACGGTAGTCATCCGAAACTTTTGGCAAACAGTGTTCTTGTTCAATGTTGATAGGTCGAGGATCACTCTTTGTTCGGAGGAATCCTTTTTGGGAACACTGAAGAGACGTGCTTGGTGGTGAATATAAGCATGTTTCGGTATGGCACCTTTCAATAGGGCCTTCTGCACATAATCTTCCAGAGAGGGACTTGATGCTTGAAAGTACCCCTTTAGAGGCAGGGGAGGATGAGACCATTTCCACCCCAGCCCATTGAGAAGAATGCTGTGTCCCCAAGGAGAAGACTTCTATTCCTTGTGGTGTCTTTGGAGTCGACCCCCGACCAAACAATTCCCATTGGTATCCCCCTCTTCCTTTACCTTTTCCCTTGGTAGGCATTCCAGGCATTGCTTTCAGACAGGACCTGCAGATTGTGTGTGGTACGATAACTACCAGTATGGTGGCCACCATAAAGAATCGGAAGAAAGCTATATATATATATATATATATATATATATATATATATATATATATATATATATATATATATATATATATATAGCTGGATAGATATATTACATTACAATATATTAAATTAAAATTGGTTTGATGTTAGTTATGTGAGGAACATACAATAATTTGGTAAAGAAAGTGACTGCTCAATTAAGTTATAAGAATTGTTGAATATCATTTTGAAACAAGCTTTTGCATTACAGACGTTGCTTTCATAGCCTGGGTAAATAGATATTTACCTGATGTTTCCCCATAATATGAAAACATGGGAAGATCCAAGAAAAGAGACAATAATAAAATATGTCAGACCGACGAGGTATACATGAGGGAGTCCGCAAGTCCGTACTTTATTTATAATAAAACATACAAGCTTGAAAGTACCCTTTCTATTTCTTTACTGGTAAAAAAAAAAAAGTTAAGTTTTTTAAGAATTTTAAAAACTAATTATTTCAATTAATTTAAAAAAGAAAAGGAGAGTGAGAGGGTGGTCATCTACGACTAATACCGTATACTTCATTATCATTATATATAAATAAAGAAATTTTATAATCATATTCATACACGCCACTCATACATACATAATATTTCCACAGATTATAGCTAAGCTATTACATAAAAGAAGTGTTCAAATAATAGTTGTGAATTTATGATCATATCCATTAAAAAGGCCGCCTTCTTTAAGAAATATTGAAACACCATTGTTTTGTGAATGCTATGCTTTCCGAGAAATTTGGGATGAAGGTAATATCCTCCTCAATCAGGCGTTCGGAGAGACAATGTACATTATATATTCTCAATTCAGCGCTAAATTTTCACTAGTTTGGACTATCCTCAGTCGGCAGGGTACAATTTCTTCACGTAAAGTGAGAGAGACAGAAGTATGACTACCTAGAAAATGATAGGTTCCATTCGAACGTTCTGATGAAGAATACTGTCATGATACTGGAATGTATTTTACATATTTTACATCTAACGAATGAAGCATTCATATATGGCAAAGGATGCACATATTTTAAAAAAGAATACTATTCTTCATGCTGCTTTCAAAAATATCGTGCAGACTATTCCCTGTGAAAAGGAATGAAATTGGAAAATAAAGTTAAAATGCAATATTATACGCGATATTTTGTATTATATAATATAATACTATGTTATACGATGTGATACGACAAACTCGCTTCATGTAATATCCTGGGCTCAGTTTTCCATAAATCATGTTTATTTTACTTAATAATATGGCAAAAACAGTTGAAAGAGCTTATAAAGTAATAGATTGATAAATTTCTCTAATAGGAGAGAGAGAGAGAGAGAGAGAGAGAGAGAGAGAGAGAGAGAGAGAGAGAGAGAGAGAGAGAGAGTAAATTCTATCACTATTCGCTTATTGTTCATAAATAATGGGTGCTTAGACAGTAAGGAGAAACAACGCTGAATTATTGTTGTTTTGACAACAGGGAGAGGAAACCAATAAATGATCATTACCAAGACAATAGGAAAACACTAACTTAACGTCATGTTTTATTTCTATCTTGGAGAATATTGCAGAACTCATTTACGGTTTCTGTTGCGTAACACTTGAGGATTCACAAGCCCATAAAAATGTAGGATCCACCGACATTCTCTCCTCACGAGCAGCAAGAACCTCTTCGGCAGTCTCTCTCTCTCTCTCTCTCTCTCTCTCTCTCGCTCATATCCTTTTCATCAATACTTTCCGTAAAATGGTAGCGAATATTTTTTTTTTTATATATTGGAATAATGCTTATATTTGTACTCCTTATGCCAACTACTGTTTTAATTAGTAGAAACGCGAAAATACATATTTTGTTTTAGGGATATCTTTGGATGTTAAATTAATGGAATTTTTTATGGTGACATCAAAATATCCTGTGCCCATAATCAGTTGGCAAGATATTAGAGTGTGAGCATGGGAAAAGAAGCAGTCTATCAAAATCTCTACAGGTTTACCTTTTCACGAAGAGTGATACAAAAGTAGGCCTATACGCACATGTCCAATAAGCATCGCTACTGGGGGTCCAATTCTTTAGGTATTCATCGCAGACTGAAAACAAACATTCCCATATGAGGCAGAAGAACAAAAAGGAAATTTCACTACAAATAATAAAATACCATTAAACCATGGGTTCAATATAGCTATTTAGAAATTTAGAAAAAAGCTACTGTTTCCACATTACTTAAAGTTAATTGATCTGGAAATGATTTCGTGCAGTTAACAAAATCAAATGATTTCATATTATCAACAGAACAAGCATAAACAACAAATGCACCTTTATTGTAGCGCGGGATAGTTTTTTCTCATAGAAACCAGGCAGAACTTAATGCAATGGTCAACTCAAAATCCAAGCTGTCTGTTACTCAGAGATACTAGCAGCTATATTATCTCAAAATACAATACTCGAGCAATTTTAGAAATTCTGACCACGATTTAAACTTTCAATGAATGTATGAAGTTGATATTGGAGGAATTGCACCTCATAACAATAAACAAAACAAAACTAAGAAATACCATGGAGTGAAAGCCATTAATATCATCAATGCGGCATTATGGGCTTTTGGAATAAATGTTAATGAATCCTATACTTTGGTTATGGTTAGTAATAACTGACATGCACAGTGAATTTCAATAAAACTTGGCATATCGCATGAAGTCTCTATTATTTAGCGAATAATGACCTACATTTGGAGGAAATTCCTAGGTCTTTTGAGTGAGAGTCTAGGGCATTATATATGTATGTATGTATATATATATATATATATATATATATATATATATATATATATATATATATATATATATATATGTATATATATATAATATATATATATATATATATATATATATATATATATATATATATATATATATATATATATATATATATATATATATAATTATTATCACTTTTGTACGTGATTAATTTATCACACATTACCACAGGTGAAAAATAAGAAACGGGGTGTAGGTCCTGACCGGTTTCGACTTTATTTCCAAGCCATTCGTCAATAGCTTGGAAATAAAGTCGAAACTGGCCAGGACCTACACCCCGTTTCTTATTTTTCACCTGTGGTAATGTGTGATATATATATATATATATATATATATATATATATATATATATATATATATGTATTTATATATACATATATATATATATATATATATATATATATATATATATATATATATATATATATATATATATATATATATATATATATATATATATATATATATATATATACATACATACATACATACACACACACACACACACACACACACATATATATATATATATATATATATATATATATATATATATATATATATATATATATATATATATATATTATATATTTAAAAAATCACAGTAGATGCACGTGTCTTCAGTGTATAAGCGAATCCCACGGGAAAATGACAGGCAGAAGTTCAGTACCAAGCGCTTTCACGTTTATTAACGCATCGTCGGGACACGAATGAGACACAAATATAAAGAAGGTTACAAAGTAAACAAAAAGAACAAGAATACCAAATGGTCGTAGTCAAATGATAATAAACAGAAGATAATCGAGGATAATCCGGGATCGAGCTGTCACAAACTTAACCCATAGACGAAACAACAAGAAATACTAAAGTTTAGGCTTACAAATCCAAAAACATATATAACCTTGAATTCCAGATGGTTAATTGCCAGGGGGTAAAAAACAAAAGGTTAATCCACCGCAAATCCGGGATCACGCGGTCACAAACTAAATCCAAATGTATACTTAACCATAAGGCAAACGGAATCTTATCCATTCACATTGCACTTATCCATTCACATTGCAGAAACATGTATAAAAATGAATATTAATTTTGCATATATTTATTAACAACTTTTTTAATTATGAAGGCGTCAAGTTTAAACAAACCAAGGCTTAAATTTAGAACGCTTTCATTATTTGACTTGAAACAAGATTCGATGATATTCCTTTTAACTGTGTCATTGCACGGGACTAAAAGGTCTTGCTTTACTCCAGTTAATAGGATTATCTAAATCTCTCATATGTACGGAATAATGCATTCGATATTTGGCCAGTTCTCACAGAATATTGGTGTTGTTTGATTCGTTGTGAAAGTAATTTTCCAGTTTGTCCATAATATATTTTATCACATATTTTACAAGGAATTTCATAGATGCAGCCAGAAACATCTTTAGGAGAATTTTTCATCACTAAACTCTTAACATTAAAAATTACTGAAAATAACATTAATGTTGAAAAGCTTTAAAATTCTAGGAATTTGTAAAAACCTTTCAGCATACAGTAATTTGAGAATATTATGCTTGCTGAATTCAAGTTTGTTATTAGTTAAATGAAATGTTTTCCTGGCTCTTTTCCATGCTACATCTACGAAGGTCCTTGGGTATTTAAGTTTCAAAGCAATATCATAAATAGTTCTGACCTCAGCATCAATGAACTGCGGGCTACAAACACGTAAAGCCCTTAAGAACATTCCAGAAAAGACAGAGAATTTAACATTTTGATGGTGATTGGAACAATAATGAACAAAAGAGGCAATGTTAGTTGATTTTCGAAAGACTGAAAAGGTGAAATTTCTATCATGTCTATGGACAGTAAAATCAAGAAAATTCAAATTCCAATTTCATTCTCCCTCTACGGTAAATTTTATAGAAGGGACAAAATTATTTAGTCTAACGAGAAATTCCTGGAGATTTTTCGTGAACTGGCCAGATACAAAAAATGTCATCCACATACCTAAACCATATAACTTTTCGGGCCAAAATTCTTGGTAAGAATTTTGTCTCAAAAAATTCCATGAAAATATTGCTAAGGACGGGAGATAAAGGACTACCCATAGCCATACCAAAGTTTTGTACAAAAATTCCCCATTGAAACAAAATGTACTATCTTTGATACATAACCTTATAAGATTTGTGAGGTTTGCTGCAGTTAAAGGAATGTCACAAATTTCTAATTCTTCCTCTAAATATTCCAGTAAATCATCTACAGGAACTTTTGTAAATAAAGGGGACGACATCAAAACTAACCAGAGTAAATCAAATTTCAAATTCAAACTATTCAATTTGTCTATAAAGTCGACATTATTTTTTATAATTCGTATTAGAAATGTTTCCTACCAATGGTGTAAGAATTTTTACAAGCCATTTAGATAAATTATACGAAACTGGGCCTGCTGAACTAATGATTGGGTCTATTACGGTTATTGATTTTGTGTGTCTTGACTAAACCGTAGAGATATGATAGGGGAGGAGCACTGAGTGGTAAACTGTTTAATTAAACGGTCAGAGTCCTTAAAAATGGATTTAATTTGTTTGCTAAAATGAGAGTTAACTGTCTGTGTGGGGATCTGACCTCAGTTTCGTATAAGTTTTCACTATCATTCGATAATGCCATTATTTTATTTACGTAGTCACTTTCATTCATTATTACCAGTGTTCATACAACTGCCATTATATCACTTAACGCCTGACCCCATCCACTAAAAATCATATATTCCTGCCAGTCGATTTCATGGAAATATGAGTATACCAAATTCTTTCTTTGGTAAGTAATAACATACTTTGAGTGCTTTATGAATATAAACTAATTATTCACTGACCCAATCCGCAACATTATTTAATCAGATAAATTGTCAATTGGCAACAACAGGATGAAGAAGACTTTTAGGAAGGTCATGGGAAAAGGCAATAAATGGAAACATAAACCATAATGGAAATTCTATGAGAAAGTGAACAGAACAGAGAGAGAGAGATGAGAGAGAGAGAGAGAGAGAGAGAGAGAGAGAGAGAGAATCAATTCATTTCACATCTTACCATACCACTGGAAAATTTTATGCAAAAAAAAAAAACGTTAGTGATAATGAAGATGAAATTGCAGAACCCTTGACAAGTCGAACCCTCGCCCATCAAACTTGTCATTTTATTCAACAAGAAATGTTAATTAAAAATAAACAGTGATAACACCAACGTCATTGCAAGCAACTGAGAAAATAGGCTTGACTTATTAGTTGAAAAGGGATCAGTATAAGAGCTTATGGCTTCCGAATGCTTAACTAGACACCGACTAAAACCGACAGACTTTCATCTGAAGAACAGCCAATGTTCACTAAACATTTATGAGAGAATACAATTATTCATACATTAACGAGTCGACTACAAGGCGGCTCAATTTCTATCCTTGCAATGTTGTCGGCGAGATAAACAACGATTTCCCCCCTTCCCCTCCTTAAATCAGTAATAGAAAAAGGTTGGTGGCGGTTAGGAATGCGTTTACTCTACTTCCAAATTTATAGGTTTTTTTTTAGTTTCTGTAAAAGAAAACTATTGAGATGGTTATTTGTCCGTCTGCGCTTTTCTGTCTGCCCTCAGAGCTTAAAAGCAGAGGGCTGAAAATTGGTATGATGATCATTCTCCCCTCCAATCATCAAGCATACCAAATTACAGCCCTCTAGCTGAAAGTTTCATGGTCCGCGACTCATACGACATTATACATTGTACAAAACACTTGAATACACCGAGGAAACTTCGGCGTATTTTTTACTTGTTTTTTTTTTACGAGATCAGTTTACGTACTAATGTAGACGTTTATTCATCAAAAACTCCTTTGTCTAGTTTCCATCAGTGAACAGTAATCGTATTTTGTTGATTTTTCATCATTTTTGCCAGTTAACACGTTAATAATGATATGCTCCAAAGTCCACTAATCAACAAATCCTCCATTGGTCGAAAGTCTATTAAATAGCTATAAAATTATCGACGTTGTCACTCGTGGAGCAAGAGAGTGCTTCTCCATTTATCAAGCAGGAGCATATACTGGTCGTTAATTCCCTGAAAAGTCAGTGAAATAAGCGACTTTAACCACTGGGCAAGAAATACTATAAATCATGCAACCATCAACTACTCATCTGGTCTGGAAAGTTTACGAAAAATAGTGGGAAAAACGACGTTTTTGTGTTG
>JANJGK010000007.1:34812445-34845423 GCA_039081455.1 Macrobrachium rosenbergii | reverse complement strand
AATGTCATAAAAAGAGCTGCGTGTTCCAAACGAACCGAAGAACTATCATGGTCGAGGTGGGTTAATGCCGAAGCTAAGTACAATTTCCCCGCTCTCGACGGGGAAATAAAGTTCACTAAACTCGGCATTAATTTATACCTCTCTTGATAGCTCAGTTGTAACGTCGACTGGAGTTGCTGGATGGCGCGTCTGTGTCGTGGGATCGAGACTCGGCAGTGCCCGTCCATTTACCACTTATAAATTCCCCTTCGGTGATAATTCCTCATCGGGGATACTCCGAGGTAGCGTGGATTTGATACTAAGCGACATTTGTAGCTTCATGATTGTATATAAATCACGGTGTGATAAAAAAAAGTCATATATATATATATATATATATATATATATATATATATATATATATATATATATATATATATATTTATATTTATAAATATATATATGTATATCTATATATATATATATTATATATATATATATATATATATATATATATATATATATATATATATATTATATATATATTATATATATATATATATATATATTTATAAATATAAATATATATATTATATATATATATATATATTTATAAATATATATATATATATATATATATATATATATATATATATATATATATATATATATATATATATATATATATATATATATAATATATATATAATATATATATATATATATATATATATATATATATATATATATATATTATATATATATATATATATATATATATATATATATATATATATGTATATATATATATATATATATATATATATATATATATATATATATATATATATATATATATATATATATATATATATATATATATATATATATATATATATATATATATATGCTCTTGACATCATTACCATATGAGTGATCAATAACGAATTGCTATTAGACAATACAAGGAAAGTACATTTGAGTAGAACAACACTCTCAGAATATAGAATATAGTAAGGAACTGATATAAAGTTATGAAACATTCTGAGGTTGGAGGTCATCGGTTATGTTGCACCTGAGATACTGCAACAGGCATAAATTATCGCACTGATACTCTCTCCACTGATTCTACTCAGTTGTTAACAACATAACTGATTTGAGAGAATGCTAAATTCCTTACACTATCCCCCTAATCATAAGAACAACCATAATACTTCAACGGTCAGTTGGGCTTTTGATAAAAAATTTCCATTGCACTTTGGAATAAAAATAGTAAATTTTCTTTGCAGGCCTATTTTTTTTACTTTATTTTTTTGTGTAAGGTGTAAATGTTTTGATTGTATGTTCCCCTTTTATGCCATTATTTTCTATACTGTAATAATGAGAATAAAATATTTGAAAAAGTCTATACGGTTAAATTCCAGGAACCCATTCGGGATTATCTCTTAAACATTTTCATCGTTTCTCCCTTTTCATCTCTGAAAAAGATTAACACGGGTAAAAGATGAATACCTACTGGGTGAGGAAATAATTCTCCATTGCCTCAAGGCTATCTGGAACGAAAATATGTCGGCTGCTGGAGGAGGAAGGTATATGGAAGAAATTTTTGTAAATCCCACTCACTCTCTGTACCTTATGCTCTCTCTTGCATTATGCAGTTTGCTTTCATGCAATTGTCCTTCAGCGAAATCTACAAGACACAGATTGAAAATGGTGAAGCATATTAGATATTTATGCAGAGCCTTATGGTCTCAAGAGTAATAATAAAAAAAAAATTTTATTCAAAATTCTCGTTATATTCCTGTATTGCATACTATTTCACTCACACGGATTCATATTTGACATTTTCAAAGGCACACCTCCATTTGGAATCAAACATAATTAATAGTCTCAAATTACAATTTACTTTCGAAAACATAAATCTCAGCTCTTTTCAGATCATAACCGTTTGACATTATGTTTAATCTTAATAACAGTTCAAGTCACTCCAATATATGATGTTTATAATGATATGGAAAATCTCTTCTCTGAAGACTGGCACCACTAATCAGTGAGTTGCTAGGTCAGCACTACCTCCAGTCGGCTACGGAATACAAAACGAATATAACCAGATATGCTACAGAGTAAACATAAAATAATACCGTACCTACTGTTTGAAAGAGTTGGTTATCAACAATCCCCTCCTCCCATTCACTTGCCCGCCAACGGTGAGAAGATATATTTAACCAGAGCCCGAGGATGACTAAGGTAACGCATTTATGATTAGCGCCCCGATGTGTATTAGGAGACAAACCTCTCGTTGGCAGTTATTATCGACAAAAGAATTCAAGCAGTTGACGAATTGCAATTCATATAAATGAATTAGACCAAGTGAACAGGGTCCATTAGTAACACGTTATTAATATAATGAAAAGAGAAAGCAAATACCGGTTGAGTAAGGCAACTGAAATCACTTCCTTTAGCACATTTCTAAAAATGGAAGCAAGACTGTCTTTGAGATGGCATCAGTAATAGAGAAACTTACAAGCACCGAACTATGATGGAAACTTTGCTAAGATAACGTTAGAAACGAATAATGCATTTTTGAACGCCTACGTGAAAATTCGATTACGTTTAGAGATCTATTAGAATCTGTATCAGTAAACTAATTTTTATATTTAAGCTCAGTCTATATACACTTCGTCCCAGTAATTTTCATTAATGACTTCAGTAATTATCATTAATGACTTCAGCCTCTCCTTGCCAAAACACATCTTTGGGGTGTCAATTCAAGATAGATGTTCCTCATCTGAAGATCATCCTCAAAATTAATAAAATGACCCATTAATTTTGATGTGTTCATTTGGCCTTAGAATGCCTTAAAGGAAAGACATAAAGAATATATATATATATATATATATATATATATATATATATATATATATATATATATATATATACATACAGTATATATATATATGTGTGTGTGTTTGTGTGTGTGTGCGCGCGCGCGCGCGCGTGTGTATATGTGTATATATATATATATATATATATATATATATATATATATATATATATATATATATATATATATATATATATATATATATATATATATATATATATATATATATATATATATATATATATATATATATATATATATATATATATATATATATATATATATATATATATATATATATATATATATATATATATATATATATATATATATATACATATACATATATATATATATATATATATATATATATATATATATATATATATATATATATATATATATATATATATATATATATATATATATATATATATATATATATATATGACCTCCAATATTGTGATTAAATGTGGCTATTTAAAAAGAAAAAGTATAAATTTAGTTTCATTTATTAGGTGGATAGTTGCTTCGTAAAAGGATGATATGATATTCAACTTAATGAAACTTTAAAATGAGACTTTCATTGATGGCTAAACATAAAATAATCAAGAGGTAATGTAAAGACTCCGCAGTGAAAAGTTACTATTTCCGTGGCAAGTCCGTCGGTACTGCATCAGTGCTAAGCTTAACAAACCAAAAGGTATTATTAAATATAAGAGATGTAAAGCAGGCATTTGCCACCAGCCCTTTTTCTTTTTATTTCTTGACAAAACTTGTGGAATTATAAAGTGTATTACTTGGAAATTTTGCTCACATTAATCAACATATCTCTCTCTCTCTCTCTCTCTCTCTCTCTCTCTCTCTCTCTCTCTCTCTCTCTCTCTCTCTCTATATATATATATATATATATATATATATATATATATATATATATATATATATATATATATATATATATATATATATATATCACTTTTTAAATCAGCAGCAATCTCTTACTGCAGAAAATATATACGTAGTGACGTTACGGTGGGACATGAATGAGAGGCCTCGGAAGCCTTTGTATTCATCCTGATCCAATTTCAAATCCAAAAGATTTATTGACATATATTACATGTACATCAAATGGGGTGTATCAGCAAGCTGGTACACCCTCCAAAATTTTTTAACAATACATCATTCACCTTCCCTAATTACTTGTTCCAATAGAAACTTGGAAACTTCTTCATAATTCTTAGAACCATATTATTGTTAAGCAAATAACACGCCTGCTCTAAAACTGTATCAACACTTCTATCCATAAATTACATTCATCCTGATATGCGGTATAATTTTTACTTTCTGCAAGCCAGATAAAAAGAATTTAGGATTTTATGGTAAATATCCTTATATGCTGAGTACAGATTGCCAGTCTGGTAATAACACAACTCTCCTTGGCCCAACCTGATCTTCCCAAGAACATGACTTCAATTGGTCTCTCTCGCCATCATACCTGTTTACAGAAATACAGATGGAATGGGTAGGGTATGGGGAATTGCACACCTACTCCCATTTGATAGTGTCAGTACAGAGTCTTAACCTGCAGAAAGGTGGGAGAATCTAACAATCTGATCCCACGCCAGATCCTAAACCGGCAATGCTGTCATCTGTTTGGAAACAACAGCTACAAGCATTGGGTCATAACAGTCCAGCCTAATCCCATGTTAAACGAAGTATTTACCCTCGATTAGAACTCTGAACTTCACCTCTCCCAATGGTACCTGTGGGAGGGGAAAACGAACGAAGGAAAGGGAGAGGACAAGAAATTTCTACATCTTTATCTTGGTTAATTTTAGTAAAAAAAAAATAAAAAAAAAATAAAAAATAAAAAAATGAAAAATAAAAGTGGACGTGCTAAATAATAGGCCTAGTCTTAGTTTTCATTCAGTTTATCTTCTCTGGACGGTCAAATTCTTAAGGTTGTTCCACACTTTCAGTTAGGCTGCTTTCAGGAACTACTTCAATGTATAGCTTCCAAGCTGCATGCGATGACTTTACAGTTCCACACATTTTGCGTAGAAGTTAAATTGAAAATTTTATTGCTAAAAAAAATTCTCTAGGTACAGGATTCCTATGGGAAGAAGATTAAGTTCGCAATTAGTCACTAGAACCTTTCAGTCTGTAGAGTGAAATCTTTATCACCCATGTATCCATGTCTACTTGCAGCAAACGCATTCCCATTCATGTACGCTTTTGTCTAGTGTTCAAGGAAGTATAAACAAATGATAACATTAAGCAGAAAGATAGGAAAAAGCCCCCCCCCAAAAAAAAAAAATATAGATCGATTACTACATACTACATATTGTCTGCCATCCGGAAATCTTGTTTGCTAATGAAGACTGAATGCCCTTAGTAAATTATATATTATTGCACTCTGTATTATGATATAGATGTTTTGTTTTCCACGGTCAGTCTTGTGGAAAACAAAATATCATAATGTTGAGTGCAATGATTAATCAACTCCGAATGATACGTCTTCCAGTGAATGTTGGCTTAAAAACACCTTTTTCATAAGCAAAGTAATATTGGCACTTATCATAGCAACTGTCAAAAGGGCTTATGAAAAGCAGATGGACAGAAAATTCAAGAGAAATGGGACGAGTTCCAGAGACTGAAGCAGGAAATTTAGGAGAATGTTTTGATGTATACGAATTAGCCTGTAAAAAGGCAAGTGATGCTCCCAATATGTTATTATATTTTTCCATTTTTATTCATGAAAATGGTAACATGATATGAATCTCCAGTGCATCATATAGACATAATTGTTTCCGCAGTAGGGAAGCATGACCTACCCGCGCAACAACTTCTCGTTGCTGGGAGAAAGGGCGTTGGGTCTGGTATGATACATGTAACATACACTACCGGGGTCTAAGCGATGTCAGGCAGGGCAGCCGATCGAGACTACGGTCTACCCCAAAGCCAAATCAAAAGTCCTTCAAAAGAAGGCATCGTGCTTACCCCATACAAAAATGGGAAAAAAGCACGTTAAAAGAAGAAGAAGAAGAAGGAAGCATGACTGGAGTCTTCACGGTCTTCACAACATCAGGGAACGTTTAGGATTATAAAGACCAAAGGACACCCTAAAATATTCCTGAGACATTTTACAGTGTACCATCTTCGACCAGGAGACAAAGCATGCGGTTTTCCTGGCCTGTATGGGTTCTCTACACTTGATGTTCCTGCACCATTTTCTTGAGGTGGACATCCACTGCAACATCAATACTCTTTTGTTGACCTAGAGACAACGGTGTGAACTAGTGGGGTGCGTTAGTCAACTAAGAGCATTCTGAGACATTGTCTACAAGAGGTCATGACCAACTCAGCTGACATACCCTAGGTATCTTTCACTGTCTTTTAAGTGTGTAATTCACATAGTGGCAAACGCTCATTTGGTATTCCATGCCTTTATCGGATACAGAGCCAGGGAGGTTGTAGATTCACGTCTGTCATTGCTACTCTCTATGTATAGACTCATGACTTCATAATAACTTTATTCAGTTCGTGTATGCCATGTCCTTCCCCAAGTATTCACCTAGAAAAATCCTCTAACATTTGTATCTGTACACTGGCTTCTCTGAAGGACGCATCCAAGAAGAATATTATATATCTGAAACTCACAACTGTTTTGGCAGATGTCGAAATAGTCATTAGTAAAGGTCTCCTGTCCTATACTGGGGACAACTGGCTGGAAAACTTGTTTACTCTAACAAAAATTGTTGCATGGACGTGCCATGGATCTCTGCCCTCTCTTAGATCACATGTGCATGATGAAAAAATTTACATATGAAGCTATGTTAACTTGAGAGAAGTATTGAAACGATAGAACAGGGAGCACTTAATTTCCCTAAGAGAACGTCAGTGAAATAAAGCAACTCACGAAAAGTGGCCTTGTGTCTCCAAGATCGGGTCCTTCTCACGGCCTAGGACTGGAAGAGTCACCAGCAACCACGGGGGGAGCTACATGCCATGCCCGTGGGCACAAGGCAGGTTTACCAGAACCAGAATATAAACCACTGGATTCTGTGGAACCATTCACCATCCTATACATTATTTTTAAGCAGTTGTCCCATAGGTTAATCATTGCCATAGCTCCGTGCCACACTTAACTCAGCCTACTCTCTCAACACAGCTTTCTAGGCAGCAGTCTACCCTACCATCACAACTCACTGGACCAGCTGCCCACTAAGTCAAGTAGTATTCCCATTTGATTATGCATAACATGGCCTACAGAACAAGGCTTCCTGTAAGTCCTGCATGGGATATTCTCTTTGAGTTCCCAATGTTCTTTTGAAGGTTTTAAGTCACAAAATTTACATTTTCTTATTTACAATATGTTCATTACAGTGATGATAATACATTTCCTTAATTCCATCCCCTCCCCTCCCTTTTTCGATCTCCCATCACTTTTCCAAGTAACTGTCCTAATCGAGTCACGCCATTAACCGTGATAAACTATTACTGTTTTATAAAAATTATTGCCTTTTAGTGTAAATAAAAGATTCTTGTTATTAGGAACCTATAGGATACTGACTTCCCTACACATAATGTAACTCAGCTGTTACGGTGTCTTGGTGCTGTAATCTGTAGGCTTTTCTTGGCTTTCACACTATTTTTTTTTTTAATCTTTGTTCCTAATTAGGCTTACAGCTTTTGTATTATTGACTCAGATTGTTAAAATTTGCTTGCTCTAGTCATGGTTAGAAAATTCATAAATTTGACTTTTTGAACCACTCAGAGTCTGTCTGTTTGTCAGTACCCTTACAGCAAATATTTGCTAGCTTCTGTAAAACGAACATCCTTGTATACCAGTGCATCCAAACGCAGCAGTTTCTGTCTTTTCCTTTCTCCAGGGTAAGAAAATTATTTACTTTCCTCTTCTAACTGTTTAATTATAAAGTTTTAAATGATAGTTCACGCTGAAATAAATTCTGTATAAAGCCCCAACCAAACAAAACCGAGAAATCGATACTGCGAGTAGAATATTAGTTCCTTTATAATATTCTGAAACTATCTGAATGTAATAATTAAAGAAGTCGGTTTTCAGGTATTATTTAATTATTTTGTATTTTTTGCCAATCTGTAATATCAATAGTATACGTAAGAACGAGGTCTTACATTAGCCCACGTGGACTCTCTTTATAAACGTTGGAGTTATTTACTGTAGGAATAGTTGCCCTCTAAATTGACATCATCCACTATTGTTAAATTGTAGTATTTCAAGTAGCGAAATCCCTCCCATACTGTTTCCTTCCAAACGTTGTAAAAGCGCAGTACAACAATAAAGTGGCTGGATGTTGACGGAGATAGTTTATTTCTTGTTTTAGATGACTCCATAAAAATAGATTGGAGGGATTAAACCAGATTTAGGGGCAATCGCTTCAATGACTTTTCTGTATTCCTCAATGATGTACAGTTTTTTCGACCAGGAAAAACCTACATACGTAAACATCGAGGTGAATTGTTGATGATGGAAGGGAATTGAGAAAATAAACCTTATTGCTGTTGAGATTAATTGTTTTCATTCTATATGTCACGTAAAAAGAATTGAAAGAATGAGAAAGACAGATACGTAGGATAGGTAAAAGGGTTAGAATAGATGAATGCATGAGAGTTTTTGAGATGGTTCCGTTATGATAAAATTTTGTGAGATGATATGTTGGTGAAAAGAGTGCACAATTCAGAGATGTTAGGAGCGAAGACAAGAGGAAGACCTGGACAGATTATCTAAAAGTGGTATTGAAAAGAAAGGGTCTAACACCCTTCCGATATGTGGAAATATTCGGTTTTTTCCGAGTAATTCATATGCATATGGGAACAGTAATATATATATATATATATATATATATATATATATATATATATATATATATATATATATATATATATATATATATATATATATATATATATATATATATATATATATATATATATATATATATATATATATATATATATATATATATATATATATATATATATATATATATATATATATATATATATATATATATTTATTTATTTTTTATTTTTTTTTTTTTTAGGCGTCACCAGTGTTGAAGGAGAGCGCATTATTATGCCATCTCTTTAGAGATCGATTTTACTCGAATATTTGTTCGAATACCAATTGTTAATCAAGATTTAGGTGGTGATATCTAATCCCACATAGAAGGCTTAGGGTATATGCACTGGTGGCGGTTCGATTGCATGTTGGGGCATTCACCGAGTCGTGCTGATTTCCGTGTGTGTAACAGGTACATCTAGAAAATGGAAGTTTGTTGTTATTGCTTTTCTTGTACGGCTGTCGAAAATATTGTATGCCTTGTGAAAACTTGTAAGTTCATCAACGTATCCTTCTTCTGAAATCTTAACAAAAATATTATCGATGTAATTAGCATGTTGTCCAACAACTATCAAATAAAAGTTGGAGAAGAAGATGAAAGGAGAACCAATTGCTATTCCGTCAGTATGATTTTATGTGTGGATGGCTCACGATAAACACAGTCAAGCATCAGGTCTCTCTGAACCGCCATTGGTATGTCTCCGAAAAGGGACTCATCGTCCAGAGTTCGTATGGCGCTGCCCTCAGCGAGCCCTTTATTACCTAATACTCGTCGAGAGCCTAAGATGTCAATATACTGTTAAGATTTCGCCAGAAGGTATCTATGGGCGGAAGTCTTCCTTATGATAGGGTAGAAGGGATTACATTATTTATGGGTCCTGACAATACTGCAGTTAAGTCTCAGTGATCGCAGTTGCTCGCATGATTAATATCATCAGTGGCGTTTTGCTAAGAATTTAAAATTTTGTTTCATCTCTTAGGGATTATTCTGGGGTAATTTTAAAACTGAATTGTTTGAATGTATCACAGTATACTAAAAAATTCCTTATACCTCAAAAAAAATGACAAAATCACGGGTGAAACATAATGGAACAAAATTTCTAGGTCTTGTGTAAGAAATATTTTTGAAAAAATGTTGACAGCATATTATATACCAGTCTCTGTGCAGCAGAGCAAATTTTCGTTTTCTCGGATGGTACGATATATGACATTTTTACATTCAAATTTAGTTTCATTTGATATACCTCTAGCTGTGTTCATTTGTTGTACGGGGTCAAAGCAAACAATCGCCCTTGCCTTACCTGTGTTTTTGCCTGTATTAATTAACTGGAGTGAAGCACTGGCTTTGATCAAATAATGTACAGTACATAAAGTATTGGAACTTGTTATAAGTGAAGTGATACTGAAAATTTATTTCAGTTTTGACATAAGTTTTTAGGCATGGATTTTCCATCAACAATATTAATAGTGTCAGTAATAGCATTAGTATGAGTAAAATCGAGGGTATAAAGAGCTTGTGAAATTAATAAGAAAAATTAGGAAGGAAACTGTCTCTGAACAAATGTATCATTAACTGCAGTTTTCCTATTTTCATAATAATTTCCCTTTCTGTAGGACAAGGGTCTGTAATGCCTTTCTACAATTCATGTTATTCATAAGAATGAGACATTACAGTAAGTTTTTATACACTACCTCCTTCCTCCTTGCCCCACAAAAAACCAAGAAATTTTATATTTACATTATGTATTTTGCACACTGTTTCCTGGCTCAGAGCCAATACTCCTGACTTCATTGAGCCTAACGAATGGCCCTCAAACAATCCAGATCTCAACGTAATGGATTTTACCATATGGGGTTTACTGTAACTTTAACTTCAATTACAGAGGAGAGGGGTCACAGACATACAATCCTTAAAAACAATATCCCGCTTGAAGTCATCCAAAGGGCAACTGGAAGTTGGCTAGACCGTCTATGCCCACGGAAAGCATTTTGAACACCACATCTAACTTTGTTCTGTTTTAACAATGTTTCTGTTAACAACAACTGTTTTCTATTTGCAACAATTAAATAAACTGTACCAAATTTCCCGTTTTTTTTTTTTTTTTTTTGGTTTTGTGGGCCCCCTGTAGAATGAATCCTCAAGAATTCTATTTCCTCACCTACTTAGAGGATCCTATTTTCACTGCCCATGCCTTTACCAAAGCTTCTAACCCAGTATACTTTTTCCCTTCGCCTTGTGTCTGCAGGTAATCTCGAACTGCTCGTTCGCCTTCTTAAAATCTGATGCGAGGAACATATCAGAATAAGAATCCCATACGTTCGTGGAGTTTATTACCTTCTGCGACAGTTCCTACTATTGCGCCTTTTCCTTCACGCAGAATTTTTCGATTTTCATGAATGAGAATGTCAAGATTTTTAGCGCATATTTTATTCAAAACCCTCTTGAATGTCTCACAAAGTTAAAATGGTTGAGTTTAATTCAAAATTAGACATGGGTCTACAAGGGCCACTGGCAAAAATTTTTTCTTGTCATTCTTGTTCATTGATCAGTATTATTATTATTATTATTATTATTATTATTATTATTATTATTATTATTATTATTATTATTATTATTATTATTATTATTATTATTATTATTACTTCAAGGAAGACTACTTCACCCATACCGAAAAGCCATTGGTTTGTGAAGGTTGATTTGTATGTAAAATTAGAATGCAAACATTTTCTTTCACAGATTAAATAGTTGGTGACACTGATAAAACTTACTAGGGAGCTGGAAATGACAGTATCCCACCCTTTCCAGAAAACCGTATGCGTAGAGCTGGTGTTGGGTTTAATTTCACAGTCTGAAGAACATCTACCAATATTTGCACATACTAATTTGCGTATTTATTCTCGTCATAACAGTTGAGTAAATAACTTGGTATTCACTTCTACCGTTTTGGAAAAAAATAGATATATTTATCCTGAAAATATCTAGATTGTAAAAAAAAAAAAACACTGTACCCTAGAATACCGGCAAAAAACTAAAAAAAATCCCGCTACGGTATCACGTAATTCTTCAGAGCGTCCAAAATGACTTCTTATTGACACGAACTTAATTATTCCATTGCGCAGGGAAAACGTTTCAAATAATCCTCATGAACTTTGTCATTTAAGAACTGCAATACAACGAAAAAGGCATGTATGTTATATCACACATTTTAAAGAAGTATTGCTTTTTTTTCATCTTCCCTGCATCCACTTCTAAAAAAATATAGCAGAAAGAAAGTTCCGCCATAGAGGGAATATAAAACCTCCAAAACGGGGAAATCCAACACGGTTGGACCTCAACAAAAGGCGGCTGTGGATACAATAAACTGTTTAGGAGGTTCTGCTTCCTTGGTTTCTCCAAATACAGGCAAAATAAAATCCTATTTGAAATGTATTTTATAGAAAAATTTCAAATTGGATATGTTTTTTTTTTTTTTTTTAGAAAATCTGGGTAAGGATTACCATTGCTGGAAAATGAATATCACCACGATGAAAAGTCTTTTGTGAAAGATAACGTTCGACGACAAGAGAGCAGCATTTTAGTCAAAGTAATAACAATAAATACATGAAAATAAACGTGTTCATTAACTACCCCTAACATTTATGAACACAATATCCTAACAGCATTAGCTGATAAGTCTTCTAAATGTTGTTAATAATCACCAATATTCAGTATGAATAAGTAATGTATTAACGACACATAGAAAAACATATGATGGGAGCATACTATGATATTAGGCAGCCTGAACATTACATCACACTGTTTACATCATTTACTGATGCATTCCAGATCTGTTTTTAAGTTTGCAATACCTTACTTCACTTTGCATTGGGGCAGAATTCTAACTAATTCGCACATAGTGTTACCTTATGCCACAATTCAATAATTGCTTTAGCAGTAGACTTATAATCAATAAATTTCCACGACCATACTGTGCATAACGGAAAAATTCGTCTAAGTTACCTCATAATATTAAGAACATTAGCTATTTGTTTTTTTTTTTTTTCGATCTAATCAGAAAATTATTTTATTATTATTCAAAGTCTTACAGTCCATCATCTTGTATCTTCTTCCATGACAAGATCGCATAAGCGAATTTCCATTTTTTCTTTTTATATTTTTAATCAGATAAATCAGACAACAAATTATCACCGTTTTCTCTTTGTCTTTAAAAGTATTATGACCACCTTTCCATTAACCCTCTCCGGTCCAGGAGGGTCGACCCAAATGTTTACGCTCAGGTCTTGGTCATTTACTCCTAAGTGAACAGTTGAAGATTTAGACGCATTGGAAGTTTCGTCAAACTGCTTTCTAATTTTACCCGTATAATATTTATTATCATTAAAGTGGTACCAGTCGAAAACTCATAGTTTATTCTAAAGTATATTAAAAGTTCTCAGAAATATGATAACACCTACCACAGTTTTAGATGTGATGAAATAGGACCAAAAATAATTTTTATCATTTCTTATTCTCTTCCTCTGTCTTCAAAGGTCCAAGAATATATTTTCTGGTTAATCAAATGTAATAAATTTTACGTAAGTAGATAGAACATTCCTTACTTATAGTCATGGCAAATATTTCAGTCGAAATAAATGAATATTTTATGAATGACAAGGCAATTAACAGAAGCGACCATGAGGCCCATTACTGGTGTTTAGTTAATAGCCGGCGTTGGCAGCACTGACGGCTAGATTCGTCATCGTCCCACGCGGAATAAGTGAAATAAGAAAAAATGTATCAATGAGTTTCTTTTTTAAACAAACCCAACTGTAGAACTGGGACTCAACGATACATTTTTTTTATTTCGCTCATATATATATATATATATATATATATATATATATATATATATATATATATATATATATATATATATATATATATATATATATATATATATATATATATATATGTGTGTGTGTGTGTGTGTGTGTGTGTGTGTGTGTGTGTGTGTGTGTGTGTGTGTGTAATGAAAAAAACGAGAAAGTAATGAAACTGGATAAAATAAAAATGAAAATGACTATGAACCATCACAACTATAACTCGTTTCACTTAAAAATTCATGTACAGGCTCTGAAAACAAGCAAAGGCTTTGTTTTTTTTTTCCAACTTGAGCAGTTATTATCACTTCCTCATCTTGTATTGAACTAAAACAAAAACCCTCAAAGTCATATCACCACCTTTTGTATAATGCGAGCGAGTTACGAATTACAACAATTTGCTGTTTCCCAAGCCGAAGCTATTATTGGTTCATTGTTTATGTCCGAACTGCTACAACGGTAGCTTGTACGTGGGGTAACTATCATTGCTTCAGTCACAACTGATGTTACTACCACAGCCCAGTTAGAAAAGACAAATTGCTGTTTATCACAGATACGGCAGTAAACAAAAGGTGGCGAACAGGAAGTCATGCAATTTCTGTGTAGTTCGGTATAACCAAGTGAAGGGTAAAATATTACAAATTTCGTATAAGCGAATACAGAAGGACATAAAAAAGTTCGTAGAAGTGAATTTACAGAAGGACCTTTTAGTATATAAACATATTGCAGATTACAAAGGTAGGAAAATGTGTCATATACAGTATATTTGGGTGTGTATGCGTATGATGGGAATGTGACTGGGGAGGGATTTGGGGTTATTTATATTTACAGTGCATAGTTACTTAGGGGGTGGTTAATAATGTACATATTTACATAATGCAATTCCATTGTGAGTCTACATTATTAACATCAGTTTTACATTGTTTCTTGTTCTTATGGGTCTAATAAATTTATTGATTTCTTCTGAAGTATTTGGTTGGGGATTGTTATGGAGTGACCTTGACCTTGTGTTCTTCCCCTCAGGCAGTTGGTGGGGAGGCCTTGCTCTAACTCCTTCCATCTGGACGTTCAGCGTCGGCTTGGTTGTTATATATACAGCCTTTGTTATTGTTAGATACCGACATGAGTTGCTTTTGCATTTTATTCTGGTGTTGTCTATCAGTTCTTGCAGTGCCGGTTTCTTGTTGTGTTTGTCTGCTTGTCTGACTTTTTCATATTTTCTCACTTCTACATTCAGTCTTTTTTCAAAATTCTGGATGAGGAAAACCGATCTGGGTGTGGTCATAATCCACATTGGTATTCATATCCATGGGCATAGATCCACCAGTTATTGGCTTTCACCTCCCCAGGGCATAAACCTCATTGGTATTTCTTCCTCGGCTTTTGTCGAGTATGTTCATTCAGAAGGATACAGTGGTGTGCAATAGTAAAATATTAAAGAATTTATGGTGATTACGAAATCCACAGTTGTATATACATATGCAAATGTAATAATAACATGAGCTTTCGCGTGTTTCCAAACATACTTCTTCATATATGCAATGAAATATTAAAATAGTCAAGATTAATAAAGCAGAAGCGAAAAGTCAACCTTCAAATGAACATTCAGTAGTTATAAGGTAATTCAGAGGTTGATTTGCTATGGATGGCTGTCTAACAAGTATAAATTTTGTGATTATCGATTCCATATTCTCAACGATCTCCGGCCAGTATAGTGTATATATCGTCGTGATTATCTCGTTCAATAGTTAGGGGAAGTCCTACTCGGTCAGCATCGGCGCCCTAAGCATGACTTTTTTCTTTGACTTTTTTACCTGGATTCGTCAACAACTCTTTACCATATTTCTACGGACTCGCCATAACCCATAAGAAAGGAGTTCTCTGACTCCCAGTTTTGTGAAATTAAGTCTCGTTCATTTTCACTCTATCAGAAACTTAGCAGGTTTGCTGACACATTTCCTAGGTAGTTTATAAAACACGCAGAGGACTCTATTCAGAAATTCTATATAAATTAAATATTACAGGGAATGACATAACGCTCATAAGCCAGGACGCGGAATCATTATTCACAAAGGTTTCTGTAAACGACATCCTGAATTTCATAAGGGAAGAAATCAACTCCCTAGGAAGACCTATATCCTCTGGGCAGTGAAAAAAAAGTCAAATTGATCAAGCTCCGTGTAACCAATAACATGCCCTCTTTTAACTAAAAGGTTTACAAAGATTTTAATGTTGGATAGGCAGCCTGCTATTCCTCTTTAAGCCAAAGTCTGCATTTACTTTAATGACTCGGTCCCAAAGTAGTTTTGGTGCGACACGTTGATGACATTTTCACGTTCTGGAATACTAGTTGAGAAGATTTTGGTGTCTATTTGCAGCAAAATGAATTCACTTCTAGCATTACGTTCAAAACTGAATGAGAAAAGGACAGGAATTAGCCTTCTTAGATATATCAATAGGGAATCATTCAAGTACAGTTTCAACGTCTATAGAAGACCAGCGTTCTTTATTTCTTGCATTCATTTCCTAATTATCATGACATTGCAATATCAATGAAGACTGAGGTATCAGTGTAATTTTTTTTTCTCGGAGGACCAGGGGCCTGTTCTGAAGGTTACATAGACAAAGGAGTCGATTTCATCTGTAAACAACTCGACCAGCTGCCTCACTATGACGGCGGAAAAGCCATCAACCAAGCCAGTGTGACAGGTCTCTCTTCAAACCAGTGGGCATAACAAAATAAGGGATATACCAGCAAAATAAAACTCCCCCGCGTAGAGGCATTAAGAACATGTCTATAGGGACATCGAACCTGACTACCCTTTTGCTTTCATATCGAAGAATCGTAGAGAATGCTCTTATTAATGTCCATCAAAATAAAAGAGAATTATAACTATACAACAGAGTTGATATCAACTTACACCTTTCTTGATGGGTCAGTGGTCAAAAGTCACTGTACATCACCCATGGTCAAAAGTACAACATTGTTTCTAAATAAAGCAAAGTTTCGAATACCACTGGTAACGAATCACTTATCAGTTATAATTCTTCTATTTGTAAGCTATTCGTGAGGTATAGTGAATTAGGCTATAAACGATATTTGTGTGAATATATATATATATATATATATATATATATATATATATATATATATATATATATATATATATATATATATATATATATATATGATCATATTTTTAAGAGCTCCACCTAATGTAGTGAACTGGATATTTTATTATATTTTTGGCTTAATGTTTGTGAATATAAGAAAAACCCTCGGTGTATAAGACAAATTCGACAAATTGATATTTAGCCATGAATTACAAATTTACCAATCAGCTATCATGGTGAAGATGGGTTGATGCCGATTCTAAGTACAAAACCTGAGTTCGACAGGCATGTTCAGCAGAGTCGATGTCAACTTATACCTCTCTTGAGAACTGGTGACGAAACATTTATTAATCATAATTCCTCTTGGATGTAAGTTGTTGTTTCCTAGGCGTAGTGAACTGGATATTAAAGTGTACTGGTGACTTAATGTCTGTCTATCTAGCTATCTATAGTATATATATATATATATATATATATATATATATATATATATATATATATATATATATATATATATATATATATATATATAATCCACATGATCATATTTTTCAGAGCTCCACCTACCACATACACACACACCCACACACACACACACACACACATATATATATATATATATATATATATATATATATAATATATATATATATATATATATATATATATATATATATATATAAAATGTGTGTATGTATGTATGTATAATCCTGATGAAAATACTTTTCATGGCACCATCTAATACTATCGAAACATGATTGGAATATCAGGCAATGATCAAACAATATGATCTGGTTTCAGTAAATTCATCGACCACTGTTCGAATTAGCCGCCAATTATATCACTTACGACAGATATAAATGATTTATTTAATGCCACTTTGTCCTTCTACCTTCTCAATTTCCCCAAAATTTTGGGATATATTTATCACTGGAAGCCTTGAATTCATATGGCAAATCGCTGAAGGTGGCCTTTTACCGTAGCAGATTACGAACCTACTCACCTTTATTATCAGTAATAGTAAATTTAATGATAAAAATTACCTTGCATTCATCGGTGCAAGCCGATAAGCTCACCGTTGAATCACCATAACAAAAGTGTTCTATACTATTTTTGTCTATGACCATATCACTGTGAAGCCATGTTGCATTAATGATACTAATATCCTTTGTTTCAGCTCCGGCCATATACGATGAACGATAAGATGAACACAATACTATATACTAAATTAAGTACGCTAGTAAAAAGTAATATTTATGAACTCGTATGCCCAAGCACTGCTGAAAACAACAGCAATAATAATAATAATAATAATAATAATAATAATAATAATAATAATAATAATAATAATAATAATAATAATTCCAGATAAAGACCAAACACCGATACGTAATTCAGGTAGTTTGCTAAAAAGGAAGAGTAAATGGCAAATAATAATAATAATAATAATAATAATAATAATAATAATAATAATAATAATAATAATAATTTCCTGATCATCGCCTTAAACTTCTTCGGTGGCGAAAGGGCGATAAAGTGACGTCCCACAAACAGGCAGTTGCAGCGGTCGTTGGCTGTTATCCTCTTGAACAGCTTGTTTCAGTATTGTTGAGTCTCCAGCTTGGTAAGACAGGTTTCGTTGATACTAACTCGACTTCATCGTTCATTTGTGTTTGGGATCTCGGCAGTGTGGTCAGGAGATCGTTGGTTTCACTTTGTTTGGTTCTATGTACAGTTCTCCACAGGGAAGATTCCCTCTCTGACGGGCCCTTGTACGTTTTCAAAGTTAGGTGCTTCTTATATTTTGTAAATGTACTTGTGTTTTCTTGTCAGTGTCGTAGCTCTTGCAGAATAGGAGAGTAGTTCTTTTTTTTAAATTTGCTTTCTTGTATGATCTTCACTTCAGGCGGTATTTTGTTGTATAGTTTTGGTGCGCAGTATACAAATGCTCTCTGCCCTGACTTAGAATTTGTTCTAGGTTAAAATCATATATTTGCTTCACTTGCATGTCTTCTGTTTACAATATTCATTTGAGGTCTAGAGAAGTTTCAGCAGTTTCTCAGATATGTCGTATTGGGAATAGACTTTGCAAGATTTTAGGCGTGATGGCGTGCTTAAAAGTTTGTTGGGTTGGCGAGTGGATACTATTGCCAGTTTTGCGTTTTATATTTATCTCGAATATTTAGATTGTGGTACTTGAGCTATGAAATACCGTTGGCGTTTTCCGTTTGCAGGTTTTGTATCTTCAAATATTGGCAATTTCGATTCTTTGTTGTAAATTTCTACAATAACTGTTCATAATGTTTATTATGTTAGGTATTGTTGTAGATTGCCTTTCAACATAGTATTTAAGACTTAGTTTCGAAGCTTATTTATTACTGAGTTGTACTAGATGGCCTTGAGTGGTTATTCTATGCACTTGGAACCATACTAGCAATCTTCTGCAGTGCTACGGATATTTTCATTTTAACTTTATACTGCAATAGAGTAAGTCTTACGATGCAATAGGGTTTTAAAAGTTTTTTGAGGATTAGAGAGGCGTAACTCGACTATCATAACCTTCCTAGTATAGGGTATATATATTATATTAAGTTGATTTAAACTTTATTATTGTAGGCTTAAGTGGCAATAAACTAGTAATAACGCTTAAAAGTGTTTATAAAAGTCTTGCTTGCTGGTACTTGTCTTAGTATATTAAAACTTATCAGATGGCCCAGCTGATTGTAATCAATAGTTAGCCTTTGGTTCTTTCCACTTGCTAGAACATTTTGGGCTTTAATATATATATTTTCTTATTTCAGGATAGGGTGTGTCGTTAAATAAGCGTGCCACCATGAGTTATTGAATTGTCTTGGATGTACCGATACCTTATGACTAAACATGATTAAATGGGTGAGTATTTTTTTTTTTTTTTTAGTAGAGGGACTTCAGCAACCCCCCAAACATTTTATAGCTTAGTTTTTTTCAGAATCAAAACTCGTAAGTTTTCCTTTTAAGTTTGTTTTATTTTTATGCATTTGGTTTATTTTTTTAAGATTCAAAACCTTAGTTTTGAGTATTTTGAAAAATTTTCTTTAAAATTGTAAAGGTTAAAATGTAACTTTTCCAGCTTTGAACATTTCAAGAAATTTTAGGATTGCTTCAGCTTCAGAACTTTTTGTTTTAAAGTATTTAATTCTTATTTCTGATTATTTATATTTTAGCATAAAAAATTGTTAGTTTGATGTGCGTGGAAGTTTTAGTTTGATGTGCGTGGAAGTTTTAGTTTGATGTGCGTGGAAGTTTGTTAGTTTGATGTGCGTGGAAGTTTGTTAGTTTGATGTGCGTGGAAGTTTGTTAGTTTGATGTGCGTGGAAGTTTGTTAGTTTGATGTGCGTGGAAGTTTGTTAGTTTGATGTGCGTGGAAGTTTGTTAGTTTGATGTGCGTGGAAGTTTGTTAGTTTGATGTGCGTTTGTTAGTTTGATGTGCGTGGAAGCACTAATTTTTGAAAGTTTGTAGAGTAAATCTGGTAATTTGTTTTTTTCATGTGTGGAAGGTAATTTTTGAAAGTTTGTAGAGTAAACCTACAAATGTTTTTTTGATGTGTGGAAGGTAATTTTTGAGAGTTTGAGTAAATCTAGTAATTTGTTTTAAGTCAGTGGATTTAAACTTGTTTATATTTAAACTTTTGCCTTATGTGGTTTGATCATGTAATTTCAGCTAGTTTTGTTTGTTAGAATTGCAAAGTTTAGTAAAGTCTCTATTTTGGAATTTTGAAGTTTTAAACACTGGCAATTTTTAAAGCTCTTGAGTAATTATTTCAGCTACAAAAGTTTGTTTTGCGTATAAATTTGGATTAAAGTTTTGCGTGTAAATTTGGATTAAAGTTTTGCGTGTAAATTTGGATTAAAGTTTTGCGTGTAAATTTGGATTAAAGTTTTGCGTGTAAATTTGGATTAAAGTTTTGCGTGTAAATTTGGATTAAAGTTTTGCGTGTAAATTTGGATTAAAGTTTTGCGTGTAAATTTGGATTAAAGTTTTGCGTGTAAATTTGGATTAAAGTTTTGCGTGTAAATTTGGATTAAAGTTTTGCGTGTAAATTTGGATTAAAGTTTTGCGTGTAAATTTGGATTAAAGTTTTGCGTGTAAATTTGGATTAAAGTTTTGCGTGTAAATTTGGATTAAAGTTTTGCGTGTAAATTTGGATTAAAGTTTTGCGTGTAAATTTGGATTAAAGTTTTGCGTGTAAATTTGGATTAAAGTTTTGCGTGTAAATTTGGATTAAAGTTTTGCGTGTAAATTTGGATTAAAGTTTTGCGTGTAAATTTGGATTAAAGTTTTGCGTGTAAATTTGGATTAAAGTTTTGCGTGTAAATTTGGATTAAAGTTTTGCGTGTAAATTTGGATTAAAGTTTTGCGTGTAAATTTGGATTAAAGTTTTGCGTGTAAATTTGGATTAAAGTTTTGCGCGTAAATTAAGTTATTTTTTGACCACTTCCCAAGTCCACCTTTGCCGGGGTGGCGGTGCCACCTGCCAGGCAAAGGTGGACTTGCATGTTGTGCATGGTGACTTGGTCACCATGCACAACAGGAAGTTCGAAAACAAGCATGGTGACTTTGTCACCATGCACAACAGGTATGTCAAACCAACCAACCAACTTACTTATGTTAGAACTGCAAGGTTGATAGTTTTCGTGTCGCTAAGACTTAATGGGAAGTTAGATATGGAACTTGAAATATAGGATAGGCTAGAATAGGGTGAAGAACGTGCTTATTTTATATAGATGGAGGGGTTAGGATAAGGTAATAAATGCTAAAGTCTATCTCTTTAAGGATGCTGGGAATAGACTGGGGTAAAAAACGCGATAATCAGACCTAGGGAGACATTTGACAGGGCAAGTTATCAATAGCAGAGGGTATTACAGTACTTGAGCCCTTTGTTTGGTCATGAGGTGTAAGTTTGAATGAATTAGTGGAGCTGAGAATAGGGCAGAGTAACTCTGACATACTTATATAACTTAGAATTTCATTCCCACTAGTAAATAAGAGCTAGGCAGGTAATAGGTGGGTCCTAAAGATTTTGTAAGAGGCCTAGGTCTTGGGATGTTAAAGAATTTTTTTGACACTGATGTCGTGGACTTTTAGGTATTTTAATAGGCTGGTTAATAGTGGAAATTGTAATTCAAATTTTTGCACTCTTGTTAACATCGTTCCGTAAATGTGCTCAACACCCCTACCCTCCCCCCTCTCACTCTTCAAGCAAAGGTTTCATATTAGGAAATACAGTTCAGATTGCATCACATATTTTCATTGACCCCTACCTTCATCCACCTTTCCTCCAGCGCCGAAGCTTGCTTTGGGAACCCCTTTCTTATTCTGAATTCCCCAACTTAATTTATCGCTCCATGGGGTTGTGCAGTTTCAATTCCCTTAAGACTGTATACCAAAGGATGAAAGTTGCCAGATGGTGTTCACATTGCATGGCACCATTCATAGTTATGTAGCACTAAAGTTAGATGCGGTTGTTTCAGTGTAAGGTTGGTGCCCTATTAAATATATCTTAAAGCATGGCACTCTCTGTCGTGTTGTATTTTTGTGAGTTTGAAGGAACAATGGTAGTAATATATGGGATTGTTAATGTGAAAGTTTATGGCAATTTGAAGTAACAATAATACTAATAGATGGGATAGTTAATGGGAAAGTTTAATTGTACGATATAGTATTAATTATAATAACCTTAGAATAGCTGCTGGGACTAACTTAACAGGCTACTTTCACTAGAGGGTAGGTTATGTTATGGAAACTTTTAGTATATTCTAAAATCAAACAAACTACTTTTCTTATGCACAGGCTCTTGGTGTAGCTGCAGCAGACAATAACATCGACACTAACGCTAATGGAAAGCAACACTTATTCGTTAAGACCGAATATCCTGTGAGGATTCGAAGCGCTCTGAATTCGGTTACCCAGACAACAAGAACTAGACTTGTAGATGCTATGCATGTCCTGTGGCGGTTCGAAGCGCACAAAATTCGGTTACCCTGACAACTAGAACTCAACTTGTAGACGCTCGTAGATGCTGTGCATACCCTGTGAGGATTCGAAATGCTCTAAATTCGGTCACACAGACCACTAGAACTTGGTAGATGCTGTGCTCTACCTACTATCTATTTCTCGCTATGTGGTTCGGATTCCACAAATAAGCTGTAGTTCCCGTTGCTAGGTAACCAATTAGATCTTAACCACGTAAAATAAATCTAAGCCTTCAGGCCAGCCCTAGGAGAGCTGTTAATCAGCTCAGTGGTCTGGTTAAACTAAGGTATACTTGACTTTTTAACCTACTAAATCTGACTACTTAGGATGTGTGTAATAGTATTTACATGTATGAAGTCCAGCTTAATATATATGTCTGTAAACCTTTCTCCATTTCTTTAACCCCAAAATGTCTTGTGATGGGATAGACTTTGTAATACTTCTTGAAAGACCAAGAATGTCCTATGAAATCAATGGAATGGTAGTTACTGATTATTGGTTAACAGAAGTAAGATGGGGAAATTGGCATGGGAAATTAAGTAACTGAAGTAATTGTTTTTAATTCTGAGGAGATTGTAGTATATTAACCTCGAATTTGGTGTTTACTTGCAATAGTCTATGCAGATTTAAACTTCTATCAAGCAAAATGATATTGTATTTTGACCCCTCTGATAACAGGAATAATTAATGTTGGATCATTCCTTATGATCTAGAGATCGCATTCGGCTGAGAACATTTGTAAAGGTGAACTTGAGCGATAATAGTTGGAAATGAAAATGAACTTTGACGTAAGATAACGCCAAGAAAATATTTTAAGGATCTTCCGGAGTTGAATTGAGTCCAAATTGCTATGCAAGGCTTATAATTAGTTTGTAAAAAAAGTTACGCAGGCAGCAAATTTTCAATAGTGATAGTGTAATTTGTCCCGGGAGTGGTTATTGCTTATGCCTATAAATTGTTGAAGTTACTGTGACTGTCGATGGATAGTGTAATTTGTCCTGGGAGTAGTATTACTTATGCCTATAAATTGTTGAAGTTACTGTGACTTCGATGGTTACTACAACACAGGCTGTAGCATTGGACTTGTACAGGTATGTATCTGGTAAGTGAGGCGATAGTAATGCAGGATTTTTGCTTAATGCATTGTATAATTAGTCTGTGGCCTTGTCTCTGGCTCTAAAGTTTTTGAATGTTAAAATTGCTCAAAGGATTTCGTGAGGATGGGGTTGTGCTTCTGGTCCTTAGTTTTGCCAATCTCTTGGTAATACTTAGTTTTAGAATTGCGAGTAAATTGGGTTCGCTTTAGAATTGAGAGGGCCAGGAAAAAAAAAAAAAAAAAAATCGGTCTTTCTTTTATCCTGGTTACAATCCGCTAACTTCGGATGACTGTTATGTCTATACAAACGGGAAAGCCAGAAAATATCAAAGCACATTTTTCGTCGGTTTGTTTTCCGAGATATTTCTTTCCTTAGCTTAGTAATGAATAACTAATGCTGATAACTACTACCAATTATTAACCAACTAACTACTGAGTTATCCGCCAGCCGATTACAGAGTTATTACCACGTAAAAAACATGTCCTAAAATGCTTTTTGCCTCTTTTTCCTTACTGATTCCCCCCAAATGATTGGTGCCAGTCTGCATCATTTTGATATTTTGTCGCCCAAACTATATAATGCATAGTCGCCCAAATGATATATTGACTAATGCTCAAATTCGCCAAAATGAATTGCGCCCCGAAAAAAAAGGTCACATTAAAGTTATGGTGGACGGTAATAAAATCAGTCAAAATTTCAGGGCAATAAAGCTTTGTAAAAATCGGAACAAATTATATTAGCTAAAGTTTTTGTATATTTTTTTTCTGTAAATGTTCTGATGCGTAAAAACAAATACAAAATTTAGTAAAATCATAAAATTACATCCTAGATAAATAATAATCATGAAGTAAGCAAAAAATATTGCAATTATATATTTTGATAATCATTGCAATTGAAAGGTGACTCCTTGCGAGGCACCGAAACCAATGATAATAAAAACAGAAAACATTTATTTTTGTGGATGAAACCTTGCAAGTAAGTAACGTCTGGAATAAAGCCATATGTAATGAAAGTATCAGTAAAGTATACTGTCATGTGAATGTCTTCATTTTCATTATTTCAGGGATTTATGTACACAGCATAAGTACTCTATAGTTACCGTTCCTCACTTGACCTAGACAGCAGAGAGGATTAGCGTATCCAGGTGGGCCCGAGTATGGACAGCAATTATAGGCTTACAAGATCACCGCATTTAGTAAACAACTTATTTTATGTATATAGGTGAATTTGCTCGCTGTAGATAAAACCCTTTTCTGCTGTCTGTTGCTGAATTTATACATCATGCGACGACAGATAGATCCGCATAACCCGGCCTTTAGGCTGAATATAGATTCGTGTGCACTTCCATGCTTCTAGGAATTTAACACCATTAGCTATGTATAAATGTCTATTAGTCAATATTGTAAAAATACAGATACTTGTTTTACACGAGGGGCAGAAAAAGTCGAGTATTTCTAATGGAATAGGTTTTAGCTTTGTACTCGAACATGATTATATGGGAGTCACTTGTCAAGTATTTGTCAATGCCCAAGATATACCACTCTTTCCTTAACTGCTAATAATAATAATAATAATAATAATAATAATAATAATAATAATAATAATAATAATAATAATAATAATAATAATAATAATAATAATAATAATAATAATATTATTATTATTATTATTATTATTATTATTATTATTATTATTATTATTATTATTATTATTATTATTATTATTATTATTATTATTATTATTATGTTTTGAAGTTCAAAATACACATGCACACACACACAGTACACATAACGGAGTCAGCGTAAGACCTTCCCATGGGGCAAAAAACAAAATGTTGAAAATTCGAGAACAAGTCAGTCAGTCCCAAATGGGCTAATCAGGTTAAATATTTTCACATGTAATGCCATAATATATATACAATGACGTTATGTAAGTCATGTATTGCCATAATATGTATACAATGATGTTATGTAAGTCATGTATTGCCAGTTAATAACTGATTTAAAATATTTTCTTTTATTACTTTAATTAGTTATGTGACTTAAATTATGACCGACTTGATTGTTTTTGTTTGATTACCTGACATCTTTCCCAGCCAAATTTGTGAATTTTTCACTGTGACTTTATTACCGGTCACCACTAATTAATGTGACTTTTTTCTGTGACTTTTTGTCCTAGCCAAAATTACTTTTTCTCTGACTTTATTACCGGTCACCACAAATTAATGTGACTTTTTTTTCTGTGACTTTTTATCCTAGCCAAAATTACGACTTTTCTGTGACTTTATTACCGGCCGCCTTATAACCAAGTGAAGGGTAAACTATTCAAAATTTCGCGTAAGTGAATACAGAAGGACATACAGAAATTCGTAGAGGTGAATTTACAGAAGGACCTTATAGAATATAAACAGATTGTAAAGGTAAGGAAATGTATTATATACAGTATATTTGTGTGCGTGCGTATGATGGGAATGTGACTGGGGAGGGATTTGGGGTTACTGTTTATATTTACAATGATTAGTTACTTAGGGGGTGGCTGATTATGTACATTATATTTACATAAAATATAATTACATTGGGTAACTACATTATAACATTAGTTTTACATTCTGTTTCTTGTTCTTATGGGTCTAATAAATGTATTGATTTCTTCTAAAGTGTTTGATTGGGGATTGTTATGGGAATGACCTTGACCTTGTGTATACAACGCAAAACGTCGCACAATGGTATGGAAATAAATACTGTTGGACTTTGTTATTGACTCATCACAATGAAAAGCTGGAAATTTGTTTAATATTGTGCGGCCTGCAATCCATTTCGCCCACATGCCCACGAGAATGCGCGCGCACACAGCCACACACACACACATACTGTACATACAATGGTTAAAAATCTGTGTTGAACATATCGAAATGAAATATAGTTATTGATAGCCACGTAGAGTGTAGAGGACTGAAGACCATGAGGAAAATGACAGCAGGTGTCCAGGGAGTAGTGACCCAGATTAGGAATGGGGAACTCATTCCTTGTGGTCAAAAACAACCTTTATAATGCCACCTGGAATCTGGGTGTGCCGATCCGCAAGACCTTTAGTTTACAAGTGAAAAGGTGCATTTACACTTGCCCACTCACTACAACATCTCCCAGGCAGCACTCCCTTCTCTAATTGCATGTAAAACGAATTAACCAGATATGATACTATACAATACCTGTATGTTTGGAATCAAATTTATCCGACTGTCAGTGGCTCTTTTAATTTACCTTTTATATCTCATAGAAATGCGTTATGAGCTAAAAATAATATCAATCACTGTGAGGAGTTGCTCTGTACCTAAAATTCTGTTTTATCCTGTGCAGTTTGCACGCACACGCCATACACACATATACATACATACATACATATATATATATATATATATATATATATATATATATATATATATATATATATATATATATATATATATATATATATATATATATATATATATATATATATATATATAGTTTTGGCTAAAACCTTTTCGCACTGCCCATGTGGAGGGCGCAGGCGAGTTATTTGGTGGGTTTCTGGGAGAGGGTTTAGAAGGCACTGTCTGCTTGTGTCGGCACTTGTCAGAGTAATGCCCCGGCATTTTACAAATGCCGCATGTTAGTGTTTTCCCAGAGTTCCCATTCTTGTGGGGAGCGGATCCCCCGAGGAAGGGCAGGGGATTAATTCCGAGTCCTTGGGCCCTCCCATCGAAGGTCCCATACATGTGGCCCCTAGCCGGGGCAGCTACCCCGCGCACCGAGTCAAGGCATTCAATGATTCTGGCGCGCAAATCTCCCTCATACGAAGGGACAGAGTTCCTTATGGAGCTATCATCAACAGACGAAAACTTGTCACAATTGAGGGAGTAAATCAGTTTAAAATGATACTCCCCATGGTTCAATTGAGAGTCACAAGACCTCATCAATCTAAAATTTGCAATCTTGCAGTAGCAAGCTATCTTTCTGGAGGCTATGACGTCCTCATGGGATAGAACTTTCAGTACCCACCCAAGTCACGATAATCCAGGGGTTCACATTCCCCAACTCATTACTCAGGCGTTAGTAATCCTCCACCACCTTTCCCCGAGTCAGTACCGACACCCCCTGGGTACCATAAGGACGTGAAGTTCCTACTAGTGCCACCTGAGTACAATATACAGTGGCCCCCTTGATTGATTCCCTATCACATTCCAGTGCCTGGCCCTGCCTCAGTGCCAGTGCCAGGGCCCCAATCAGATTTCCCTCCAGGAGATGCTAAATCCCATTCCAAATCCCTGCCGGTGCCCCTTGCATGCACCGAGCAGTGCCAAGCTCCGTCCGTCATGAGCGACGAGTACACGAACCCACTGATAGTGCCTGACCCTGCCTTAGTGCCAGTGCCAGAGCATGCTACCAATCTTCATTCACGGGATCCAACTCAGGACCCCCTCTCTTTGCCTGGCCTGGCCCCGCTACCAGCGTCAATAAGAGAGACGATTCCTCCCGACCACAGCGGAAGTTCACCTAAAGGTGTGGCCTAGCAACCTGTGCCTGAGCTGGCCATTGCTACCTGCGAGCCTCTCACGCCACCCCCCTCCCCCCCCCAACTCCTCCTCTCTGTCTCAGTCCGGCAGAGGCACAATCGCGAGTCAGGATTCTGCCATCTCTCACTTGGCCGATGAACTCCAAGAGCTGGGTCAGCTGTCATGGAAGCCGACGCAGGTGGCACTCACATGCGCCTTTGGGCTCAGGTCCCCCGATTTCCCGGTTGAGAACAACCATCGACGCAGGAGAGGTCCATGGAGGAAATACCACGGGCGTGGATAATTCCAGGTAGCTTAAAGAGAGCTTCCGAGCTCTCCTGGCACCTGCGCCAACTTGGCACAGTGCCACCCCTTCATCCTCCAAAGATCTTGGCACCTCTATCCTGAAAGAGAATGTAAGGTCTTCCACTATTCTCTCCATTTCCTTTTGTAATTCAAATTTTTGCACTCTTGTTAACATCGTTCCGTAAATGCGCTCAACACCCCTACCCTCCCCCCTCTCACTCTTCAAGCAAAGGTTTCATATTAGGAAATACAGTTCAGATTGCATCACATATTTTCATTGACCCCTACCTTCATCCACCTTTCCTCCAGCGCCGAAGCTTGCTTTGGGAACCCCTTTCTTATTCTGAATTCCCCAACTTAATTTATTGCTCCATGGGGTTGTGCAGTTTCAATTCCCTTAAGACTGTATACCAAAGGATGAAAGTTGCAAGATGGTGTTCACATTGCATGGCACCATTCATAGTTATGTAGCACTAAAGTTAGATGCGGTTGTTTCAGTGTAAGGTTGGTGCCCTATTAAATATATCTTAAAGCATGGCACTCTCTGTCGTGTTGTATTTTTGTGAGTTTGAAGGAACAATGGTAGTAATATATGGGATTGTTAATGTGAAAGTTTATGGCAATTTGAAGTAACAATAATACTAATAGATGGGATAGTTAATGGGAAAGTTTAATTGTACGATATAGTATTAATTATAATAACCTTAGAATAGCTGCTGGGACTAACTTAACAGGCTACTTTCACTTTAAGAGGGTAGGTTATGTTATGGAAACTTTTAGTATATTCTAAAATCAAACAAACTACTTTTCTTATGCACAGGCTCTTGGTGTAGCTGCAGCAGACAATAACATCGACACTAACGCTAATGGAAAGCAACGCTTATTCGTTAAGACCGAATATCCTGTGAGGATTCGAAGCGCTCTGAATTCGGTTACCCAGACAACAAGAACTAGACTTGTAGATGCTATGCATGTCCTGTGGCGGTTCGAAGCGCACAAAATTCGGTTACCCTGACAACTAGAACTCAACTTGTAGACGCTCGTAGATGCTGCGCATACCCTGTGAGGATTCGAAATGCTCTAAATTCGGTCACACAGACCACTAGAACTTGGTAGATGCTGTGCTCTACCTACTATCTATTTCTCGCTATGTGGTTCGGATTCCACAAATAAGCTGTAGTTCCCGTTGCTAGGTAACCAATTAGATCTTAACCACGTAAAATAAATCTAAGCCTTCAGGCCAGCCCTAGGAGAGCTGTTAATCAGCTCAGTGGTCTGGTTAAACTAAGGTATACTTGACTTTTTAACCTATTCAATCTGACTACTTAGGATGTGTGTAATAGTATTTACATGTATGAAGTCCAGCTTAATATATATGTCTGTAAACCTTTCTCCATTTCTTTAACCCCAAAATGTCTTGTGATGGAATAGACTTTGTAATACTTCTTGAAAGACCAAGAATGTCCTATGAAATCAATGGAATGGTAGTTACTGATTATTGGTTAACAGAAGTAAGATGGGGAAATTGGCATGGGAAATTAAAGTAACTGAAGTAATTGTTTTTAATTCTGAGGAGATTGTAGTATATTAACCTCGAATTTTGGTGTTTACTTGCAATAGTCTATGCAGATTTTAAACCTCTATCAAGCAAAATGATATTGTATTTTGACCCCTCTGATAACAGGAATAATTAATGTTGGATCATTCCTTATGATCTAGAGATCGCATTCGGCTGAGAACATTTGTAAAGGTGAACTTGAGCGATAATAGTTGGAAATGAAAATGAACTTTGACGTAAGATAACGCCAAGAAAATATTTTTAAGGATCTTCCGGAGTTGAATTGAGTCCAAAATTGCTATGCAAGGCTTATAATTAGTTTGTAAAAAAAGTTACGCAGGCAGCAAATTTTCAATAGTGATAGTGTAATTTGTCCCGGGAGTGGTTATTGCTTATGCCTATAAAATTGTTGAAGTTACTGTGACTGTCGATGGATAGTGTAATTTGTCCTGGGAGTAGTATTGCTTATGCCTATAAATTGTTGAAGTTACTGTGACTTCGATGGTTACTACAACACAGGCTGTAACATTGGACTTGTACAGGTATGTATCTGGTAAGTGAGGCGATAGAAATGCAGGATTTTTGCTTAATGCATTGTATAATTAGTCTGTGGCCTTGTCTCTGGCTCTAAAGTTTTTGAATGTTAAAATTGCTCAAAGGATTTCGTGAGGATGGGGTTGTGCTTCTGGTCCTTAGTTTTGCCAATCTCTTGGTAATACTTAGTTTTAGAATTGCAAGTTAAATTGGGTTCGCTTTAGAATTGAGAGGGCCAGGAAAAAAAAAAAAGAAAATCGGTCTTCCTTTTATCCTGGTTACAATCCGCAAACTTCGGATGACTGTTATGTCTATACAAACGGGAAAGCCAGAAAAATATCAAAGCACATTTTTCGTCGGTTTGTTTCTGAGATATTTCTTTGGTATGTTTCCGAGATATTTCTTTCCTTTGCTTAGTAATGAATAACTAATGCTGATAACTACTACCAATTATTAACCAACTAACTACTGAGTTATCCGCCAGCCGATTACAGAGTTATTACCACGTGAAAACATGTCCTAAAATGCTTTTGCCTCTTTTTCCTTACTGATTCCCCCAAATGATTGGTGCCAGTCCTGCATCATTTTGATATTTTGTCGCCCAAAACTATATAATGCATAGTCGCCCAAATGATATATTGACTAATGCTCAAATTCGCCAAAATGAATTGCGCCCGAAAAAAAGGTAACATTAAAAGTTTATGGTGGACGGTAATAAAATCAGTCCAAAATTTCAGGGCAATAAAAGCTTTGTAAAAATCGGAACAAATTATATTAGCTAAACTTTTTGTATATTTTTTTTCTGTAAATGTTCTGATGCGTAAAAACAAATACAAAATTTAGTAAAATCATAAAATTACATCCTAGATAAATAATAATCATGAAGTAAGCAAAAAATATTTGCAATTATATATTTGATAATCATTGCAATTGAAAGGTGACTCCTTGCGAGGCACCGAAACCAATGATAATAAAACAGAAAACATTTATTTTTGTGGATGAAACCTTGCAAGTAAGTAACGTCTGGAATAAAGCCATATGTAATGAAAGTATCAGTAAAGTATACTGTCATGTGAATGTCTTCATTTTCATTATTTCAGGGATTTTATGTACACAGCATAAGTACTCTATAGCTACTGTTTCCTCACTTGACCTAGACAGCAGAGAGGATTAGCGTATCCAGGTGGCCGAGTAACGTCTGGAATAAAGCCATATGTAATGAAAGTATCAGTAAAGTAATACTGTCATGTGAATGTCTTCATTTTCATTATTTCAGGGATTTATGTACACAGCATAAGTACTCTATAGTTACTGTTCCTCACTTGGACCTAGACAGCAGAGAGGATTAGCGTATCCAGGTGGCCGAGTAATGGACAGCAATTATAGGCTTACAAGATCACCGCATTTAGTAAACAACTTATTTTATGTATATAGGTGAATTTGCTCGCTGTAGATAAAACCCCTTTCTGCTGTCTGTTGCTAAATTTTATACATCATGCGACGATAGATAGATCCGCATAACCCGGGCCTTTTAGGCTGAATATAGATTCGTGTGCACTTCCATGCTTCTAGGAATTTAACACCAATTAGCTATGTATAAATGTCTATTAGTCAATATTGTAAAAATACAGATACTTGTTTACACGAGGGGCAGAAAAAAGTCGAGTATTTCTACTGGAATTAGGTTTAGCTTTGTACTCGAACATGATTATATGGGAGTCACTTGTCAAGTATTTGTCAATGCCCAAGAATATACCACTCTTTCCTTAACTGTTGTTATTATTATTATTATTATTATTATTATTATTATTATTATTATTATTATTATTATTATTATTATTATTATTATTGTTTTTTTTAATGTTTTGAAGTTCAAAAATACACATGCACGCACACACAGTATACATAACGGAGTCAGCGTAAGACCTTCCCATGGGGGCAAAAAAACAAAATGTTGAAAATTCGAGAACAAGTCAGTCAGTCCCCAAATGGGCTAATCAGGTTAAATATTTTCACATGTAATGCCATATATATATATACAATGACGTTATGTAAGTCATGTATTACCATAATATATATACAATGATGTTATGTAAGTCATGTATTGCCAGTTAATAACTAATTTAAAATATTTTCTTTTATTACTTTAGTTATGTGACTTAAATTATGACCGACTTGATTGTTTTTTGTTTGATTACCTGACATCTTTCCCAGC
>JANJGK010000007.1:34788267-34805767 GCA_039081455.1 Macrobrachium rosenbergii | reverse complement strand
TTCAGATTACAGTCTTAAGGTATTGCAAGGTATTACTTCCACGTAACTTTGCAAGGAGTGCCTTTCGATTATTTCTGAGAAAAGGTTCGAATAAGGCAAATAATTAGTAAATTACTATATAAGCCCATGAAAACAAATAAAAGTAAGAAGTATAATCTTATGCATAAAAGTGAATGTTTTTTTTTGTTTGTATGTTTGTGTGTTGGTGCGCTTAAGAAATCTGAACCGCTTGAACAATCTAGACAAAATTTGGCACATGGCCATCATTTGACCCAACTTGGATAATAGGATAGGCTTTCAAACCAGTATCCCCGACCCCTTCCCCTTGTGCCCTATATATGGTAAATAAATCACCACAGTGATATCTGGATAAAAGGGACAGTCACCACAGCAATACCTGGATAAAAGGGACAGACAGAATATAATACCTGGCTAAAAGGTGACAGACAGTACAGTAACACCTGGATAAAAGGGAAAGTCCACCACAGTAATACCTGGATAAAAGGCACAGTCACGACAGTAGTACCCAGACAAAGGGGATAGTCACAACAGTAATACCTGGATAAAAGGGACAGTCACCACAGTAATACCTTGATAAAATGGACAGACAGTACAATAATACCTGGTTAAAGGTGTCAGACAGCACAATAATACCTGGATAAAAGGACAGTCACCACAGTAATACCTAGTTAAGAGGGAGAGCCACCACAGTAATACTCGGGTAAAAGGGACAGTCACCACATTAATACCTGGATAAAAGGGACACACAGAACAGTAATATCTGTATAAAAGGGACAGTCACCACTGTAATTTCTGGATAAAAGGGGCAGTCATCACAGTAATACCTGGATAAAGTGGACAGGCAGCACAGTAATACCAGGATATAAGGGACAGTCACCACAATAATACCTGGATAAAAGGGACAGACAACACAGTAATATCTCATTAAAGGGGACAGATGGCACAGTAATACCTGGTTAAAGGGGACACACAGAATACTAATACCTGGAAAAAATGGACAGTTACCAAATTAATACCTGGATAAAAGGGTCAGGCAGCACAGTAATACCTGGTTAAAGGTGGCAGACAGAATAGTGATACTTGGTTAAAGGTGTCAGGCAGCACAGTAATGCCTGGATAAAAGGGACAGCCACCACAGTAATACCGAGATAAAAGAGACAGTCACCACAGTTATACATGGATAAAAGGGATAACCCTTTCTCTTTCCCCTCCCCCTACACATAACTGTCATTTAGAGTTTTCCCGGGTAACGCCAGGTTGTTCAGCTAGTTTGAAATAAGAACCTGGTCACAGAACCTATGGCAATTTTAAATCTTTTTCAAGGAGACTGTAATGGAAAAGGAACAGTAATTAACTTGTCCATGGTAATACATTTTAGTATTTCATAAGCATGACTATTGTACCATGTGAATGAACAGATTTTGTTCATAATTACATATGTAGCGATATAGAGATGCTCGAATCAGCCTCATCCATCATTCATGAATGTTTCAGAGGCAAATCTGGACAACTATACCAAAAACAACTTAATGTTTTGCGCATTTCAGGAATAACTTTAGGTTTTACCAGGAACTATAACTATCGTTAGTCCCAGTTGGTCCTTCCGAAATCTTAACTGAATAGCGATGATGAAGTAAGTCGTCACTGTGCTCGCAATCTGCGAAAGATAAAATTTAGAAAAGTAACTTTTAAAATGATTCATAAAGTTCAAGTTAATTCCTTACATTTAAGCGTAATAAATGGAAACTTGAAACTTACAGAAAAGAGACATCCTCTGCCCAAGCGAAATAAGTCGTAAGGAGCAAAGTCCAAGTCTTTCTCCAAGTGTCTAACGATCCTTTTCACCTATTGAATAAAGACAATTTTAAATTTACATAAGCGTTAATCAAATATTTGTTTTGTATATCATAAAGTAAAGAAAATAATGAATTTTTATTAAGAACCAAAGTATGACGTGTAGACAGAATTTAGCTGCCTTATCATTTAGCAGCTTATGCAAGACAGGGATCTCAAAATTTGGCTTTATATATCTGATTGGTGTTTGCGCTTAATTTTCAGAAATTTGTAGAATTAAAATTTTCACGAATATATTTTTCAGTTTTTGCATATAAAATGTGTTTAGCATTGTATTTATGTTAGACTTATGAGTACTCTATTTTAAATATGTACATCTCTCTCTCTCTCTCTCTCTCTCTCTCTCTCTCTCTCTCTCTCTCTCTCTCTCTCTCTCTCTCTCTCTATATATATATATATATATATATATATATATATATTACACATATATATATATATATATATATATATATATATATATATATATATATATATATATATATATATATTACATATATATATATATATATATATATATATATATATATATATATATATATATATATATATATATATATATATATATATATATATATATATATGTGTGTGTGTGTGTGTGTGTGTGTGTGTGTGTGGTGTGTGTGTGTGTGTGTGTGTTGTGTCTGTGTGTGTGTGTGTGTGTGTGTGTGTGTATGATTAAAACACTACCATAATGCAGCATCTCACATGTAACTCAATTGTCTGCTCTCACCTATTCGTTCTTCAACCTCTTGATTTGCCTCATTATATCCTCAGTAGTCAAATCCACAAGCATTCTAAACCAATACTAATAATCCTTTTATTTTTCGTACCATTCAGTATCACCTCTTATTCCCCTCCAAGTTTCACCAATCTTCAAGATATCACCTCCATCATTCAAGGCTTCATTCACTTCAGAGAGCATCTTCCCATTTGCATTTTCATTTTAGGATCCACTTGTTTATTAACATATTTCTTTTAAATAATTTCTTTGTAGACCAACATTTTTATTCTCTGTAAAGTTCTTGCTCACCATTTTCCCTTTACTTCAATCCGTTAATTTTTTTTCCTCTCCCCCTCTCTCTCTCTCTCTTCTTGACCACCTCATCTTTACTCCAGTACACTTCTACATGATTTTTTTAATTACACAACTTCACCACAAATAACCTCCATATTTTCATCGCTAGGAACACTCCCTGCAGTTACAGTGACCCCACTTTCGAAATTCACATACTACACATCTGCTTGTTATGCCCCCTATCTTCAACCTTCCCTTAGTTTACACATTGTTTCCTTATATGCTCTTCTCACAGTTTTCTTAGTCAAATAATTCCTCTAAATTATTTTCTCAGCAACATTTGCTCCCATTCCTCACCAACTCATCTATGCTAACTTCTGCTTCAGAAATTATGATCTAATGATCAGATATGCCCAAGATACTCCACTTCTTAGCACTACAGTCATCAAGTTGCTCTTCTGTATAGTCTATTCTAACACTTAATCTTGCGAACTCTTTTCCTCACCATTTTGTCTTTTCATAGTAATATATATATATATATATATATATATATATATATAATATATATATATATATATATATATATATATATAATATATATATATATATATATATATATATATATATATATATATATATATATATATATATATCCTTCTGTACAAACCATGTATTGCTAATACTCAAACCTCTCTCCAAACACATTTTCTATATCACCGTAACTTTGCAAGTTACATATTTCATACGACAACAACCATATAATTTTTTTCAGATTCACCAGGACAGATGCATGTTCGCCAAAAGAGATTAGTTTTCACTCTGATTCTAATCAAGGTAATCTATATTATTGTAACAGCAAGTTGCACGGTAATGATTACAAGAAGAACAAAATTTCAACAGCCCACAAATATTCATATCCAGTTAAGGTGCTAATGACAGGCCACTAAATGCTCCGATATATTACTAACAACTAACTTCAGTGACGCTCATTATTTTCTTCTTTCATTAACCTTTCATTCAACCCTTATTTCTTCTCTCTGGTACCGCTCAACCAGTCCCTTATCTTGCCATTTCTTTCATTAGATCACACACACATGTGTATGTATGTATATATATATATATATATATATATATATATATATATATATATATATATATATATATATATATATATATATATATATATATATATATATATAGATAATAGATAGATAGATAATGGATATAGATATACATATCAAAGGGCCATGCGTTAGAAACCACCCCTCACCTCGAGTCTAATGTATATTGGTGTGTGTGTGCGTGTTTGCATGTCTGTGTATGTATGGGTACCATCACGTACCATGATATTCATTCGGGTATGTATAATGAATGGCAGTAATTATAGCTGTATATGGCAAGTTATTCAGAGAGCTGACTGTAACCTAACATTTATAAATGAAAATGTACAGACCCTGAAGAAATTACGAATAAAAATCAATATTTAGTAGAATTATGACATGTTCGTTTGTGTTTAGGTTTGTAGATGCTTTACTGGGCCTTGTTCAAGAAATACGGTTTTACAAAATTGTTTAGTTTGTGCTTAAGTGTACTGGGTTTTCATGATGGTTGGTTGAGAGATCTTATCGTTGCCTTGAAAGGGACTTACCTCAGAATAAACTTTTGAAGAATGACATGATGGCTCGAAACGATAAAGTATCCTCAGCCATGATTTTCTCTAAAAAAAAAAAAAAAAAAAAAAAAAAAGATAATGAGAAATTTAGAATCCAAGATAAACTGCAAGACTCAATAACTGTGAAGAATATGAACGCAATTGCAATTAGAATATGGCACAGCAAGATTTTATGTGAAACAAAATTAAATATAAGCATGACATAGACACTAGATAGCTTATGTACGAAGGTCTGAGTTTGTCTTTTCATTAATAGGCCGTAGTGTATTTCGGTCAAGGCATAAACCATAATAGGTATAAATAAGGCTCAATAACCAGTCTCCACCCTGATTTTAACGTTCACTGCCCATCGGCATGCATTTACAAGCCGTATGCTTCACTTGGCCAACAGCCGCCTTGTGGCCCATGCGACGTGCAAATTATGTTGTCCAGACTTAGAGATACCAAAATGTGCTACAGCTAACAGTCGAACTGAAATAACACGAGCGAAAAACAATTAATTTAACCTCAACCATCGCATAGTTGCCCACTAAAAAAAATAAAATTTGACTCCCCAAGCTACCAAAATTTCAATACTCATCATGCAGAAGATACCAAAACTTTAAAAATTCAAATGCAATAATTTACTCAAACTAAATCCAGTTTGTCTAGCAATACGCCGTCAGTCAAACTTGAAAAATTGTAGGCAAAGACTTAGAAACTCTCTCAGCAAAATCCCCCAATACGTACAAATGTATTAATATTTCTCCGAATATCAAAGGTTTACTTTTAATTTCCTACAGTGTTACCTTCTGCTGGTATCAAGAAAGGTAAAACTGGTAATTACAAAGGTTTTATGTGTCCCATTGCGAGTCACGAAATTGGTCTTTTTTTTCCTTTTCACTTTAGGGCTTTAAATTTTAGAGATATTTACGTTAACAAATGAAAAATGGACGATTAATGGTAAAAATCTATTATCAATGTCAGGGTTCAACAGACAGGACCGCATTTTTCCGTATGCAAAGCAACACCAAAATTTTTTTGTTTCGGGTAATGGGCGAACTTCTAAAAATATTCAACAATTTTTCAATTAACAAGGGACCCGCAGAATCCGACAACGTATCAGCGTCTACTTTGGCCACAAGGAGGTAAAGATTTCAGGGTCAGCTTTAAAGAAGTCAGATAGAGGAAAGTGATAATGATTCTATTTCATCAATAAGCTTACATCATACGGAATGCATGTCAGGCATACATTTGATGCATATGTTTTTATTTTAGTGAGAGTCTGAAGTTATCAGTAAGACGAAATCACTGACTCCAGTCAAGTTTTTAATTCATCTCCTTCCAAAGCTTATTTTGAATTTATGATCATATGTTAACTCTCGTGACCTTTTCATTTATATATCTATACCAAAGGGATATATAATTGAAAAGTACTTCTTCACCTGTGGGATTCGAACTGCCGCAGGTTAGGAAACAACTCACATTGACTATTGACCACTGGGCCATTATGAAAGATACGTTGATATCGGCTCTGCTGTTCATATACTTGTCAATTCATATCATGCACTGTACTTTGGATTTATATAAACCCGCTCCACCGAGATAGCTGATTAGTAAGTTCGTAACACGTGGCCAATTGTGAATATTTTTTACATACACCATGACATTTTTTTGTATTAAGCCACAAATGTCGTTCAATATCCATTTCACTATACCTCAGGAATAACTTACATCTAAGGGGAATTATAAAAGATAAGCGCTTCATCACCTAAGCACCAAGCCCATCTCCCTCACTGGCAATACCTGAATTAGGGCACCGAAGCCCAAATACAAGCTCTTACTGCAATATAGGTTGACACCTGTTTAAGTAGAGCTTAGATTCATGTATATAAACTTTGACCTTGCTCATAGTGAGCACATGAAATCATTGGCAGTGGGATGACAGATTGGCTTAAGGTGTTGAGGCTTTATTTTCACGGCTTTAACTCTTGAAGCCTGGTGAATGATCCTGGTTAGAATTCAATAGGCAATGACAAGGTCGCTGGTTACCTTGAACTGTCATCTCTTTAGTGAATGTGGTTAATGAATCCTTCATGATTTACGCCACATTATTAAAGAGGCACAAACCGGAAATGGCCATCAATCCCAGCTGTGTTGGTTGCTAAGAGTTTCCCCGAATCACATTGGAAAGATATAACAGGCAGAAAATAAATTTAGGAGGTTTGAACTGGACCTCAGTCCTATTTGTGAATCGCGGTGGAAAGGAATATGGAAAGAGAGACTGGATTGGGATAATGGGTGCATCTTTTCGGGAATATCAGGTGGAACTGGTAGAGAAAGAGGACATAGATAATATTTACGTTTTTGATAAATTACATCCTTTGGCTCTAACCAAGAATCTTACTCTGGGAATGTTAGTGAACTTTTGAAATCACGAACACATTTACTGTTACCTTCAAAACAAGTGAATCCGCTGAGCATAAAATGACTATAACTTTGATCACGATCTGGAAGGCGACGAAGAGCGTCCCTCCTGAAGCGCTGAGAATCAAGACCGAGTAAAGATGTCCAATGGCGACCAATGTGTAGACGAAAAGTACGCAGAGTATAGGACCACTGCAGTACTTAATCAATCTTTCAATGATTCTGTCTATTTTGACTAAGAAATGACAGAAGCGGCTAATATCTACGACTTCAGGGGGATTACATTTTGAGTCATGCATATAGCTATTGATCAGTGCAGAATATGAGACGGCTAAACGACTGATTTCTCTCTGGCTCCTGGTAATCGAGGTAGTTGAGGTTTTGAAGATTTTAGAATCAGCGTGAACAACACCTTCTGTGTCTGTCTCTTGAACCAAGTGTAACCAGTAGCTGTAAATTGCTGCCATTTCCTCGTCGAGTTTCAAAGCCAATGTTTTTGACACAGAGTAAACCAGTCCGTACGTAGAAAGGAGGCTACTCATGGGCAAAATCAGATACACGACCCTCATAGTGATCATCACTCCTTTAGGAAATGTATCTCCATAATACTCACCTTGAGAGGCTACTAAGATTAGTGTGATCGAGAAGAGTAATTCAGCACACAAAGCAATGTACACTGGCAAAAACTGAACTTGAAATAACTTTGTTTCAGTAGAGATATCATTAAAAATCAACTGCATAGCCTCAACTAAATGCCTTTTATTGATAATAAAAAGAATGTGCGAGATGGTCCCTGAAATTGGAGCGACAAAGGCAATAGCATTAGCGATTATATTCCTCACATCTCTCTTTTCATAGGGAATGCAGTATAAGCACACACACGTACTTGCAGTGTTAACTAATAAGAGAAAATAGGACCAAAGTGAGAAGAAATGGTCTTCCTCGAAAATCACTTCTTCGTCTCTTTCTTTTGGGTTACCTCTACTTGATTCGGTATGCTTCCATTTTCCTCCACGTCTTCGATTCAGTGTGATTTCATAAGGAAATCCACCGTAGAGACGCAAGCATTTCAGTATGAAGATTACTGGATGGCCCATGTTGTCTAAGCAAAGAAAATGTTTCTTATGAAAAATAAATGTCATGCGGTTCTTTCTCGCTCGCAGATTAGGATCAGAAAGTTTGATCAGCAGCCCTCTCCTGAACTTATAGCACCCACAGAAGCCGTTGTCAAACAGCTACTGAAGTTATCAATACACTCCTTGTTCTGATCTGCTCCACTCAAAGTGACGGTTGCCTGATATGGTTTATCTGCTGCTTTGGATTTTATAAATTAGAATATACGCTGCAATAAGAAACGATAAATAAATAAAGAATATTGCTTTTCTGTTGCAATTTCATTGCAATATTAGGTGTCAGTAATTCTGATAAATTTGATGAATTGTTTTTTTTTTTACTGGAGTTTACTCGTCAAAGAAACTCAGGCAATATTTACTCAGTCAATATTGTAGCAAACAATATTCGCTGAATAGAAGGGCTTGGCTTTATAACTATCTCTCCATCCATCTGTCTTGCGGAAGAAGGAAACTTATTATTATAAAATGCTATTCAATTATTTTCCCATTGCTTAGGATAACTTAATGATCGATTTTGTGTTTTCTCTAAAAGGAAAAATTATGAGGTAAATTTTGTATTGCTGCAAAGAACATAGTTATTATACGGTATAACTACGCTTCTGCCTGTCGATTTGTGAATGACAGGAATGAACAGTGCTTCAAGGTATCACTTTTCACTAACATTTAATAAAAAAAATGCTAAAAATTTCATTTCAATAAAAATTGCATTCCAATAACAAGAATAATGAAAAATATAATAAAGAACATAATGAGGCATAAGACAAAAACTTTGATGAGTGAAAAAATAATTGAACTTCACTCGTCATCAATATTAGGATATTATGATTCCGTACACTGCAAATTAAGCACAAGATAGAGATTGTGCTGCAAACTTTCACAACGTCATTAGAGCATAGAGTAGTCAAAACAGAGATATACGTAAGGTGGTTCAAGTGGCTTTCATTTCCCTTCGTGGGACATTTTCAAACATTGTGCTAGGGGCCAAAGTGAAATGTGGCAGGACAAGTGCTTAGCTTAACTATAGATTACTCGTTCATTACTAAAGAAATTTTCATTGATAGGGAACAGTTCAGAATGATGTTAAATTTATGCTAAATTTGATTAAGAAACTTCCAATGTTTCTTCCCTCGCAGAAGACTCATCTCCAGCAAACCATTTCCGGTGCTGTGTGTGTTGGGAAAGTCATCAAATGGCCTGGCGATGGGTTTGCATCCTCACCCTGAATTTAATATGCAGACAGTATATATATATATATATATATATATATATATATATATATATATATATATATATATATATATATATATATATATATATATATATATATATATATATGTATGTATGTATATATATCTATCTATCTATCTATATATATATATATATATATAAATTTATATATATATATATATATATATATATATATATATATATATATATATATATATATATATATATATATATATATATAAATTGTCACGTTCGCGCTGCCGTGTGTTTGGAGAGGTAGCTCTAAATAGGATTTCTGATAACTACACCTGGCTGAGGTGGCTGCACTCTGATGAGCAGGAAAAGTTAAAAGTGAAAATACTAAAAAATATACCAGTAAATGCAAGGGTTGGAGGTAAACTTAAGATGTCCATTAAACAGTATAATTCACTAAATTAATCAGAAGATAAAATATGTACAAGAGCTATCAATGAAACTCCATGGCACTGTCAAGAATTACTTTACACAAAAGTCACAGTACTCAAGCAAAGTGCCACAATCACAAATCTTACACTCTAAGTCTTTTGTAGGCTAACAAGCAAAAGATATCAGGGAGGATCCAAAAGATGGACAGTAGGGGGTACAATGAGCGAGAACATTGTACTGTTGATAGTCCGGATATCTTAACTGGATATGGCACATGGATAAGCAGGAAGGTGGCACCGCTGATCTACAGTTGATCCCACACAACAGGGACTTGATGTCACGGATTTGCAAGAGCAGGAAAGTTGAACACATACGAATGGGACTGAGTAAAATGACAGTGAATTCATGTAGGCAAAATATTAGGGCACTGCTTTACGTAATGATTACAGGTTAACACAAGTGTGCAAATGAAAGTTAAACTATGTCACTATTGATCACAATTCTACCACAATCAAAATCACAGGAATCTCTGAGGGAGAGGATCAGGAATTCATGTACAGGAAATAGGAGAACAGGTATATAAGCACAGGTAGGTATTAGGTAAGGGGCCGACAAACAACTTCCAATTACGTTACCTTAGGTCCCTGGACAAGACATGAGGTTTGTAGAGCCAGGGATCTGCCATAGGGCATCAGCGGAAGTGTTGTTGCTCAGGGTTCCTCCAGCTGAAGGAAAAACGATGAAGGATAGGGGCACTGGTAGACTATTAGGGCATCAGTGCACAGAGGCGAATGGCTGGATATGACAACCTTCGACATAAGCAGAGGAGGAACTATTTCGAGTAGGACTTGAGCGAAAGTCTCACCGGGACTTCTGGACAGGGGGGTGTCTTCAGGTGATTCAGCAAGGTGATGTCTTGTGGGAGGCAGCTAGCAGAGAGAGGCCAGAGGTGTGAAGTCGGGTGAGAAGACTAATGTAGTAGCACAAGGTCGACTAGCAGTGATGTGTGTGTGCGTGGTGCCAGGAGGGTTGCTTCCTAGAGTGGTGTTGTAGAGGTAGCTAGCGTGGGGATACTAGCAGTGTGTCTTCGGCAGTAGGTTGAGCAGAGTGTCAACTAGCAGGGAGACATCTGAAGGGGGACTAGCATAGGTTATGCTAGCAGTGCAACTTCTGAAGAGGGACTAGCGCATCATTGGTTTGCTGGGGCCAGCATATATCCCGTAGTCTGCCAGCAATGGTTGTATTTGACACTTCTTACAGTCTCTTCTTAATGGGTCCTCCATTGTCCTTCTTTGCAGGACGTGTTGCTAATTCAGTCAGGTACCTCGAAAGGTCATTGTCTGATGGCTAGATAAAGTTTCGAGAGAAGAGGTGTCAATGGGTGACAATTAAATGGGAGAGCCAAGGGATTCTCATAAGTAGGAGGGTAAGGTTTTAGCTTGTAAGGTCTCACCGCATTCAGTAAGCGATTTAATAAATCTGAAGCAAAAGAAATCAAGTATACCAACAAACAAGCGTCCTCGCAAGTGGACTTTCTGTTGAGCTAAAGTTAAAAGCAAGCAAATCTTTCTCTCATGCAAATTGTCAGAATTACTGTCCATCATGGAAGCCTATCAGCGGTGGCACAGGTAAAGTAGTGGGGTCAATGAACTCTTGGCTAGACGGTTTGCCAGATGTCAGTCAGGACATTCAGACCACTACAAATTATGCTAAACAGAGAGTTGCCAAATAAACACGGAAGTAGACGTATATTTACATTACTTGACTTTAGATTACAGCAGCAAATTATTCAACCGAATCTCAACAGCATTACTAATTTGATAGACATGATATGGATACATAACTTACAACAGATTAAGAGAATTAAACAATCTTCAAATACGTGATTTGATTCTACTAGGTGGATGACTCAAGCTGGTGTATAGTCACAGTCCTCGAGATGACAGATACGTGAGGTTGCCAGAAAGCGGATTTTCACAGCATAAAGATCACAGAACTCATTCACTTGGGAATTTTGCACTTTTCCAGATGTGTTGAATTATCAACTGATTTATCACTGTTGTACTTAACACTGGACAAGCAAACTGAGATATAAAGTCTTGTAAACACTGTACTTACATTCGGTTAAGGCACAGACAAGTGGTGAACGGCAACTCACACTAAAGGTTACAACGATACACAAGGAATGAACTCTCGCATGAGGTGCGCAGTTTAAACACTCGTGAAGGAAAATGCAAAGATGCAAAATACAAAAGACAATGAGAAGTGCTGTTCAGTAAAAGGGAACTCACATTTAGCCAGTCAAAACTGATTTGCTAGTTGACTGAGTTGCAAGTGGTTCTGAATTTTAATTTAAATAATTATTGCAGCTTGTACCCAAGCTCTAAGGATCCTGGAAAGGTCACCACTGTCACGTTAACGCTGTCGTGTTTGGAAAGGTAGCTCTAAATAGGATATCTGATAACTACACCTGATTGAGGGTGGCTGCACTCTGGTGAACAGGAAACATTAAAAGTGAAAAATACTAAAAATTTACCCATAAATGCAAGTGTTGGAGGTAAACTTGAGATGTCTACTAAATAGTATAATTCACTAAATGAATCAGAAGACAAAATATGTACAATCGGCAAGGAAAGTTATGATACAGTTTTTTAAAATCTTCGGACATGTATTGCTCGATAATGCGACATCTGGCAACTTTACAAAGGGGAGGAGCTTCAATCTTAGTGTGTTTGTTTTTTGCTTAGCCTCTTATAACTTTCAATCATATTCTACGATTCTGAAATCAATGATACTTAAGTGCAGTAGTAAGCTTTACAGTATTCATTCAAGTTGTAATTTGCAGTGACAGGTCTGAGCAAAATAAAAATTTTTCGACATAACCTACCAAATAACCTTACACAAATGAATTTATGACACCACAATAAACGGAATGCTTGCATAATCGGAAACCCGATCTTCCATAATGAAATCAAGAGTTAAATTTCAGCAATGTCCAACAAAAAACGTGGGGAACAATAAAGGAATGAATGCAATGTTATGATGAGAGAGAGAGAGTTTGCTATTGTGTAAGCCTAGGCCTATATGTACAGCTACACATTTCATTATTTTTTTTCTTTTAGAGATTGAGTGATACTATATTTGTATAGTATGTTTTAGCAATGGAGAGAGAGAGAGAGAGAGAGGGAGAGAGAGAGAGAGAGAGAGAGAGAGAGAGAGAGAGAGAGAAAGAGAGAGAGAGAGAAACTATGGCAACATCAAGAAACATCCAGTTACTTGTGTTTTCCCGCCGTACTTCTCGCGCTGCTCCTCACATCATAGAGAACGCTCTTGCGGATTTAAATAGATTTGGTCAACCTACCCTGGCCATCACAACATTTACTGCTATTAATTCCAGCTGACTTTTAACACTGTGAGATACAATTATGAATGTGTAAAAATTAAAGAAATTATCATTACCTCGTATGATGATGCAATAATAAGCCTGTTCATAATGGAAAATGAATAAATATTGCTGTTCTGATAAACAGTACTACACCAAGATATCCACACACTAAATTTTAGATCTCTATGAACGAAGTCATCTGAGAAATTCTGACTACTTTGGACATGCATGGTGTTTTTAAGTATCTGAACGTTTTTGTTTTGCAGATTTAACATATATGATATAATTTGCATTGTCTTTTCATATTCTAGAGTAAATTTACCGAGATTATGTGTTTTCTGTAAGAAAAAAATTCAAATTCGATGAATGAAAACTGTATCCTCACTTTCCTTGCTGAGTGTACATGAGCTATCAATGCAGCTCCATGGCACTGCCAAGAATTACGTTACACGACAGAGTCACAAAGTACTCAAGCAAAGTGCCACAACTACAAATCTTACACTCTAGGTCTTTTGTTGGGTAACAAGCAAAAGATATCAGGGAGGATCCAAAAGATGGACAGTAGGGGGTATAATGAGCGAGAGCGTTGCACTGTTGATAGTCCAGATATCTTAACCGGATATGGCACCTGGATATGCAGAAAGGTGGCACCGTTGATCTACAGTTGATTCCATACAACAGGAACTTGATGTCGTGGATCTGCAAGAGCAGGATAGTTGAACAAATACAAATGGGATTGAATAAAATGACAATGAATTCATGTAGGCAAAAATATTAGGGCATTGTCATATGTTATGATTACAAGTCGACACACGTATGTGAATGAAAGTTAAACTATGTCACTATTGATCAAATCTACCACAATCAAAATCACAGGAATCTCTGAGGGAGAGGATCCAGAATACGGGTTCAGGAAATAGGAGAACAGGTATATAAGCACAGGTAGGTTATAGGTAAGGGGGCTGACAAATAACTTCCAATCACATTACCTAAGTCTGTGGACAAGACGTGAGGTTTGTAGAACCAGGGGTCTGCCATAGGGCATCAGCGGGAGCGTTGTCACTCAGGGTTCCCCCACCAGAAGGAAATGCAACAAAGGATAGGGTACTGGTAGACTAGTAGAACATCAGCGTGCAGAGGTGAGTGGCTGAATACGACAATCTCCGATGTAGGCAGCGTAGGAATTATTTTGAGTAGGACTTTAGCAAAAGTCTCTCGATGACTTCTAGACAGGGGGACATTGTCAGGTGATTCACCAGGGTGGCGTCTTGTGGGAGGCAGTTAGCAGAGGGTGTCCAGTGGCGTGAAGTCGGTTGAGAGGACTAGAGTAGCAGCATAAGGTCAACTAGCAGTGATGTGTGTGTGTGTGTGGTGCCAGGAGGGTGGTGTTGTAGAGGTAGCTAAAGTGGGGATACTAGCAATGTATCTTCAGAAGTAGGGTGAGCTGAGTATCTACAAGTAGGGAGACATCTGAAGATGGACTAGCATAGGTTATGCTGGCAGTGTGGCTTCTGGAGATGGATTAAAGCATCACTAGTTTGCTGGGGCCAGTATATATACCATAGTTTGCCGGCGATGGTTGTATTTTGACATTTCTTGCAGCCTCTTCTTAATGGGTCCTTCATTGTCCTTCTTCACAGGGCGTGTCACAAATCCAGCCAGGTACCTCAAGAGGTCATTGTATGGTGGCCAGATAAAGGTTTCGAGAGAAGAGGTGTCAATGAGAGAGCCAAGGGATTTGCAGGCAGGGATGCAGGTGTTAGTAGACAGAGCCACAGGTGCGGGTCAGGTCAAGAGAGGTGACCCTTGATGGCAGCGCAGGTAGTTGGGAAGGAGGGGAAACTCAGAAAAATGTGAAGGGGCATGCGTGACTGGGGGATTGAGTACAATAGTAACATTAGTAGGAACTCTCCAAGAGGGCGTGCTACTTTCAAGTGGCTGCTAAGAATTTCACCTTAGGGGAGCATTACTATGGTTTGGTCAGATTGGTAATGACTCGTGGTACTTAGTCTCTCATTAGACACCTGCACTGGCTTAACTAAGCCTGGAAAAACACCGGAATGCTTGGTGTGAAAACATCAAAACAGCTAGTGCTTCTTTTGAAATGTATGTTAATTCATATAGTGAAAATGAAAAATAATGTACTTTAACTTATGAGCAAAAATCAAGAGAGAAAATCAATACATATATATATATATATATATATATATATATATATATATATATATATATATATATATACTATATATACATATATATATATATATATATATATATGTGTGTGTGTGTGTGTGTGTGTGTGTGTATGTATGTATATATATATATATATATATATATATATATATATATATATATATATATATATATATATATATATATATATATATATATATATATATATATATATATATATATATATATATATATATATATATATATATATATATATATATATATATATATATATATATATATATGCGTGTGTGTGTGCGTAGTGTGTGTGTGTGTGTTGTGTGTGCGCGCGCGCTAGAAAGAGCGGAAACAAAGTTTCCTTTGGTAAAACATGCAGTACCATATCTACTTAACAGACTTTTGTATGGATCACGTATCGATTTTCGACGTGATGATACATTTCTAAATAAATCATTCAAATTGAATGTTACATGTAAAGTACAGAATAGTATAAGTTATGAACTAAGCGGAACAGCTTTTTTTTTTTTTTTTTTTTTTTTTTTTTTTTTTTAGAAATTTTGGTAATATTTAAGTGCCGGCTGCAATAGGATCATTGTTATTTACTAGACGTTTTTACTCATTAGAAATACTGGAGAAAAAGAAAGCTATTGTTAAAAAGCGAGCAAAAGAAAGAAAATTGGCTCCGTTGTGCTCGATAGAAGGGAGAAATGTTCTCGGTAAATGCTATTTAGAGCAAAGTGGTAGCCCTTTGTTAGCCGAACCGGTTGAGCTTCAGACTGTCGCTCGATGGACCGGAGTTCAATTCCCGCGGCCGGCTGATGAAGAGTTAGAGGAATGTATTTCTGGTGATAGAAATTCATTTCTCGCTATAATGTGGTTCGGATTCCACAATAAGCTGTAGGTCCCGTTGCTAAGTAACCAATTGGTTCTTGGCCACGTAAAATAAGTCTAATCCTTCGGGCCAGCCCCCCTCAGGAGAGCTGTTAATCAGCTCAGTGGTCTGGTGTAAAACTAAGGTATACTTACTTACTTTGAGCAAAGTGGTGGATTTTGTTTGGCATTTGTGGCTATTGTCCGTACAGAACAGATGAATATTTACAGTGTACCAGTTGAATATTAATCTAAAAGCAAAATGAAAATCAAATTACAGAAATATTTAGAGTATTTTAACGAACCTAAAAAATGGGGATGACACTTTTTCTACTTAAAAATATATAGACTTTAGTTTGATAGAACTGAGAACTAGAGTTTGCATTTATATGAATTAAAGCATCCGTTCATGAGAACCTATCCCTCTCTCTCCTCTCTCTCTCCTCTCTCTCTCTCTCTCTCTCTCTCTCTCTCTCTCTCTCTCTCTCTCTCTCTCTCTCTATGTGCGTTGAACTCATTTGCTGTTCTCATTCGTTAATCCCATGATAAAACTATAGTGTGAGTGATGCAATTTAAGGGTTCTGGTTTAACAGTCCGGTATTCATTATTTTTATCACTTGATTTATTTAATTACGATGAATTACGACGAATTATCGATAAATCTCATTTCATGTCTGAGCTTGGTGTCAATAGGAAAAGCAAATGGTGTTGAAGATCTGGGGAGAGAATAATGAAATCTTTTGATGGCTTTGAGAGAAAAATATTGGTGAAAGATGAAACATAAAATCCTTAGAATGACCCCAAAAGTGGTAACAAAAATCTTTAACCCCACAAATGGTAACAAACTGTCGTCAACAGAAAAGAACTGATGTCAGTTTACTGGACTTGTATGAAGCCTTCATATCAAAGACTAACTTGAGCTAACTCAGCATATCTTATCTAGGGATTTAACCCAGAAACATCATCTCCATGGAATTGCATTCCATAGAGAAAGGACTCTTCTGCAGATGAGGTTATCAGTTATTGAAGATTTACCCATGAAAAAATTTTTTCTAGGTATTTTCATACTCGAGCAATTTCCCACTCGGTTGTTGTAGTATTAATGAAATAAATTGTTGTATTTTCCTATTTCAAGGGAAAAGCAAGAAAATGAAAACTAATAAGATACACGGGTTAAATAATCTTCACTAATGCCAAGCTGGGCAGAAACAATAATTGTTTACATTCCTCGGTTATTTGTCATATAAGCCTAATTGACTGACTGACTGACACAAAATACGCTAGACCTTCGATTTGGCAAAGAAGTACATGAGATTATG
>JANJGK010000007.1:34780767-34783267 GCA_039081455.1 Macrobrachium rosenbergii | reverse complement strand
TAAACACAAGTTCAGTATTTATTATTGAGTGAATTGTCAGTACATTCAGTGACCTACATCGAGAGGTTGTCTCTATTGCGTTCTAGTAAAATGGGGAATAAAGAGAAAGCATGTATGGCAATTATTTTGGCTTTCTCGTCAAAGAGAGAAACGGAACGCAAAAAGTGGGTCAAAGACTGGCTTGCTAAACGTAAGAATTACACTCAGTTAAACCTGTTAAATGAGATAAAAACTACAGATATGGAATTTTTGCACATTATTTTCGGGTGGACGAAATAACTTACAACAAACTTTTAGAGATTTTTAGACCATATATAACCAAGAAGAGTACTGTTATGAGGGAAAGCATATCTGCCAGTGAAACACTATTACTCTCCGTTATCTGACAACTGGACGAAGCTTTTCCGACCTACGTTATCCAGGAGTCATGGGAAAATCAACAATCAGCGGAATAGTACATGGAACATGTGAAGCTATAATTACTGTCCTCAAGGGTTTACATCAGGGTAAAGTAAGCATGAATAGGGTATTGATTCAGCATATTGTAGACATTATTTTATTTAATGGTAATACATTTCATTAATTATCATTGTCCCCTTCACCTAGAAAGCCAAGGATATATTGAGTCAATGGTTGTAATTGCGTCATGGAATGTTCACTGGATCCCACAACTCTGGTAAGCGATGATATAATAGAATAAAATCCTGAAGATCCATTTTCTCTTCTTCCTTTCCCGCCATTGTAACTACCACAGCGCTTGGATAGTACTGATGGGAATGACAGTACAGCGAACGCACCATCAGTAATATAAGGCCCGCCCAAATACTGATAACTGGATTTTGAAGTCAGTAACCACCATTTTGTGGTACTGGTGGTACTTCGGTCTGACGCACACGCCGTCATTATTACTGGCAGTACACAAAATAATGACATTAATACTGATCGTGTGTACGGGCCTTAAGGTTTGGCAGCAAAGTTGTGCAGCTTACACTAGAAAAGTATGTATTACAATAGGCAAAAGACTAGTTTGTGAAAAACAGATCTAACGCAAGTGTTTATATCTCTATAGCTTTTTGTTATCATTATTTATTGTTATGTGAAAAGTTTATAAAAGGTATGAAACGCGAGTTCAAGTGTGGAGAAAAAGCTCCTCAAGTTGCATGAGCTTATCACTACATGTAACACCTTTGAAAATCCTTATTTTGCAAATTTTCCTTACTAAGAGACTTCGATGATATCAACAATTTCTTGAAAAAAAACACTGAATATCAAATAAGAATTCACATCAGTTTTAATAGAAAATGATTCAGGGAAAACGGTCTTTAAAATTTGATTTACTTTATAACAATTCGAATTTTTTCCAGTATAAAAATACTTGTTCATTCTTGATAGAGAACAGTCTTAGTTGCCGCTGGTGACAGAATCTAATTAACGGAAGGTGGTTTTTTCCCTTATAAAAAGAAAGCAATCCGCAGAACTTGGGCCATGTGACTAATACTGTATATTAAAACTGATAAAAATTAAAAATGACGCCTCTTTCTCCGAAAAAGTTGACTGAAATTGAATTTACTGACAACATGTGAATCAGGTTTATAGTCTTTAAAAAGCCAGGTATTAATTTTACCTCTATGAACGGTATGTAATAATGGTGAGTTTTCCCATTACTTAGAAGCAATCATAGCTCTACAAGAGTTATCAGTATATAATATTTTCGACATTTCACCGCAACATACATCATTAGAATGTCAGATGTCCTTATTTTGCTCTTTGAAGTTTTACAAGGACTTTGTTTAGGTTTAATTAAGGGTATAAAAGTGCTTGAAATGCTCCTTGATTGCATTTTAGAGTATCACATGCACATGGGGCCGGCTAATTGAAAGATTTTTGAGAATGATAAATCTGATTTTATTTTATTTAACACCTTGAATTGAATATAGGTCAGCCACTTAACAGAAAATATAAAAGGATATCTCTGCATACACAAACAAGGGACGATCAAAGACATGCAGAATAGCACACATCAACGTTCTAAAATTTAAGAGGAAGTCTTCAATCACGAAAGAGGACCAATTCGAACATAATCAGTGTAGATTGAAATTTATATTTCTCTTGATCTTATAAACATAATAATAAAATTGTCATACTTTCAAAGCAACCGGAGTCAGTAGGGAGATATTCTGAAGAATATCAACGTTTTCTATAGACTCTACTAGTCAAAATAACTTTTTATATTTTTATTAGTTCCATGTAAATATTTTCTCCTGAAGGCAAAAACAATTATCTAGCTTCAACAAGATCTTTCAAAAAGATTCCAGAATTAAATTAAGTCCCCAATATATTAATATGGCTGAATTCTTGTGTTTTTAGTTTTTAGGAAATAATAATTACATTTTCAAGATGAAAAGTTAATGTTTTCTTTGCAATAATTTAAGTATTATATAAAGACGATATTCTACGGTACTGTGATATGCTGATCCACTTTTCCTAGAAACAGTTGATT
>JANJGK010000007.1:34751767-34780667 GCA_039081455.1 Macrobrachium rosenbergii | reverse complement strand
GACATATGATCATTTCATGAGTCTCTCTCTCTCTCTCTCTCTCTCTCTCTCTCTCTATATATATATATATATATATATATATATATATATATATATATATATATATATATATATATATATATACTGTATATATATATAGTACAAGCTATTGTGACGTGTCTGAAAGCATATGTGGATCAAGATACTGAACAAAAGGATATGAAATGAGAAGGGACGACTCTGCTATTTTTAGATAAACTCTACGTTCCAATCAATAGTCATTTATTCATGAAATTATTTGTCACGTATTTACCTGCCTTCGCTGACAATGAATGAAGAATTATGAATTGAGAAATATGATCCAGAAAATTTAGTTCTAGAATAATGAGTAGTTTCAGTCTAGAATTAACTAGGCTGGCACTATACACCTTACTACTAAATTCTCTAAATACCGCATTCAATGAATGAACAAAATAAAGATTTTATTTTTTTTTTTTATTTTAGTAGCAATAGCAAGGGGAGAAAGAAAGCTTGCAATTCGGGTACCATAGCGACTGCTCCTACGCGTCGTGTAACCATATCGCATGCTGTATTTTGAAAACATCAGATTTTGTAGACAAAAGTTTTTGTTCAGAATGAAATGTGACGATGTTCTGCAGCAACATCACAGTCTCGATTCATTTGTTTATGTGAAAAAGTTGGCATATCTATAAGGGATTATGAGAAGAGTATGGATACACATTAGGTTACTATTATTATCTATCTTATAATGATACGAAATTAGCATCACTGAACAGTAGCTAAAGTCGATTAACGGCTGTAATTGATTATGCATATTTTCTATTGCTTACTGGGTTTTTTATATCCCTATATCTACAATATAAATTTATAACCATTACTGTTTTCGTATAGTCGGCTACGATCTATTTGGTGCTTTCTACGGCCAACGCAACCTTCGCAGTATTGCTTTCATTAATTGTCTTTAGGTAAAAGCATATTCACGTCCTTGAATGTTTCAATATAAGAGAGCTTTTGTTATCAGTAGGTTACATAAATTTAGGAAGTTGCATTCTTTTCGGGATGTTAAAAAAAAAATCCTGCCAGTGCTAAATAGAAAAACGCTAACATTAGCAGAGTGCTTGCGTTTATGACTTTTGTCGTTTATATGGCATTATATTACTGGAATTGCCAGTGGGTCATGGGTCAAGAACAGGAACGAAGACTTTCATCAAGACACTTTAGAAAGTACATTTAAAACCACTGGAAAAGTATGAAAATGAATGTGAAAGCCGTTTGTGGATAAGTCTCATGTGGTTGCTTTGTACAACTGAAGAGCTATTGGATACCTAGCAAAGAGGTAATCGCGATACTAACCATAGAAGAATGAGAGAACTGGTTTGACTGTGAAAATTTACTATAACATAGCGAGAAAGGTAGCAGGTCTTTGATTATCGTTGTTTGGAATATGTTAGCTAAGAAATAAAAACAATCCTATACTCCTGATTCTCAAAAGGAAACCCACATTCAAATTCTTGTTTCTAAGTCGTGGAGACTGAACAAGGTGGACCGTGGAGATTTCCTTCAAATTATCCACATATTTCAAAACTTATAATTCTTAGTTAATGAAATTAGGACGTATGCTGCATCAGTTTAAACCCGTTAATATCTTACAGATTTATGACAGAAAATTTCGTAATATAACAACTGGCAATCCAATTTTAAGAGGGAATAAAATTTTTCACGGACAGCGGCAACTGTTTAACAAGAGGCTGAATCGGAAATTAGACACAGAGGAGATTCCTTCCTATTCATTGTTCATTAGTTCAATATTTTGAACTGTACATGCATTCAGACTACGCAGGTGCAGACAGTGCATCATACAACGAAAATGCAATCATAAAATATTGGAGTCTAGTCTGATCATTGCAAAACAAAGAAGGTACGAGTACACTTGGAAACTGGCTTCATTATTTTGCTGTATGTTAGCGGTAAATACTTTTTTCTAATGCATTCATATTATAATGAAAGTCAATCTTAAAATTTTGAAAATAATTATTTGTTGCTACTATTTTTTTTAAGGAAGGCATGTTACTTTCTTTAATATTAAGCCACATGATTAAAACATTTTATACCGGACAGAAGGAGAGTGGCCGCAACTTTTGTTTCTTAACAGCATTCACTTAATAAAAATTATAGCTCACTTACCACGATCCATAGTAGCGGTAAATACATCATGGACTCATATTAGAAGTTTCGTGATATTTACTTTTCACTGGAAAATGGTGCCTTTCATTCACTTTCACCATACGGTCAAAAATTTTTCGCCTATGAAATCTCGTCGTTACATTTTAGCTCTTAGAGAAATTTTGTTTTATAACACCAATCATTTTCTCATTTGTGTTTTTTGAAGCTTCATATGAAATAATAAAAGTATAAAAGTTGAGGTATTGTGATTATCAATAGATGAGTAGTGGAAATGATCATCATACAGTAATATAGACTTAACTATTTCATTAGATCCTATGTCTCATCAAGTACTAACAAACGGGACATTGTAAAGAAATTTTACTATTGCCGAATGCTGAAAACGTGCAGTGTGCCCTACCTGTTTCTGAGGTCACAAAAAGGCGAATAGGATATCTATCAATATAGCCATGCAAAAGCTTTCAGATACAGTCATTACATGTAGGAATACTAGTTTAATATGCCCAGCAAAAACGAGACATTGATATCATCTTAAGAATGGCTAGCTAATCTATGAAAAATGTAGCTGAATATGCCAAGCAAAAACGAGACATTGATATCATCTTAAGAATGGCTAGCTAATCTATGAAAAATGTCTCTGAATATTTATAAAGTAATGCATAGCTGATCAATAAAAAGAAAAAAATAAAGGTATCATACAAAACGTTTGAAATACTCACTGGAGACAGAAAACTGTTTTAATTATCTCATATACTCACGGAACTCTAGTAATTTCCCTCATGGTATCAGTGATTACCAACTTGTCATTTCCTGCCATCTGACTCTTAATATTCTTAAAGCTTTATTCTTAAATCGACGTAGCCTGAAGAAATTATTATTTTCAAACTATGGTTCATGTTTGTGTTGCAATTTACAAATGGTATTCAGCCTGCCCCGTGTTTGATTTGCCTATTTCAAACTAAACTTTAACTAATGAAACAGACCAAATAAAAATATTCGATTTTACTAAATCTAATAGGTTTACAATAAATTATGACTTAGAGAGTCCTTCTAGAGGGGCAATACAATTTTGATAGCATATACTTTTCATTTCATAAATCCTTTTGCTTTACAACTGAAGTCCTAAATTAATGAAGTTACTAGTTATGACACCACTTTTGAGTCCGCATTCGACAGGTTGCACATGAGCCTTCATCCCACCAGAGCATAGAGTTTCACCCCAGTGTAATGCTGTGTTTTATTCTAAGTGATATTTGGTGAGTGGATTTGTTTCCGCAACAAGGATTTGAACAGAATGGCTTACCTCTCTCTGACCTTACCCATTCGAAGAATGATTCCTGTCAAAATTGGCTTGGCCTGGTTACTGATGGCAAGTCATGGCGGTATATTCTCTCTGTCTTAGTAATCTCAAGAAGACAGAGGCCAGGTGACAACTAGAAGTGCTACGTTTTCCCCAGGTTTCCATGCTTCTTTAAAACTTGTACAGTTATGCGTCCATTCCACTGAGCACATGTGTTGTTTCCTTGGATCATTCTTCTTGGAAGAATGAATATGAAGGTCTACACTATTAATCATGTAGAGTAACAAAAGGAACAAAGTTTTAAAAATGGCTTCTGAGTCTGAGATCTACCAAAAGTAATTATGACTAATAAGAACAAAGAACAGGGACGCAACGGAAAATACTTTTGAAATCGAATCAGCTGGTAAACTGGAGTCTTGTTTTCTGTTTTCCTTAAGACAATGACAAATTTTGCTCATGTTTACCTTCGACTTTGGATTCATAAACAATATTTATTTAACCTTTTATTGCTATAGGGAGAATAAGAAGTGCAATTGTAGAATATGACAGAGTATTATTACATTGCTATAGATATTCTCACAAAGAGCTATTTTCTTATAAAAAATATGTTTGATATGCTTATATATACAAAAGAATGAGGAATATATATATTCTTAACGAAAATCTACAGTGAACTGTAGATGAAACTTACTTTGTTTACCTCATTTTTATCTGTTGAGAAATTAATAGATTTACATCCCTTCATTTTTATTAAATATGTTTCTTTTTACCATACTCTTCTTTGCCTGTTTTTGATTGCTTATTCCGTCCTGGTATGCGGCTTCATGGACTTTGGATTGTAAAAGCAGCACCATTATCATATAAATTTTGAGGATATTAGTTTTACAGAGTATAAATTTTGTTAGCCTATTGCACTAAACACAGTGGGTCTGTGTGTTGTTACTTCTTATTTGTTCTAGTATACTTCTCTTTGATATGTTTCAATGTGTTTTGATACATTCCGAATACACCAAAGAGAAATGTGCGACCACAAATAAGAAGTAACAACACATAGACCTCCTGTGCTTAGTGTAATAGGCTAACAAAATTTATATCTTGTAAAGTCATATCCTCAAAATTTATATAATAATGGTGCTATATTTGCGGTCCAAAGTCTGTGAAGCTGCATACCAGGACTCCAAAGAAAAAAAAGAAAGGACTGAGTATATAAACAGTCAAAAAGAGGCAAAGAAGAATAAGGTAGAAGGAAATGTATTTATAAATAAATGAAACGAATTACAGTTTATGCTGATGTTCTTCCTTTTCATCCTCTACTGTTTCTTATGTACGTTTCTTGTTGCATTATCGTATCAGCAATATACCTCCTAAATCTTAGAGAGAGAGAGAGAGAGAGAGAGAGAGAGAGAGAGAGAGAGAGAGAGAGAGTTCCATACAATTTGCTGGCGTTGCTGACTCTGACTTCCAGAAGCCTTCTGGAAGGTCGCTTGGGAAAAGGTATTGAAGCCTCCGCCTCCTGGCTCTTTGGTAGGTACGTAAGATTATTAGAGAGAGATTAGGATGATGAAAAGGAAGCGAGCGAGGCTGGGAACGCAGCAGTCATATAAAGGAAAATTCAATAGTCGAGTTAACGAAGGCTTCTGAAGATAGAACTTTCGCTGAGACATTTTAGATAAGCTGAATTCCTGATGGATCGTAGCGTTCCAAATCCGGTTTTATAAATTAGCTGGCATCATTAGTAAAGCTGATAGGATTCAGAGTGATATGTGGTCCTTAGCTTCGCAACTTTTGTCAGACCTTCAATATTTTCATTAAATAATTTCATTCTCTCTCTTTTTAAATGTGAATTTGAATTAAATGTTAGAATATCGAGTGACGGACTTTGCTTTAACAGGTTTTCCTTGATACGCAATACGGAAGCTTTGTAACTTATTCTCCCATAAGGCGTCATGTTGATTAGCATCATCTTGTTTCCCTGCCTTAATCATTTGTTGAGCAGATTTCACTGATTTCAGAGAATGGATGTCAGTAAGAATTTGGCCAAATAAAATATGTAATTTCCACTTCGAAACCTTATATATGAATAACTGATCTGAAAATTCTCACAGTACGCGTAGATATTTCTCAGGAATACATGCAGCGATAACAATAGGTAATTAGAATTAGAATGGTCAACACACTACAGAAAAATAGTTTGAACGGGTGCATAGTGAGAAGAAACATTTCTTGGTAAAAAAAAGCGGGGGGGAGGGGGTGCTCCACTAATATACAATAATGTTAACTTTTCCCATACTATTTAAGGTATTTCACCGCTTACAATATCGTTTATAAGTTTTCTCAGTAAATTCAGGTGATAGTGGGTTGGCAGTTTCAAGTCATATCAGAAAAATTCATTAGCAAAATTCGTAAACGTTATCCAGGCGGGGGGGGGGGGGGGGACTCTGGGCTAAGGTTGGTGGAGAAAAGACGTCTCTCGGTTATGGTATTCTGCTGTTAATGTCATTATTGATATTATTACTCTTATTGCTATTCATACGGCAATAATATTAACATCTCTATCAACGAAGTTAGCAACAGTAAAAACATCAGCAACAACAACAAAAAAGCCACTGAACAATTGTTTATAGTTTCCCTTCATGTCGGAAAGCTGGAAGTTAAAGTAACACAAGTGGGAGAAGTCACTAAGTCACATGGCAGAGAAATATTAAATGTACGAACAATTTCATAGGGTATATATTGAGCTTCGCAAATGCAGTATGTGAATATTAACCAACCGTTATGGTATTTACATTGAGACTGGAATGACAGTAACGAAACAAAAATATGAAAAATATCAAAATATTTGTTTCAAAGGATTAAATTACGATCACATTTTAGTGGATCATAATGGCGCTTGTAGCTATTAAGTTAAATGATAAACTGTGTTCTGGATATACTGTAATTTACTGTATTTTATGCATATACTAGAAAGAGCTAAATGTTACAGAATATATGAGATCCACTTTTATTCTTTCACTGATCATTTCGAGGTTTGGTTGTTGATTAAACAACCTTTGTTATAGAAATAATACTTTTTCGAATATTCCGTCTACTTGTCATGGAGAATTAAGTGTCATCTGCTGGGTTCTCGGGATTAATATTCGCTATAGAAAAAAAATTTCTGAAATGATCAGTACCTAGAATTTTAATGACTGTTAAAAGATTCTTGCTATTTATTTTCAGATGAGCTTTAATCTCTCTCTCTCTCTCTCTCTCTCTCTCTCTCTCTCTCTCTCTCTCTCTCTCTCATTGGATGCTGCTTCATAGGTGACGGGATTCGTTTCAATTTCCTCTCTTGTATTTCGTTAACAGAAGTCTTTTGCAAGATTCTTACCACATTCACCGAGCATGGTTGATCGTGAGGCAAATGGATACATCCATCACACACTGACGTATAAAAGAAGGAGGACTCCACACGTTATTTTGCTAACAAGACAAATACTTGGGCACATGAGTCTGGTCGTTATGACTCTAGAAACACTTTTTTTGATTCTTTGTTATTTCTGATCCTTCAGACATCTACAAAATATCTTCCTATCTCATGGCCACTCGCCGTTTTCTTATTCAAGTGACTTTTGCCTTTCCGCATTGACACGACACTCCGCCATATTATGGAAGCTGTATTATACTAAGAGTTCCACATGTGCTGAGACAGGAAGCTTTCACACTGGTTATGAGTGGAAAAAATGTCGTACTCCTTGGGCCCTGTAGGTATTATAATTTCTGTTAGTGTGGCCATACAAACTCGTTGACAAACCATAGCCTATCTTTGGCAAAACTTTGTTCATTTTAACTTATCGTTAGACAACATTAATTATTCTGTGAGAACTTTATAAATAAAGTTATCAATAACCTCTGCAGTTCTAGGATTTGCTTTCTTTTTTTTCCATATTTATGAATCTCGAACCTGCTCCTTTCATGTGTTAAAGATCTTCGAAATCATTTCATGAATACCCGAGATGTTAACGCCCATATTAGCCTCTTTCCAAATATATTTTTCCTTCCAATATTGTGTGGTCAGAATGTCCATTGGGGCTTAACATACTCAAAGACAAACGCTGCATAATCCCAGGATTGTATTCCTTTATAATTCCCCAAACCTGGGTAACTAAAAAGACATAAATGCATGGTCCAGTTGGGGAGAAAGATTGCAAGGATATGAAAACTTAATGGTCGTATTTATCTTGACGTTTCGTTCTCTGGATTCTTTTCATCAGCACATGCAATGAGTTCAATAGGGCTACTGGACTTGTCCTAGCGGGTTGTTCTTGAGTTCTTGCTGTCGAGCTTAGATGTGTGTTTGTGTATGTGTGTGTGTGTGTGTGTGTACATATTTCTGACTCACACCGGTCTTCCAGGAAACAGATCAGGGCAACACCAGTTGACCTACCAAGGTCATAAAAGAAGTTGGAACCTAAGTACGCATGTATTTATGTGAAGCTTCTGAATTCTATAGAAAATCTCTCACAAATCAGCATATATTCAGAAATATCCGAAAAAGGGCAGGGCCGGGATTTTAATTCGGAATAGCTTTAGCTAATTCAGTGAACTAAATTTCTTTGTTTTCCTAGGTACTCATTACGATCAAGGGGCAAGTTAATTGTAAGGCCCAGTGTTTTCTACTAGGGATGTAGGTGCAAAGAATAAAATCCTCTGTTTATTATCTTGTACAAGTAACAGTAAACCAGTGGCGACTGCGGGAAGACCTCTGATGAGCAGAAAAGACAAGCTGTTAGAGATCTTGATACAAAAAAGGTAAAAAGTGCGACGAAATTTCTTTGGCGCAATCAAGTTTTCTGTACAGCGTATAATGCCGTATGAAACTTTCAGCCACGGTCCTGTGTTGTTGGCACCAATAACGGTACCAGACGTACGACCATGGCTAATTTTAGCCTTAAATGAAATAAAAAGTACTGAGGCTAGAGGCCTACAATTTGATATGTCTGATGATTGGAGGGTGGATGATCAACAAACCAATTTACAGCCTTCGATCCTCAGTAGTTTCTAAGATCTGAGGGCGGAGAGAAAAAGTGCGGACGGACAGACAAATAGCCATCTCAATAGTTTTCTTTCACAGATAACTAAAAGAAGGACGAGTAAGTAAGGCAGGAGGAACACATCAACAGAAAGAACAAACCAAACAAGACAATCGAGAAGCAAAAATCTATCACTTGAGTTGAATTTGACATAAATGGAAATAAGTAAAAAGCAGTGATGAAGCTTGTGCATCAGTACGTTGATCCTTTGATACCGAAATTAAATGACCGGAAGTCGATTAAAATAGGAAAAATGTAGTACAACGGTAAAGCAAAACTTTCTGATTGGCTTTTGCATAGAAACTAAAAACTGAAGCAAAAAATATATCATAAAGTTAAGCTTTACGGACTTTTAAAATTTACTTTCCAAAACAGATGATTACTTCTAGAAAGTTAATGATCAGAACTTGTTGTTCCAGCTATTGGCACTATACTAGAGTGGCCTTCATCACTACCACTACGCTGAAGATGTCTTAAGTAGAAAGACGAATGTAATGGTTTGAAATATAAAATTTAGGCCAAAGACCGAGCGCTGGGACCTGTGAGGTTATTCAGCGCCGCAAGGAAAACTGAGAGCAGAAAGGTGTAACAGGAGGAAAACCTCGCAGTTGCACTAAGATGAAAGGGTAGAGAGAAAGATGGAAGAAAAAGAATATCATCGGTGGTACAGTAAAACGATTGAAAGGGGTTACAGCTAGAGGCCCAAGGGGCGCTGCAAAAGACCTGAAGTAATGCCTACAGAGCACCATGTGATGTGCAGTGATGGTACACCCACTTACGGAGTTAGATTTCAAGATGAAACCGGTCATGTAGCATACCTAGTGTAACATTCTACCTGCGACAACTCTGCATATATATATATATATATATATATATATATATATATATATATATATATATATACACACACATATATATATATATATATATATATATATATACTGTATATATATATATATGTATATGTATATATATATATTTATATATATATATATATATATATATATATATATATATGTATATATATATATATATATATATATATATATATATATATATATATACACACACATATATATACATATATATACAAAATGCGGCATAAGTAACGCCCTTTTTATTTTTATATCTTATAATGTATATTTTCTTTATTATTTTCTTTAATTAATTTGCTAAATCTTAATTTTTTCAGATATCTTATACAACCATGAGATTAACAAAGGAACAAAGAGTAAAAGCAATTCAATTGTACTATCAAAACAATAAAAATGGTGCTGAAACCGCAAGATTGTTATCAGCTGAATTTAACATCCCAAGGGTGCAAAGCCGAAATATCACAAGCTTGATTAGAAAATTTGAATCCACAGGAAGTGTAAGTGATGCTCAAACAGCGGGCAGGCCAGTTGTTGCAACAAGCTTAGAAAAGTCCAATGAACTACAAGAATCGTTGCTGTGTTCTTAAAAATCCAGTAGGCGTCTTTCTGCAGAGTTAGCAATTAGTATTTGTATTGAACATTATTAAACCGAATAAACAAAAAGGATTTAATTTTGTTCCACTTAAACAAAGGGCGTTACTTATGCCGCACCCTGTACAGTATACATATATATATATATATATATATATATATATATATATATACACACAGTATATATGTATATGTTTATATATATATATATATATATATATATATATATATGTGTGTGTGTGTGTGTGTGTGTGTGTGTGTGTGTGTGAGTTTGTGTGTGGGTGTGCGTCCCATGCAGATATCGCAGAATTTTAGATTTCCTCGAAGACGCGAGAATTCCTTAGAGCCAGCATTGAATTTATTGCATACGAAATCCCGAAATAAGATTCAGAGGCTTAATAGAATAACATTGCTTTTCGTCAAGGTTAATGTTTGCTGAGGTCAAAGTTTGCTGCTGTGCACGAGGAGGACTTTGCAACAGAGAAAAAATGTGAAAATGAATTTGACTTCCGTGAATTTAATATATTTAGTTTAAAGTTTACTTTACTTTTCCTGAAATCACGTTAGACATATATGTGTATATATCTGACAACAGTTCTAAATGTATATTTATAATATTTGTGATGTATTATTACTAGGCGTTGTAATGTTTCTATTTTTTCTGGTTATCTGATACTATACTTCCACTGACCCACGGTAAAGTAATGCTTTAACATACGTGAAAGAAACTGCAATATAAAACTTTCACACTAAGAGAAAAAGAGGGAAATAAATTTTCAGTTTGGTTGCTTTATTCATTCTTTAAAATCCTATGATGTTTAGTTTTCTGAAAAGAAAACCATTGTGACGGCTTTGTCTGTCCGTCTTCACATTTTTCTGTCAGCCCTCAGAGCTTAAAAACAACTAACGCTAGAGGGCTGCAAATTAGTATGTTGATCATCCACCCTCCAATCATCAAACATACGAGATTGCAGCCCTCTAGCCTTAGTAGTTTTTATTTTATTTAAGTTTAAAGTTGGCCATGATCGTGCGTCCGGTAACGATATAGGATAGACCACCACCGGGCCGTGGTTAAAGTTTCACGGGCCGCGGCTCATACAGCATTATGCCGAGGCCACCGGAAGATAGATCTATTTTCGGTGGCCTTGATTATACGCTGTACAGAAAACTAGGTCGCGCTGGAGAAACTTCTGTGCATTTTTTACTTGCTGTTAATGCGAGCAGTTAGAGCTGAATTGTGCGTCACGATTGCACTCTACAAGTATTCATCTTTAATTTTATCTAAAGATTACGTGTTACACATACCAAATTCCTAGATTTATTAAAATCAGCATGAAGAATGTGTCAAGCAAAAAATTGTTAACTTTTCTCAAAGCAAAATTAACTCTTCAAATTTAGCGCTAAATTTTATAAATAAACAGGTTTATTTAATTCACTTACTCTACAACGCCTAGACTACTTGTTACTGTTCAGGTATCATTTTTTCAGTCTTGGAACAACACTTTGTTTTCTTTTCTTTTCGAAGTTTTTTATTTTATCACCCACAATATTTTCTTTATATCTCTTTCCCTATAAGTTTACAATCACAAACGCTCCTAAGGATTGTTGGACTATCTTTGAAACTTGCATGCTACAAATTCAGGTTTTGAACTGCAGCACATATTTCATCCATCTCATTTTAATCTATTCCCACTACTTTCCTACAGTTATAACAACATTTCAGACTCAGTCTCTTCAGCTACGCTTTTACCTCTTTTGGTTTTCACTTTAACAGTCAACTAATTCCTCCAGCTACTTTTTCCTCATTATATCCCTGAGGATGCTTTTCCACTCTACTAGCACGCCCCTTTACAATTTTCTCTTTCCTTTGTATAGCTATGAATATTCCGTTAAGGAACCGAATGTTCCCAATACATTTACTCATAAGTTACTCCCATCATATACTCTCTAAGAACTTTATACTAAAGAAATATGTAATCTCTTCGTCTGTCATATACAGTGTTATTATTGTTTTTGCTAGGATATTCACCCTTAATTCTTTGTCATGCACATGTTACGCACATTCAATTTTTCAATAAACTAACATATTTACTCCAGACCTTTTTCATACCGGGTCATCACACATCTTTCTCTTGCTGCTCTAAATTTTACCATCACACACCTCAGACTAACACATTCATTTATATTTCTTTAAAAAGTTCAGTAATTTCCAGGGCTATAAAAAAGCGCTAATTAATGTGGCATCCATATTCTGACTGCTATATTAGGAATGATCCACCTTTTTTTTTTTTTCATAACTCGAGCCATTGTAATATTTCCTTTCATTAGAAAACAAATTGTTCGTCGATGAGAGTTGATTATTAATTGCGTATTTCGAAAGATGAGTAATCATCACCAGGATCATCAATATGGCCTTTCCTAAAATATCACTAACACTTAAAATTTAAAAAGAAAGTAGAAAAATTTTATGGTGGTTTTAATCAATTCAGTAACATCTGTGGGGTGTAACATCTGGTTCCCTACAGGCTTTCGTTATATGATTAATTCTCCATTCGTACAAAGAAAAAGGTTACATCATTTTAGAAGATTTCAGATATCTTTTTCGCACCTAAATGGACTTCATAGAATGAACATCAAGATTATCATTCCTTCGTGTACATATACACACACATAAACACACGCTGTTTTATATATATATATATATATATATATATATATATATATATATACAGTATATATATATATATATATATATATATATATATATATATATATATATATATATATATATATATATATATATGTGTGTGTGTGTGTGTGTGTGTGTGTGTGTGTGTGTGTGTGTGTAACTGCTCACGAAGGTGACCTTTGAAAGATTTGGTCAGCTGTTCGAGGGTCCATTTTGTCTATACACAGCATATAGGAAAATGCTGAACCATTCGCATACCACAAGAAGTCGCAGAGCCCCTTGGTGATAAGACACGAGATCGAAAATGCAGTTTCAGCTTAGAACATTCTAGAAGGTGAACCGGTTATAAATCCGGTTTTAAAGAAAGCATTCAAGTGAGTACGTGAGTACCCCGTGACACCTTGGAGTACAGAGGGCGTGTCTTTGTCGAACATTGAACTGGGTGATGTCATGTGAGTGCGTTCATATGTACATTGCATAATGAATAAAATGGGAGTGATCATTGAAAGGGGGGGGGGGGCACTGCGATCCGTTATCGGTATAATTTAGCACGTGTCTGTGAACAAAAGAAGCAGTACACATAGAGGCTGTTTCCTAGAGGATTTTTGTGAAGTGAGTACAACTCATAAACATTTTAGATTTTTTTTCCAAACTCTAGAAAAACTCTATCTATGTTGCAGCGAAATCTTGTGGTTATGCATTTGTATTTTGTGAATTTGGTTTTTAATATAACGCTGTTCTTTTACAGGTATTCCCTCCTCCTTCCTTCACGTTCCTCTTCAAGGAAGGGAGTGGTATGACATTTTTGAAATGACCTGATTCTATTAATTGACCTGTTTATGATTTGAATGACAGATGAGTTATTTCTGTATTTTTCCTTAAATAATTGGGTGTTTATAATTTTGGACCGTGTTTCCTTAGAAGAATTTTTGATAGTTATGTTGAATCATTCATTTTCATTCTTTGTAATTTTTAAGAAGTTATTTTCGTTATTTTTTTGTCAATAAAGGTTCAGTTTTGTACTTAGTATCTCATTCCAGTAGTCCTTAGAATTTAGCTAGGGAAAGTTATAACTTATGATGTCTTCTCACGCTACATGCTATCACTCAATATCTCGGGAAAAGCGAGATACCAACCTGTGTTCTTAAAAGGGAGACTTAAATAAAGTATAGGCTTCAGGATTGGCCTATTGCAGATTTTGGTGGCAGAGGTATAAGGTAGTTAGGGGAGTTAGAAGGTGTTAGATAGTTAGATAATTGGATAATTAGGCGTGTATACGCTTCCGAAGAGACATAATTTAGTGTTGGCATCTCAGAATAGGATTTTGTGGGGGTCAGCAGTTAGATGTTGCTGGGAGGCGAGCGTCACTCGCAAGCTAGTGTTTCTTGAAGAGTGTTTTGGGTAGGGCATAAACAATGATATATCGACGACATAATGTGCAGTAATTGCGGTAATATGACTGCTAGTGTGTGTTAAAACACGTGTAGACGTGCGAGTATTTTTTGTCCCTCCTTCTCTCTTCGCTTGATGGAAATTCGCGCGCTGCTAATGTGAGTGTTGTTATTTTTCTTTTTAGTTGTTGCTTTAGTGTGAAATTGTCCTTTTCGTTGTGTTATAACTGATGATAGGGACAATTATGTATTTTTTTTGTCACTGTGTTGTAACTGATGTTTCGATTGCAACGATTGTGTTACGTCATCACCACGGTGACGTAGCAATTGCGTCACGAGCTTAGGCGGAGCGTCTTGCTTGCTTTGCCACGCCTATGAAGCACTGTGTGCATGTCATATATTGTATCTCCTTTTTTTTTATATAGCAATCTGCTGTGCACATCGGCGTTTAGTGTTCAAGAGCGATATTTTATTGTTGTATTGTTTCTGGGAACTTTTTTATAATTGGGTAGTATTTTATTTTGATATTTGTGAATTGCGGGATGCAAACATTTTTACACAAGTGTGTATGCACTTCTTAGTTTTTGTAATCACACACGTATGTGCGTGTGGGTAAAATGTGTATGCGTGTATGTGCGTAGAGCGGTTGCATTTTGCTTGAATGACATTTTCTGCTTGGGCAAAGGAGGAAGTGTGCATCCAGCAGTTTTTGCCGTTGGAGACAGAGCGAGTCTCTGAAGGTATGGTGCTAAGCATTTTTTCTATAGTCGTCATCAGGCCTTGGTTGAGGATTGAGGGGGTAGTAGGGGGGGGGGTGTTGTTGCTCTTAGGGGTTGGGAGACGAACCTCTCTCTCTCTCTCTCTCTGTGCCTGAGAGGCAATTCCCAGGTTTTTTTTTTATGTCCTTTTGTAGCTTGGCCTTGGAAGAAGTGAACTTGACCCCTTTTGACTGACTAAAGAGTAATCAGCTGTGTACGTAAACAGCACTTGTTTTCTCTCTCTCTCTCTCTTTCTCTCTCCATGGAATTTGGGAATTTAACTGCAGAGGTTTGCTAATTGTAAAATTAATCTTTGGAATGCAGTTTGATGATGGGTTTAATTCATTGGGAATTTAGTTAAGGGTTACTTAATAGTAAATTTAGTTTTAGGATTTACGTAATTTTGAATTTAATTAAGGGTTAATTAATTTTTTTGTGTGAATTTTATGGTGGGTTTTGTAAACTTTTGAATTTTTTTTGGGGGGGGGGTTTGATAAAAGGCATACTTTCACAGGACCTTGGGAATTTTTACATTTGTGATTAGCCAAGAATAAGTTTGTGAGTTAAAGTACAAATATGAGGGGAGAAAATACTGATCAGAGACTCCTTAGAGCAGCCATTGGTTGTGTAGGACGCGGAAATCCAGTCCGCGGTCCGAAGAATTTGGTTGCAAGTCATAATAGCCCAAGATTGCTGGGTGGCTTGAGTTCCAGGATCCCATGGGGTCGTTGCTTTAAGTGTAATATGCAGGGTCACATTAAGAGATTTTGCCGCGTTAAGTATTGTAGCAGTTGTAAGACTTATGATCATCCTTGGCGGTCTTGCCCGTCTCGGAGACAATATAACAGGCCCCCATTCGAGAATTTTGGTATTCCAGATGAAGAAGTACCTCACGCGAATTGTTCAAGGGGATCTGATAATCGACAGACATTGTCGAAAGAAGGTTGTTTGTAAAGGAAAACTGGATAGGTGTCTCTTGGGATATTGGACATTTTGGAGAACCCGTAGGTTCGAAGCCTGTTGTAACTGGGTCTGTACAGGGAGTAAATGTAAGGGTCTTTCTAGATACAGGTGCCTCTATTAACCTGATGAACGAAGAATTGTTCAGATCAATGTTTCCTGATTGATCTTTGAGACCTGCGCAGGAAGCTGTGTGCGACGTTCAGGCAAATAAATTAAGAATTTTGGGTTGTTTGGACATAGATTTATCCATTGGGGTAGATCTTTGATGGAACCTTTTTTGGTTATAAGGGGATGTGCTTTGGGAAATGCATTGTTGCTGGGACATCCGGGATGTCGGAGACGAAAGATATTGGTTCATACAGGGGTTTCCGGTATAACTGTGGGGGTGCCTGGTGTGTTTGTACCGTATGAGGGGGCAGACGTGAGTGTAATGAGTGAGAGTGTCTCGAGAGTGCATGAAGGTCCGGGGGTGAATGATGAACATGTGTCGGGGGATGAGAAGCACTATAAGGGAGTTTTGACTGATGATGTGGTGCTTGGTCCGGGTATAGTTGCGATGGTGAAAGTGTGAGTGAAAGGGGTGCATAAATCCAGACAGATGTGCGTGGATGAGGGTAGCGAGAAGTTGAAAGGAGTTTTGTGTACGAGTTCTGTAAATGATGTAACGAGATCAGGGGAAACTTGGGTGGAGTTGCTGAACTGTAACGATACAGTTCGTAATTATCAAAAGGGTACTTATGCAATCGATTTCGTTGACTGGGTCGATGAAGATAATTCAGTGAACGTTGTCGGTGATTTTTGTTCTTTTTCAGAAGCAGATTTACGAGCTAGAAGGCAGGTGTTTAGAGACCAGTTAGCAAATGTTGATTACAAGGAATATGCTGAGGGTGTAGAAGATGTCTTAGCCGAGTTTGCAGACATAGTCACACTCAAAGGGGACAAATGTGTTAGAACACAAGATTCAGTTGGAGGACAAGACTAAGCATATTTTTGTTCCTTCATATAGGATTCCTTTTAAAATTAGGGAACAGGTAGAACAAGAGGTAAATGAGTGGGAAGATGAAGGCATTGTTAGGCCTAGCGCATCACCGTTGAATTTTTCATTGCTTGCAGTCCCCAAGAAAGATGGCTCAGTCAGAGTTTGTGTAGACTTTAGGAAATTGAATGAGAAAACCATTTCTGATCGCTACCCTGTGGCGTGTTTGCCAGATTTGTTTTATGAAATTGGGGGAAAGAGTTTATACTCTTCAATTGATCTAATGCAGGGTTATTTGCAGGTTCCACTAAGTGAGGAGAGTCGAAAGTACACGGCCTTCTCTTTGCCGAAGGGTCATTATGAGTTCACACGAATGCCATTTGGTTTGACAGGCAGCCCGATGACTTTTACTAGATTGATGAATACGGTTTTGCATGGCATGTTAGGGAAGAAAGTCCATATCTACATAGATGATATCTTAGTTGCCACTGATTCAGTAGAGGAGCATCTAGAATGTTCTTAGGGAAGTTTTTAGAAGACTTAGGTTAGCTGGTTTGAAGATAAAGTTAGCTTAGTGTAATTTTCTCAAGAAGCAGATAGTATATTTAGGACATGTCATTTCTAAAGAGGGTGTCAGAATAAATGATGATAAGGTTAAGGCAATTGTAGAGTTTGCTAAACCCAAGACTAAGAAACAGGTTCGGTCGTTTTTAGGCATGGCGGGATTTTTCCGTAGATTTGTGAAGGGTTTTTCAGTTCTGGCGTCTCTTTTGACAGATATTCTAAGGGATGATGTGCAGTTTGTTTTGGGGAGAGCGACAGCAAGTAGCATTTCAAGCCATAAAAGATACTTCAACAAATCCCCCAGTGTTGAAGTTTCCGGATTTAGAACGTCCATTCATGTTAGTGACAGATGCGAGTAATGACGGGATAGGCGCATGCCTTATGCAGAAGTTCGATGGAAAACTCCACCCAATTGCATTTTACAGTAGGAAGTTTAAGACACGAGGTAGTAATGAGCGTCTCATGTCCGTGGTTGACAAGGAGGCCTTTGCCGTGGTATTGGCCTTAGTTCATTTTAGGATTTTAATAATGGGTACTCAGGTAGAGTTTTTGACTGATCATAAGCCATTGGTAGATCTTTTAATAAGCCGGATCTTTCACCCAAAAGAGCCCGATGGTATCTAACAATCGGGGATTTTGATGCTAAAATAAAGTATATAGAGGGTAGACAGAATGTGGTAGCAGACGCCCCTAGTAGAAGTTTTTCTGACGAGCAAGGTACACATGTATCTTATGTATCGGGAGATATTAGTTTGGTAGAAAAAAAAAAACAGGATGGAGATGAGACCTTGAGAGATGCAAAAGCGTTTCTTAGAGGGGAATTTGTTAGTAAGGGATATACTGTAAGCTACCTTTGGCGGGGCTTGAATTAGAGGGTAATTTGTTAGTTAGGAAGATTAGATACAGGCTGAGAAATAGTGAAGATAGGGCAATACGATGCAAATAGTTGTTCCCACGAGCCTGGTACCTACGGTGTTAGATATTGTTCACAGTAGGTCTAGCACTCCTCATCTAGGGATTGAGAAGACGTATCAGAACGGACGAGGACAATTCTTTTGGAAAAATATGTCCAAAGATACAGAAGACTTTGTCAGAATTTGTTCAGTCTGTAATACATGTAAACCATCTAGAATCGTATCCTGTCGATTAGGGTCATTCCTGATTCCTACCAGACCCGCAGCAAGAGTCCACATGGACATCTTGAGTAATTTCTATGAATCTAATTATGGCCATAGGCACCTGCTGGTGGTCGTTGACGAGTTAACTAGGTTCGTAGAGATTTTCCCGTTGAAGCATAAAACAGCGGAGGAGGTGGCTATCGCGTTCTTTCATGGGTATATTTGCAGATATGGAGCACCAGAAATCCTAATTACAGATAACGGACAGGGATTTGTAAATCGTACGATGCAATGTCTCGTGGACATAATGGGGATTAAGAAGGTTAATATTATTCCATATAGACCAGAGGCAAATGGCTTGTGCGAACGAGCAAATAGAAAGGTTATTGAAGCTCTTAGAATGACCGTGGGAGGTAATGACCCAAATTGGGACCGCTATCTTCCACAGGTCCAGCATAGTATAAACGCGACGCTAAGCGATACCATTGGAATGTCTCCCAATGAAGCGCTGTTTGGATACCCAGCGTGAGGTGCATTTGATCTATGGCCCATTCCAACGGGTGACGATACTGTAAAATCGCTGATTTCAACTGCGAAAGAGAGATATGCGCGCCTTGTTAAGAATCTTGAGATAAAAATGCGAGACATGGTAGATAGGAGTAATGCAAAGCCAGATAGAGTCAAAGTGGCTGTTGGAGATAGGGTTTATTTGAAGATAAATGTCAGGAATCAGCTGAACTATAAGCTGGGTCCTAAGTTTGAAGGTCCATTCCGGGTTGTTGAAGCAAAGAAGGGAAATAGATTTGTTGTTCTGGATGAAAACACGGGTGTGTCTCGTTTGACACATATTTCTAAGATCAAAAAGACGGGTTAATGGGTATTAGCATGGATGCATTCCTGGGCTGTATTGTTGTTATGATAATGGGTAGTTACGGGTCGTTTTTCCTTTCGGGTGTTAATGAGTTGTAAATGGGCATGACTTGTAGTTTGTTGTAATTGAGGAGGACGTTAGTCTGTAAAGTTTTACATATCTTTAATAGTTCGACTTCATTGTGATTTCTGATGTAAGCTGCAGTAATTAGGGTAAATTGTGTGCAGAATACCGTAGAGTTTTGTAGATATATGAATCAGAGTTTTTTTTTTTTTTTTATGGATCGCATCTGCAGTTACGGACTTCATCGTTCGCACTTGGCGATAGTAATGGGTTACTTTGAGTTAATGGTTTGTGTTCATATGACTTTGGGAATTGTGACATGGGCGAATTTCATACGAGATTTGACCCATGTGATATTATGTAAGAATGTTATGATGTGTTTTGTCGTCTGACGCAATATCTTGGAGTATGGAGTTACAGAATAAGGGTTTGCTGTTTAGGATTTTGTTTTTGGGGAGGTATTTAGTATATCGGACCAAACGGGTCTGATCTTTTACAGATTGGGATATGTCAGTTAGGATTTAGGAGAGGTTTAGGAAGTTTTTGATAGGGATATCGAATTCTAGTATTTGAAGTTTTTCAGTTTTCTTTTAAAAATTAAGAGAGCTGTGCCATAAGTAATTGTAGTTGTTAAGATCGTAGGAGCGATTACCAATATGTCAATTGCTATTAAGCTGAGAATTAGTCGGGTATTGAGCAGTTTTCACTAACTGGAGTTGAACCTTGATGTCTTTTATGAGATATGATACCTTTCAGATGTTTAGGATTGCTTTTCGTATATCCAGTGTATGGATAGGATTCTCGGGTAATTTTTTGTTGGGTAGAATTTTTATGAATAGTTCCTTAGAGTTAGTGTACCTGATAGTGGGTTGACTACGGAAATTCCGGGTAGCAACTTGAAATTGTTTCACATTCAGAACATATGACCTTTGCACTAGTAGTCAGCTCTTTGTTGGGTGAGTCGGTAGAGCTGCGGACTGTCACTCGATGGGCCCGAGTTCAATTCACCAGCCGGCTGATGAAGAGTTAGAGGAATTTATTTCTGGTGATAGAAATTAATTTCTCGCTATAATGTGGTTCGGATTCCACAATAAGCTGTAGGTCCCGTTGCTAAGTAACCAATTGGTTCTTAGCCACGTAAAATAAGTCTAATCTTTCGGACCAGCCCTAGGAGAGCTGTTAATCAGCTCAGTGGTCTGGTAAAACTAAGGTATACTTAACTTTTTTGCACTAGTAGTCTTATTGGTTCAGTAATATGGCATAGGGAATAGACGGGTTACTTTTTTATATGACTGTCGATATGACCGACTTACGAAAAACACCACATCCTCACAACGGAGATTTTGGAATAGCTTCACCGTCCTCAGCATATGAGAAAGCTGTCAGCGTTACTTCTGTACTTTGGTGAGACAATCCAGGGCTTTGGAGAGATGTTGGGCAGGATTTCTACATGTTACCATACTTTCGGGGAGACGTTGGGTTGGCAAAAAAGGATTCGCATGCGCCACATTCAACATGGGATTGTGCAGTTGCAAGCCATTCATCTTGGTCGGATCGCTGGGAAACGTAAGAATAAATTCAGTTTGGACTGGTGCAGTCGCAAGCCTTTCATCTTGGTCGGATCACCGTTGGAGCGCGCAGTCGCAGGCCTTTCAGCGTGAGTCACTACCAGGAGTGAAATCGTCTCAAGTAATGCAGTTCTTAAAAGAACTGATTGTGCTATAATATCGGTGTTATGAGATATATGTAAGTTTTGCACCTAGATCGTATGAGGTGGGGACACCTTGAGTGCGTGGACCGAGCTACTGTAACTGCTCACGAAGGTGAACTTTGAAAGATTTGGTCAGCTGTTCGGGGGTCCATTTTGTCTATACACAGCATATAGGAAAATGCTGAACCATTCGCATACCACAAGAAGTCGCAGAGCCCCTAGGTGATAAGACACGGGATCGAAAATGCAGTTTCAGCTTAGAACATTCTAGAAGGTGAACCGGTTATAAATCCGGTTTTAAAGAAAGCATTCAAGTGAGTACGTGAGTACCCCGTGACACCTTGGAGTACAGAGGGCGTGTCTTTGTCGAACATTGAACTGGGTGATGTCATGTGAGTGCGTTCATATGTACATTGCATAATGAATAAAATGGGAGTGATCATTGAAGGGGGGGGGGCATTGCGATCCGTTATCGGTATAATTTAGCATGTGTCTGTGAACAAAAGAAGCAGCACACATGGAGGTTGTGTTCCAGGGGGTTTTTGTGAAGTGAGTACAACTCATAAAACATTTTAGATTTTTTTTTCAAACTCTGGAAAAACTCTATCTATGTTGCAGTGAAATCTTTTGGTTATGCATTTGTATTTTGTGAATTTGGTTTTCAATATAACGCTGTTCTTTTACAGGTATTCCCTCCTCCCTCCTTCACGTTCCTCTTCAAGGAAGGGAGTGGTATGACATTTTTGAAATGATTTGATTCTATTAATTGACCTGTTTATGATTTGAATGACAGATGAGTTATTTCTGTATTTTTCTTTAAATAATTGGGTGTTTATAATTTTGGACCGTGTTTCCTTAGAAGAATTTTTGATAGTTATGTTGAATCATTCGTTTTCATTCTTCGTAATTTTTAAGAAGTTATTTTCGTTATTTATTTGTCAATAAAGGTTCAGTTTTGTATTTAGTATCTCAATCCAGCAGTCCTTAGAATTTAGTTAGGGAAAGGTGTAACTTATGATGTCGTCTCACGCTACACGCTATCACTCAATATCTCGGGAAAGCGAGATACCAACCTCTGTTCTTAAAAGGGAGACTTAAATATAGTATAGGCTTCAGGATTGGCCTATTACATATATATGTATATGAAATAAAAACTTTGCTAACATTATATAGCTTTGAATAAGAGCTATCTGTGTTTTCTATGATGTAGCTGGTTGGAGTTAACTGAAGTTATTACAATTTATATCCTTCAAAACTTCATTAGCCAACATATTTACTTTATCTTTAAAGATGTAGATCAAATCATTCACTCATTTGACCCTCCTGTTTATAAATCTTGGATATGTTAAGGTTTTCCGAGCCTTTTTGCCTTTTCTTAGAATGATATAAGTTAAATTCCTCATTAATATTTGCCTTCTGCTGTCAGTCTGTCATGGTTATTTGTTTGATGATGGCAGGTCCCAAATGGTTTTCTGTAAAAATTACTGGTATTTTGAGTACATTGGGGGTTTTAACTAAATAAAACCTTGACATATCACTTTGATTTTCTTATTTAACAATATAAGTACTTTTACGTAATGTGGAAATATGTCTTTAGAACTTACAAATTATAACTAACCTTATCATTACAATAACCCAATAGAGTAGTTCATGTTCATTTTTCTCGAAATCAGTATAAAATCAAGAGACAATTTAATGCAAAAGGTCTTCAGAATCACGCAATGTTTCCTAATTTATGCATATTAATTCATGAGTAGTGTCCAGATGATAGTGATCAGATTTAAATCGAAATGCAACACGTGGTGATTTACTTTCGTAACAAATTCCTGCTTTGATTGTCATTGCCTCATTAGGTAGGATTACAACATTTCATAATGGCCAACAGATGAAATTCTCAAACAACACATCGTAATTTAACGATTGAATAATTTTTTGATATTTCCTTTGAAAATGAGGCTCATAAAAATCTCAAAACCCTGAAAGGCTTTTAACAGGTGGAAAAATTCCGAGCGTTGCACTTTCCTCCAATTAAAGCATCATAAATACTAAGAGTTTCAAATTCTTTTCAAAGTAATAGGCATTACATGTTCAAATGGCGCCACAGTGAATTTCTCGAACAAGAACTGTCCCTCGACTTTGCGCTATTTGATTGAAAAGATATTAATTCACTATTTTATATATATATATTCGACAAGGCTTCAACAGTTATCTGAATTTGATAATGACTTCAAATATTAATTGAATAGCTATAAATACAGTGGCTTAGGAACAGGAAACCACAAAGTAGCTGAGCATCACCATCGGTATCAGCTTCCCAAATAAAAATAAACATTGTATGGCATTTTTTATAAACGTCATTTAAAGAGTCGTGTTTCTGGCTGGATCATACACAAGTACTAATTAGACACAAAAAACTCATATCATTTAAAAAAAAAAACTTTCGTGGAATTCCGATGAATTTTGCATTACATCTAGAAGACTTTTCCTAGCCATTAAAGCAAAAAAATAATAAATAAATAAATAAAAATAGAGGGTAAAAAGGTCAAAATAAATTCTTTCGGAAATATTTTTTTTAGAGTAACACAAAAAAGAATTTTGCCACAAATAACCTTCATTGTATCCGAACATGCATCTCTACAAATGCTGCCGTAAAGCAAAGTTTTAAAGGAAATGTGCCACATATAGCAACAAACAGACTTTAACACCGTTATCATCTGAAGACAAATAGAATGGTCTTTCAGAATCCCCATGTGTAATGCGTAAACAAACAAACAAAGAAATCTAAGGAGTTTACAGAGCATTATGCACTACTGAGAACCGAGGTGTATTAGAATCGCGAATGTAAGCTAAACACTTGAAAAGTTTGAGAAAGGGTATAGAGATTTCCAATTTTTCCATGAATTTGAGAGATTCATGGCAACTTTCACTGAAGTGAGTCCCCGACTTTTTAATGGCACTTGTCCCTCGAAGGGGAAAATCAGTCGCTGCAATAATAAATCTAATAAACAGCATTATTATTGCAATATTATCTAATAACTGATCCCTGCAGGTCACCCTTCTGACATCCTTAACTCATATTCGATATTCATATCCAAAAACACATGCACACAATCACACACATACATACATACATACATACATATATATGTATATATATATATATATATATATATATATATATATATATATATATATATATATATATATATATATATATATATATATATATATATATATATATATATATATATATATATATATATATATATATATATATATATACATATTATTAATTTATTATTAGCTTATTTTTTATCACAAGATATATAACGGAAGCATAGATTCATATCCCCAGTACTAGAATTTAAACCTATAAATTAAAGGAGTATGTTTTGATATGTCGCCTTTATATGTAAGAAACCCACATGCCAATTATGACGGATTTCGGATTATTTGTTCTCGAAAATTATTTGTTTTCTAAGTTTTAACGAAAATGGAAAATGGTTGCCAGGACATGTTACAGAGGCTATTGAAACGTTTTCGGAGTAAATTTCAGATTTGCATGGGTTACACGTTGAAATCTTTTAAAATCACAGCCGACTGCTTTCTTTGTCACACCGACTTAGCATCGGCCTTTAGAATAATATTAATGGTGTTAATACTAATCCTGAATTGAGCAGTATTGTCCCTTTAAGCCTTCAAAATTACAATAAACATTTTCTCTGCTTAGCTGAGCATGGTTACTTTAGGACGCTAGTCTCCCAAGGGTCCTGACAAAACTGAGTAGTTGTTATGATATACTTCCGCCACCGCTCTTAAAAAGTGAGCAGGTAAATATTTGTTTTGCTAAAATAATCTCGCTAAAGTAAAGCAGACATTCAGTACATGTTTTTTTTTTTTTATAATAGTTATTTGTATTTACAATACCTATCAAGATATTCTTCCTTCACCTTCTTTCTCATGATCGTTGCTCTAAAAGTCTTTTTGAACTTTGAACTCTTTTTTTTTTTTACCTCAAGTTTTACGCATCTGCTTTCACAGTAGTAGAATATAATATGTATGTGTGTATGTCTGTGCGCCTGTGCTCATGTGTAAGAAATATCTTAAGATTAAATCTCTAAACCTGCGTAACAATATTCTTCACAGCCATGTTGCTGTGTATTATAGTCAATCTTGATGAATAGATTCGTAACGAAAAAAAGAAGATGCTGGCTCGACAGAAACATTTTTTCCAGCCTGGGTGCTCTTTTCAAGGTAACAGCGACAGGAAATTACCGATAAAGACAAATAAGGAGTGAACGAGAGTCCTTTCCTCGTTACGATGGCCCTGACAAGCGGCAGGATGGCTCGTAATTCTTCACTCCCTGTTCTACAGAATAGAGTCAAGTGATTTACCGAACAAAGAATTTATTTTCGTAGCACTTGCGTTGCAGAAATGTCCGTACCTTTTGCGTTTCATACTCAATGCTTTTGTTATATGATAACTTTTTGTATGTTAATCATATCTGTGTCTCCTGTGCATTCCTATCCCATATCTATCATGAGATTTCTATTTTTACTAAAAGTTTTTAATCTCTGCCCAGAGGCTGCTTGCAAAGTTTGTTATAAAGATTTGATTTATCTCTTTTTGGCTGTCGATGCTACGAAAATTATCTAGTAGCTTCCATAGTAAAATACTTTTATTCCGATAAGCTGATGAGTCGAAGTCCATAGTTCAGTATATTTTCACGGAAATCCAGATTCCGGGATGTATTTTCTTATCGGTCCTTCTGAATATCACTATTTGCACAATATATATATATATATATATATATATATATATATATATATATATATATATATATATATATATATATATATATATATATATATATATATATATATATATATATATATATATATAGTGATGGTGGAAAATGTAGTTTAGTTGAAAGTGTCCATCCTGCTGATGGAATCATAGTTGTTTCACTATGTTCGATAAGAATATCATTTTATTAATTGAACTCTGATTTATCAACGTTCAATTATTATGATGTCATGTTTGTCGTATGTAATGTATCACATTACTTATTACACTTTGATCGTTCATTCCACCTATGCCAATCATTTTACCACCTTTTCAATGTGTCGTTCCTCGTTGGGAAGGTGGGTTCCGTTCTCAGCTAGCACTCTGCAGGCCGCGAGTTCGAATCTCCTACCGACCAATGACGAATAAGAGGAATTTATTTCTGGTGATTGAAATTCATTTCTCGCTATAATGTGGTTCGGATTCCACAATAAGCTGTAGGTCCCGTTGCTAGGTAACCAATTGGTTCTTAGCCAAGTAAAATAAATCTAATCCTTCGGGCCAACCCTAGGAGAGCTGTTAATCTGCTCAGTGGTCTGGTTAAACTAAGATATACTTAACATTTTTCTTCTATGTGTCCCCACATTTCTCACCATCTAATTTCTTCCTATATTTAAAATGCTGCAAAAACGGTCCATCTCTACATGTTCACATTCATTTTTAGTTTTCTGTAAAAGAAAACTATTGAGATGGCTTTGTCTGTCCGTCCGCACTTTTTCTGTCCGCCCTCAGACCTTAAAAACTACTGAGGCTAGAGTGCTGTAAACTGGTATGTCGATCATTCACCCTCCAATCATCAAACATACCAAATTGCAGCCCTCTAGCCTCAGTAGTTTTTATCTTATTTGAGGTTAAATTTAGCCATGATCGTGCGTCTGGCACCTTGTAGGTGCCAACAACACAAGCCACCACCGGGCTGTGGCTGAAAGCTTCATGGGCCGCAGCTGAGAGTTTCATGTGCCGTGGCTGAGCTTCATACGGCATTATACGCTGTTCAGAAAACTCGATTGCTCCGAAGAAACCTGCGCATTTTTTACTTGTTTTTGTATTTGCAATTAGCATTTGCGCTTCATTGCAATAGAGGAGACTTGGTTTAGTTATCCCTTATTACGTTATAGCCACTGACTCTCCAAGTTTCCCTCCTATCTGGCGCACAAATCCTGCTACCTTTTTCGCTTCACCAACTCGGTGACCCACCTCTTCCCTCATCCTACCATCGCCCAAAATCTTTACTCCAAATTATAATAATTGAGGTAAACATGAACAAGTAAACTGGAACAAGGATGATGGTTCCTCTTATCATGAGTAGTAATAAGGAAAGTTAAAGAATAGAAGCAGTAGATTATCGTAATTTGGAGAAAAGATTTTGGGTGACAGCAGGATGAGAGAAGAAGTGAGTTACAGAGTTGGTGAAGCAAGAAATGAAGCAGGATTTGAGCAAAAGATAGAAGGAAAATTAGTGTCAATGGAAGCCAGACTTATGATGTCTTAAGGGATTACTGAAACAATCCTCCTCTGTTGAAGTGAGGAGCCGATACTGAATGCAAATAAAAAAAAAAATCTGTGGACATGAGTTATTTATGCAGTATTTTTGGTATAAGAAGAAACTGAATGGTGAGAAATATGGAGACACGTAGACGAGGTGGTAAAAGGTTATTGTAGGTGTAATGGAGGATCAGAGTGTAATATATGTTATGTGATATATTACATATGACAAATTAGTGAGTCAGTGTTAAATTAATGAAATGATATTTCATTTGACCGTAGTGAAATAATTAATATTCCGTGAACAAGATGAATACAATTTTGTAAGTAACTTTTTCAGCACTACCAAGTCGGTTAATTGTTTGTGCAAATAGTTACGTTCTGAAAGACGAATAGGAAAAATACCTCTCAGAATCGGGACTTCCATGAAAATATACAAGAGACTTCGACTCGTCAACTTATCAAAACAAAGAGTATTATTTTACTGTGAAAGTTATTAGATAATATTCTTAGATAATATTTTTAGCATAAGCAGCCGAAAAAAAAATACATCAGTATAACTTTGAGCGGAAAAGTCTTTGAGAGCAGACTGTAGACAGGTAAAATTCTAAAAAAATTTAAAAATAAGATTACGTGATAGATATGGGTAAGAATAGAAAGTGGACACGCAAATATTAATAACATTCGAAAGGTTATCATATAAACTAAATTACAGAGTAGGAAACACAAAAGGCAGGGGCATTTCTGTATAACAAACACTACGAAAATGATTTTTTTTTTGGGGGGGGGATGTAAATCACTTTCAGCCTCTGCTCTATAGAAGAATTACGAGCCATCCTGCCGCTTGTCACGGCCATCACGACGAGGAAAGGATTCTCATTCACTCCTTTTTATCTTTAGAGGTGATTTTCTGTCGCTGTTACCTTGAAAAGAGCACCCAGGCTGGAAAACATTTCAGTAGCGCCAGCAACTTTTTTTTTTTTTTTTTTTTTTTTTTTTTACGAATTCAATCAACAAGATCGGCTATAAGGCAAACCAACAAGGTTATAAAGGGTATAGTTTTACCCAGGTTTACAGTTTTAATCTTAAGTTATATTTTACATACACACACACATTATATATATATATATATATATATATATATATATATATATATATATATATATATATATATATATATATATATATATATATATATATATATATATATATATATATACATATATATATATATATATATATATGGGAGATGTTCAAAGGAGTGACACTTCAATGGAATGACAAGCTTTGTCACTCCTTAAATAGCGTTCAAAGGAGTTACATTTCAAAGGAGTGACAGAGTGGTGGTAGAGATGGGACAATTACAGAAAGAGGAAAAAATATGCGAAATTTTATTAATTGGACATGACATAAAATTTCAGTAACTGCATTCACATAAAAAAT
>JANJGK010000007.1:34699267-34746767 GCA_039081455.1 Macrobrachium rosenbergii | reverse complement strand
CTTTTTAACAAGAATTCTGGGTTTGTCCAGTGATGACGAATATTTTGGAAGTGGTGTTTACTTAACTCACTGTATGACATTTATTTTGGTCTAGAATAATTATGACCTTTTTAATTTGTTTGGTGACCAGGGTGTTAGTCATTAGCATTGGTTGGTCTAGAAGCAATAATTTGAATATTCGTGAATCAGAATTTCCTCTAGTGATGATTTCCATTTATAGGGGGTGGAATACACTCCATTCATGACCGTAGTTTTTGTAGACTTACTTTTGTTAAATTTGCAAATAAAGTCTAGTTTCGTACCTCAGTGTTTAATTCCAGTAGGCCTGTCTTTGAGGATAGATTCAGTGAGAGGAGTCGACGGGAGAGAAGGAATTTGCTGACCCAGGGCTGGCCAATCCTGCCGGAGAATCTAAGGGGCGTAAGATGATTGATGCTGTTAATAAAACAGATAGGGTAAGAGATTATGATCCTATCTGACCTGGGGATAGGGTCATTAACAGTGGTGGCAGCGGTGTTAGACATGAATAAATAGGTAGATAAATAGATAGGGCATACGTGACGCTTCCAAAGAGACATATCTTATTAATACTAGTATTGACATCTCAGAATAGGACTTTGATGGCTCAGCAAATCGTTTTAGGAAGGTATTGTGGGACACACTCGAGTCAATCTTTCTCGAGCGCGAATCTCTGTGTATGTTTAATGATGCGTCAAGGGGCGCAAGGTTTTAGTGTGTTAATAGTGATTTCTGGGCTTTACTTCATATTGGGAATGTTTAGGTATGTACAGTGTGAGCAGTGTGTGTAATTGCAGTATCTTGACTGCTTGTGTGCGGCAAAACACGCAAAAACATGCAAATCTCTCTCTCTCTCTCTCTCTCTCTCTCTCTCTCTCTCTCTCTCTCTCTCTCTCTCTCTTTCTTTGGTGAGAGGATTTTCGCACCATCAAGCAGTGGCGTACGTAAGTGTTATTTTTTTATTTTTTTTTATTTTAGTGTCAGACTGGAATATGGTTTTTTTGGTGGCATCGCAACTAATTTTCGGGCGGTGGCTATAGTGACGTCATTCCCTGAGTGACGTGTCAGTGACATCAGTAGTTGGGCGGAGTTTCTCGCATTCTGTGTTATCCTATAGGCATGCCTTATGTTTTTTTTTTATATAGCAATCGGCAGTTTAGGGTTTAATAAAGGGAGTATTTTATTATTGTATTATCTCTGGGGACTTTGATAATTGGGTAATAATTTATTTGACATTTGTTCAGTTACTGTGAGTAAACGTTTCTTACGCAAGTGTGTATACATTTCTTAGATTTTTTTAAACTGTTTTTTTTTTTTTTTTTTTTTTTTTTATTACACACGTACGTGTTTTATTTTGGGTACATACATGCGGGTAGGTAAAAATGGAAGCGGTTGCTGTAAGCTTACTCAGCAATCTTTGCCTTGATGACAGGAGAGGCAGACGTGTCTCCAAAATTTTGCGCTCCGCGCTTTTTCTGTGTGCTTCGGCAGACCTTGGATGGTGAGATAGGGGGAGTGGGGAATTGCACTGAAGGAGGGGAACGAATTCTTTTCTTTTCTCTCTCTCTCTCTCTCTCTCTCTCTCTCTCTCTCTCTCTCTCTCTCTCTCTCGTGTCCGTTTGCTCAAGTCCCGTCTTCTTTACGTGAGTGAGTGAGGGTAGATTCCCATTCTCTTTACTTGAGGGGGAGCTGAGTGTATTTTTTTTTTTTTTTTTTTTTTGCCCTTGAAGACGCAAAGTTCATCTTGACCTACTTTGCGGTCAGCTGCGCGTTTGGTTCGCCCGTTTTTTTTTTTCCTCATTGGATTTTGGATTTAATTGTGGGTTTAATTAATTTTAGATTTAAGTGTGGGTTTAATCAGTACTTTCTTTTGATTTTTAGGGATTAATTGTTAGAGTAAAGGGATTTAACATTCTGGGTTTCTTACTATGTGGGAGTTCTTTCAGCGAAATTTGTTTTTTCTTGTGCTTTTGCTGTAAGTGGGGGTTACTTTCGCGGGACTTGGGAAATTTTGCATTTGTGGTCAGCCAAGAATAAGTTAACAGATTTGATTACGAAGAGGAAAGCTGCAAAAATGAGGAGAGGAAATCGTGATCAGAGATTCCTTAGGTCAGCCTATGGTTGTGTAGGGCACAGAAATTCAGTCCGCGGTTTGAAGGGTTTTGTTGAAGTTCACATAGCCAAAGTTCGATGGTTGAGTTGAGTTCTCAGGCCCCACGGGTTCGTTGTTTTAATTGTAATATGCAGGGACACATTAAGAGATTTTGCCGTGTTAAATATTGTAGCGGTTGCAAGAGTTATGGTTAGCCCTGGCGGTCTTGTCCGTCTCGGAGACATTATAATGGTAGGCCTGCATTTCAGAATTTTGGTAGCTCAGGTAAGAAAGGTCCTCAAGCAAATTTTTCGAGGGGGTCTTGCGATTAGCGAGTATTGTCTAAAGACCGATCAGTTGCAAAGGAAAACTGGATGGGTGTTTTTTTGGGATATACTGTAGGACTTCTGGGGAACCCTCAGGGCCAAAGCCAGTGGCAAAAGAGTTTGTGCATGGGATAAATGTAAGGGTTTTTATAGATACAGGTGCCTCTATTAATTTGATGAATTATGAATTGTTCACATTGATGTTTTCTGATCGCTCTTTGAGACCTGCTAAAGAGACACTATGTGATGTTCAAGCAAATAGCTTATGGGTTTTAGGATACATAGATGTATTGGAGAGTACTTTGTTAGTATTGGGGAGTACTTTGTTGATGGGTCATCCAGTATGTCGGAGATGGAAAATCTCGGTTAATGCAGGGGTATGTGGTATAACTGTGGGAGTACCTGGTGTGTTTATGCATTATGAGGGGACGGATGTGAGTGTGGTGGATGATGATGGATCGGGTGTACATAAGAATTTGTGGGTGGATGCTGAACATGGATCGGTTGGCAAGAAGTGTTATAAGGGGGTTTTGGCGGATGATGTGGTTCTTGGTCCTGGTATGGTTGTTATGGTGAAAGTTCGAGCGAAAGGAATGCATAAATCCAGGCAGGAGTGTGTGGATGAGTTTAGCAAAAAGCTGAAATGGGTAGCGTATACGGGTTCTATAAACAAGGTGTCGAGTTCAGGGGATACTTGGGTGGAATTGCTAAACTATAATGATTCAGTTCGCAGTTATCAGAAGGGTACTTATGCAATCGACTTTGTTGACTGGGTCGATGAAGAAAATTCAGTGGCTATTGTCGGGGATTTTTGTAGTTTTTCAGAAGCAGATTTACAGGCTAGGAGGCAGGTTTTTATGGATCATTTAGTCAATGCTGACTAAAAAGAATATGCTGGGGTATGGAAGATGTTCTAGCCGAGTTTGCGGACATAGTCGCACTCAAAGGGAATAAGTTAGGTTTAACAAATGTGTTAGGACACAAGGTTCAGTCGGAGGACAAGACTAAGCCTATTTTTATTCCCTCATATAGGATTCCTTTTAAGATTAGAGAACAGGTAGAGCAAGAGATTAATAAGTAGGAGGAAGAAGGCATTGTTAGACTCAGTTCCTCGCCTTTTAATTTCTCGTTGTTGGCAGTGCTTAGGAAGGATGGTTCACTCCGAGTTTGTGTGGACTTTAGGAGGCTGAACGAGAAAACCATTCCTGATCGCTACCCTGTGGCGTATTTGCCAGATTTATTTGTTGAGATTGGGGGCAAGAATATTCATTCTTCAATTGATCTGATGCAAGGGTATTTGCAAGTACCTCACAGCGAGGAGAGTCGAGAGTACACGGCTTTCTCTTTGCCGAAGGGGCATTATGAGTTCACGCAGATGCTGTTTGGTTTATCAGGCTGTCCGATGACATTTACTAGGCTAATGAATACAGTTTTGCATTGCTTATTAGGGAAGAAAGTCTTCTTATATATGGATGACTTCCTAGTTGCCACGGATTCGATAGAGGAACATTTGAAGGTTCTTAGGGAGGTTTTTAGGAGGCTTTAGGTTAGCGGGTTTGGAGATAAAGTTAGCTAAGTGTAATTTTCTCAAGAGAAAGATAGTATATTTGGTTCATGTCATTTCTAAAGAGATTGTTAAAGTGATTGATGATAAAGTTGGGGCAATTGTGGATTTTGCTACTCCCAAGAATAAGAAACAGATTCGGTCATTCTTAGGCATAGCTGGATTTTTCCGTAGGTTTCTGAAGGGTTTTTCTATTCTAGTGTCTCCCTTGACAGATGTACTGAGTGTTGATGTGCAGTTTGTGATGGACAGCAAGTAGCTTTTCAGAAGATTAAGGATGCCTTAGTGAATCCCACAGGGTTGAAGTTTCCTGATTTGGAACACCCTTTCGTGTTGGTAACAAATGCTAGTTACAAGGGTATAGGGGCATGCCTTATGCAGAAGTTCAATGGAAGACTCCATCCGATTGCATTTTACAGTAGGAAGTTTAAGACACAGGTTTGTAATGAACGGTTATGGTTGGTAGAGGACAAAGAGACCTTTGCTGTAGTGCTTAGTTTAGTACACTTTAAGATGTTGCTTGTGGACAATAAAGTGGAGGTTCTGACAGAACATAGTCCATTGTTGCATCTTTTCAATAAGCTGGATCTAACAATCAGGGATTTTGATGCTAAGCTTAGGTATATAGAGGGAAGACATAATGTTGCAGTGGATGCCCTTAGTAGAAGTTTTTCTGATGCAGATGGTACTCGTATATGTTATGTATCTGGAGATTTAATAGACTGGGATATTAGTTTAGTAGAAGCTAAGCAGGATGAGGATGAGATTTTGGCAGATGCAAAAGCGTTTCTTAGAGGAGGAATTAGTTAGGAAGGGGTATAAGCTGCATTTTGCAGGGCTTGAATTAGAGGGTAATTTGTTAGTTAGGAAGATTAGATACAGACTGAGAAATAGTGAGGATGAGGGTGATACGACGCAGATAGTTGTTTTTAGGAGTTTAGTACCTACGGTTCTGGATATTGTCCACTGTAGACCTGGCAGTCCGCATTTGGGTACTGAAAAAACGTATCAGAATATATGGGGACAATTCTTTTGGAAGAATATGCTCACATCAGTGGAAGACTTTTTAAGGCGTTGTTCAGTTTGTAATGCATGTAAGCCCGAGGGTCGTTTCTTGTAAACTGGGTTCATTTCCGACTCCTAGCAGGCCTTGGGCCAGGGTCAATATGGACCTTTTAAGCAATATCTATGAATCTAGTTATGGTCATAGGCACCTGATGTGGTTGTTGGTTACATTTGTCGTTATGGAGTTCCTAAGGTTCTGGTTGCAGATAATGGGAGGGAATTTGTGAACAAGACATTAGAGCATCTTGTGGGTGTAATGGGCATTCAGAAGGTCACTATTATTCCCCATAGACCGGAAGCTAACGGGCTGTGTGAACGGGCAAATAGGAAGGTCACTGAAGCTCTTCGGATGACAGTAGGTGGAAATGATGTAAATTGGGATCTATATATTCCACAAGTGCAGCAGAGCATTAATTCCATGGTTAGATATACCATTGGATTGTCTCCCAATGAAGCACTGTTTGGTTACCCAGCACGGATTGCATTCGATTTGTTGCCTATTCCATATCGGGGATATGGTAGATAGATGTCTGCAAAAAGCAGGATATAGTTAAAGTTGTTGTGGGAGATAGGGTTTTTGTGAAAATAAATGTCAGGAATCAGTTGAACTATAAGTTAGATCCTAAATTTGAAGGTCCTTTTCGTGTTGTAGAAGTAAAGAAGGGGAATAGATTTGTTTTTCTAGATGAAAACACGGGTGTTTACTGGTTGTCACATATATCTAAAATTAAAAAGACAGGTTAATGGGAGTCTTATGGGTTTTAATTCCTGGGTTGTAATGTGATTATTATAATTTTTTTTTCTCTTTCTTTCCTCTCTCTCTTTTTGTTTTAATGGGTGTTAAATGGGCGTGACTCGTAGTTGTTTTTAACTGGGGAGGACGTTGGTCTGTAGAGTTATACAAATCTTTAATTGTCCGAGTTCAGTTTTTTGCTCTTGTGTGTCGCAATACTTAGTTGAAATTAAGTGCAAAACACCATTGGGTTTGATAGATATATGGGTTTCTGTTTTTTTTTTTTTTTTTTTCTTTCCTGTTTCGAGATTGGGTATCTTAGAGATTCTTTCTTTTGTTTTTAAGCTGAAATCTCGTATTCACATGACTTTGGGAGTCGTGACATGGGCTAATTTCACAGTGAGGTTAGGCCCGTGTGTTATTATGTAAGAATATTATGATGTGTAGTTGTCATCTGACACAATATCTTTGGGTATAGAGTTTCAGAATAAAGTTCTGTTGCTTAGGTTTTTTGGGGGGTAATTTGTATATCAGACGTAATCTGTCTGATCTGTTACGGGTTTGGGCAAATCAGTTAGGGTTCAGGATAGGATTAGGAAGATTTTTTAATATGGCTTCCAAATTTAGGTATTTAGATTTTTCAGTTCTCTTTTAGAAGGAGCAAGAGGGCTGCGCCATTAGTAATTGTAGTTCTTATGATCATAGGAGCGATTGCTAGTATGTCAAATGCGAATTTGCTGATAGAATGGGGGGAGGTTTATATGTTAAGGTAGCTTTGTTGTCCTGTCAAACTACCTTGATGTTTAGAATTGCCTTTACTGAATTCAGCATATCGGTATGGTTCTCAGGTAATTTTTACTGGGAAGAATTGGTATGGGTAGTATCTTAAAGTTAGTGTACCTGATAGGGGGTTGACTGTGGAAATTCCAGTTAATGACCTGGAATTGTTTCATAGCTTTATCATACGACCTTTCCCTAGTGGTTTCAATGGTTCAGTAATAGTATGGCATAGTGAGTAGACTAGGTACCTTTTGGGTTGACTGTTGACCTGAAGAACTTATGTTATGCACCACTTCCTTGCAGCAACGCCTTATGAATGTCTTCTATGAGCCTCAACTGATACAAGTTAGATATGGGGCCGTATACATTATGCCTGCAGGTTTCTATGACTGCGCCTTCGTGAGAGGATCCAGGGTTTTTTTGGAGAGATGTCGGGCAGGACGTCTACAAACGGCTGTCGTTGCTGGGAGACATCTGTTTAGCTCAAAGGATTTGTGGACACCGCATTCAACATGGGCTTGTGCAGTCGCAAGCCGTTCAGCATAGTTGGGTCACCAAGAATTCAAAATGTGAAAAGAAGCGTGGGCTTGTACAGTTGCAAGCCATCCAGAATATTTAGACCATCAAGAATGCAAGATGTGAAGTGATACGTTCTTCAATGAACTGTGTATTTGAATAACAATCGTGCTTACGACACAAGTAATTTTCGTATCTAGTGCATATGGTTTTCTATGATTTTGGAGCTGGCCCTTACTGAATTTCGATTGGACAGTCATCATACCTGGGCGGGGCCGCCCAGAGGTAGGTGGACCGAGTTCCTATCAAGGCTTTGGACGAACTATGTGCTGGCCTGGCTGAGACATATCTGCTGCAGGTGCATTTCTGTTGACGTTCGAGGTTTCCACAGTTAGATACAGCAGGTTTCTGATGCATGCATTTGTGCTTTCTTGACCATGATATAAGTTCGTGGAGACGGTGTGATCTTTGAACACTGAACCGGTGTCGTCACATTTCCGGGAAGAAGTAATTAAATGAGTGCGTATGTATGTTGCACTCTCTAATGGTATATTATCAAAGGAACAGACAATCACGGGGGCCCTTCATTTTGTGACTGGGTCTGATCTGTTTGTTTTGCAGTGTTGAAGGACTGCCACTGGAAGATCTGTTATTTTATATCGTAGAAGTGAATAGTTTAACTCATTAACACATATCTTTTCCAGACATTATATGGAAATACCCCGTTGGTGCTGCAGTGAAAATTTCTCTGTTCTCCATTATGCATTTTCCTGTTCTGTTCTCCATTGTGCATTTTTCTGTTTTGAATACTAATGTCATTTAATACCATTTCAGGTTTCAATATATATGTTTCTTTTAACAGGAATTCTGGGTTCGTCCAGTGAGAACGAATATTTTGGAAGTGGTGTTTATTTTAACATACTATATGACATTTATTTTGGTCTAGAATAATTATGACCTTTTTTCTTTGTTTGGTTACCAGGGTGTTAATCACTAATATTGGTTGGTCTAGATGCATAGGGGGTGGAATTCATTCCATTTCATGACCATAGTTTTTGCCGAATTACTTTCGTTAAATTTACAAATAAAGTCTAGTTTTGTACCTCAGTGTTTAATTCCAATTGGCCTTTGTTTGAGGATAGATTCAGTGAAAGGAGTCGATGGGAGAGAATTAATTTGCTGACCTAGGGCCAGCCATTGCTATCGGAGAATCAAAGGGGTGTAAGACGATTGATGCTGTTCTTAAAACAGATACAGTAAGAGATTATGATCCTATCTGACCTGGGGATAGGGTCATTAACACACACACACACACACACACACACACACACACACACACACACACACACACATATATATATATATATATATATATATATATATATATATATATATATATATATATATATATATATATATATATATATATATATATGTGTGTGTGTGTGTGTGTGTGTGTGTGTGTGTGTGTGTGCGTGTGTGTGTATGTGTGTGTCATGAATACGCAGAAGGATTTAATAAAGTTCCCGCCGGTCCCAAAAAAGATCAATAGTGAGGGTTGAGTTTCCCTTCAAAACTTTTAGGTGTAAATAAAGAAAGAACAACATCAGCAACACCCAGGCTAAATAACTATAATAGGGAAATACTCATATGCAGGAGATTCTAAGACCCCCGGTCCAAAACTAAAATCTAATATATATATATATATATATATATATATATATATATATATATATATATATATATATATATATATATATATATGTGTGTGTGTGTGTGTGTGTGTGTGTGTGTATGTGTGCGTGTGTGTGTGTATTTGTTTGTATGTGTGCGTGTGTGTATGTGTATGTGAACTGAAACAAACTGTTTACGAAGTACTTTCGGTTTTAATAGAGTCCACGCTGGACAATGATTATGAAGCTTCTTCAAGAAAAACGAACAACTCCATACCCAACCCATTCTGCACTGGATGAAATCTTTAACAATCCTAGAGCCATTTAATACCTTTATTCAGTGGTTTCATTCATAAAAAAAATATAATGTAAAATATAAGCATTACTGATTTTGTTGCATTTTTCATCATCGCTGTGCTGATCCCAAAATTATTTTTAAAACTAAAATCCCCATTGTGGTGAGTTTGACCCTTTTACAAATTTGAACTGGTGTATTTCGATCGTCTGTAACAATACACCTTTATTACTTCGGAACATTTGTTAATTTTAAATGTGTTTTTGCTAGGTGAAAAGTATAAGAAGCCATGTCAATATGATGGGAAAAAATTATCACTTTACCACTGTCGGCCGAATTAGTAATTTTGAAACCTATTGGACCTTCAGATTACACTGAATATATTGCTCCCGTTGGGATCTAGTTTCATTTACGAAAAAGTGCCGAGTCATTAGGACAGACAGACAGAGAATAATCGATTTCGAAACATTGGTCAGATAGAATTACGTATTATGCCCTTAATAAACAAATCGTATAATGAGACTTACACATTTGCATTCTAGGTTTTCCACAGTAAATGTTGTGGCCTTAGGAAAACTGTGCTTTTCGATATAATCGTGCGTCTTGTTTAAAAGAAAATTACATCGAATCAGTTACTTGATTTATTCAATTTCTCACTGATTCTTGTAAGAATATCCAGTGCCCCATCCTATATCCATTTGTTGTTGTTGTTGTTGTGGTTCCCCAGACTCTGTTATGCCAGGAAGCCTGCACCGCGCAAGAAGGACACCACGCTTACTGGATCTGACCATAACTGTGTGGTAGTGTGGATGTTGTGTTGTTGTCTAAGGGCTGCCAAGTTAGGGCAATCTACTAAGAGATGTGTAATTGTGTGGGGACTAACTTGGCAGAGTGGACATATGTCTGTTTGGGTGTTGTCTATGCGGTGTTTGTAGGTGTTTAGTGATTGGTGATGACCACAGCGAAGTCGAGTCAGGTGTACTCTCTCCAATCTTGAGAGCTGTGTTTCTGTGCTGCTTATGTTGGGTGGGGGGGGGGGTGCCGAGTATTTTGTTGTTGGGAAGGTTATTAAGTGCTTGTCTGGTGAGGTGAGTATGGATGTGCTTTTTGTTTTGTGTGATGTTTGTGGGTGGTGGTATAGAATTCAAGATATTTGTATAGTGTGTGTGGTGTATTCGCTATTTGCCTGTGTGTTGGAGGGTGGTCGTGAAGGTAATAGCATGGGCTGTTTGTGTTGTTTATGACCGATGCCAAGAATTGTGTGCCTCTCATGTCTAAGTGTTGCCTGATGGTGAGCATCTTGGTTTCGGGGTGTAAGTGTTCTATTGGTGTGGATTGTGTACTGCCAAGGATGATTCTAAGAGCTGTGTTTTGTATTATTTGTAGTTTGTTTAGTTGTGTGTTGGATATGGCAGGGTGCCAGGCTGGGCTGGCGTAGTTTATTATGGAGCGGATGTATTGTTTGTATACTGTGATGAGCGTTTCTTTTTGTTGTCCAAATGTTGTGCCTGTTAGTGATCTTAGTGCATTTAGTCTAGGTCTGCATTTCTTGATGATGTTACTGACATGTGGAGCAAATGACATTGAAGTGTTGTATGTGACTCCTAGGATTTTTGTTTCATGTGTGTGTGGAATTGTGGTGTTGTAAAGGTCAGAGAATAAAAAAAAAATGTGGCTCAAAGAAAACAATAGTATAAGTGAAAATAAAAGCATACATTTTCCCAACAATTTTCAAAAGACAAATAGGAATATGCCTTCCTAGTTTGTATCACTTGGATATATAGCTTGATAACAACAATATATATTTTCGTCGAACACCTCGTCTTTCATTTCATATTTCCCGTTTTAACTAAAATTTTTTTATAACGATACATCAGTTCACGTTTTTGACAGAATGCATTAACTTCTTCATGTTACTTACTATTGCCAATGCAAATGTGCAATGGAAGAATAAGTTTTAATTAACGTCAGTCATTAGAGAATCTTGTTTTTGTATTTTTAGATTTTACATGTTCTCCTATTTTCTTGATTTTCCATGTGCTTACGACTAAGATATTATTAGAATATATTCTCAATGAATAATAATCTAGTAGAAGTAAGTTACTGAAGAGAAAGGTTTGTTTACTTTCATTTCACTTGTAAAACTTTCAGCATCATTTTTCCGCAAATTCAAGGATATACATTTTTTTATGTAACTTTTTTGAGGACAAAGAATTATTGTATTTGACAAGTCAGTCTCCGCGTTCATAAATATTTCTGACAAATACCGTATTATAATAATGAAATATTTACTTACAGGTTTGGGTCATTTAGGACTCATACAAAAATAAACACTTGCGGTTTCGGGTATGGTTGCAGCTGAACATTGTCGTTGCTAGACATCTAAATTGGATTTAACCATCAGGGAAATTCCACCATAAACTCTCAGAACAGTATGGTAAGATATGTATTTGCTGGTATGGGATCTGGCGATCCCTGGAAGCTCTTTCTTTCTCCGTCGTTTAGGTAACGTGTTTTCAATAAATTTACCTCAGATAATTGTATCCTAATTCATTTGATTAAAGAAAGTAAAATTTACATTTAGATTTGCTGAATTTAACAAATATTATAAGAATAAGAAAAGTAATTTCAATAAATAACAGGAACATTAAACCAAAAGAGAAGAGTTCTCCTCATGTTTCCTTGTTTCATTTCAATAATTAGGTTTAAATGATATAAGAGAAAAATACACTGCTTGTTAAATATTCCTATCAACCGAGAACATTTCGACAGTTTTGCGGGTATAAGAGTTTGACGAGTGTACTCTACCTTAAACGATTAATTCTTTGGGTTTCCAAAGAATTCATTCTTTGGGTTCCCACAACAGTGAGCTTTCATTCTGGGATCGTGCAATAAATGAAATGTTTTATCCTAAGGCGATGAGAGTCTCATGTTTGCTAGAACATGCAGTAATCAAGAAGAGTAAGTAGTCGGCGCCTCCAACGCTCCTGTGTTGAATTAGAGATCATGCTTGGGATTTCCCAGACCTCGACTGTTACATGCAACAATACTGGACGGGAAATATCATTCAAAATCTGATGCCAGTTTTCAGTGCAATCCGACTCAGTTGTGTGTTTCAAGTCTTTCTTATCTCCTTTTCTCTTATTATATCGTGATCTTTTTTTTCGTTTCATACACGCAAAATAATTAATGAAATATGGTAACAAATAAATATTGTTGGATGAAGTAAGAAGAAATTTGCCTCTGAAATACAATGTCAAAAATATCAGTAGCCAGTAGAAAAACTTTAGGATATACATGCAAGCATATTTGTATAGAGAGCATGAGCAGAGATGAAAGAAAAATACTGAAACAGCGTGAGCTTAGATTTTTAAGTGCTAGAGTTCTCGAATGAGAATGGCTATTAGTTTTGCAGCATTGTCCGAGCTGCCTTACATGAGGAATTATTTCCCTCGAGATATTTGAGTCAAAGATGCAGAATAGGTTTCATATGGCATGAGTGGGGCACAAACAGACAATTGGTGGAAAGTCATGATGAAAATTACTACTCATCCCATATCATCCTTTGCTGAACAAGGGAAGCACCCTATGTTCAGAAAATTTTCACAGCCAAAATGCACATCAACACATAAACCACTTCTCTTCATAGTGACATTTACCATTTTCTTGCAAAAAATTATCCCCGTCCAAGATATTTAACTGCTTCCAATCAAGTCTCTCTCAACCACATAATTCCAACCCTTTTTTTGCTCTTCCTTTAATCGTACATCCCATAATCCCCAAATGTTACATAATTTTGTCAATGTAAGTGGCTCAGATATATTACATAAATGATACATTGATGATTAGAGACGGATATTCAAAGTTAAAGAAAATCCAAAGGAAAATGTGAAATGTGGCATTTACATCGGGATCGAACCCCAGTCCCTTTCCTTTGAGATACTGAGGTTCGATTCCAATGTGAGTCACAAATTTATATTTGTGAAACATGTGCTCATGTGTTCAATAGTTCCATCATATTCACGATGAAGTGGAAATCTGAATGAAATGCTACCAATTGACTCACTGTTGGGTCAGGTAAAATTTGCTGGTATGTTATATATATATATATATATATATATATATATATATATATATATATATATATATATATATATATATATATATATATATATATATATATATATATATATATATATAATGTTGTATTCTTTTCAATGACGAAGATAAAATATCTCATGTACTCCACAAAGAAATCGAAGGAGAAACCAGAGGAAAAGGAAATAGAGTTCTTAATTTGTCCCAACAGTTTCCGCCTTTCATCATGCCTCTTCCAGGGAACTTTATTGACTAATCAGTTTACGAAAAACTTATACCGGACATATGTTTAGATTTGACTCAAGGACTTAAGCAAGTCAAGATGGTTAACGCTGCTTACAACGGTTACAAGATAATATAAAATATAAATTGTCTATACATAGTTCGTCCAACAGAAAAGATTAACAGTCTAATGAGGCGACATAGGTAACTGAGTGAATACCTAAGTCAGTGTATTACATAATTTGTACTGATTTTTCATGATATGTAGAAAGAGGAGGTCTGTCTTGAATAAACCTGTACTGCCATTAAAGTTATTGTTTTCACTATATTGAATACATGCCGTTTTTATTAGATTTGTCTATAAAATTGTTGTTTCTGAACAAGATTATTGCTTGAGACCACTGAATTGGATAAAAACATTCTCTAGCATGTTTACTAGTGGCACTGTTTCTTTGATCAGTAGCGATACTATACTTATGTTGTGTAATTTGTTTCTCGACAATTTTTACTGATTGTCCAATACCACCCCGTTGTCGTATATAGGGCTCTTCTTATGAAAGTTCTGCCAATGGTATTGCGATAGGAAAATACAACAGTCACATTTAGTAAGCCACTCAAAAATCAGGCAGATGATTATGGTTATCAGGCCATGTCACTTTGCATCGTCATCGGTTGTTGTATATATCGTCATTACCTTTTGGATAAATCAAGTTTCTGGTCTTTAGAAGACAACTTGATTTAGATATATCACTGAAATTGACATCAGTATTAGTTTTTTTTACTCACAGAATAATACAGATACTACAGCATAAGAGGGACTGTTCACGAAAGAAGAGTATCTTATGAATATCTTGAGATAAAAGTGGGATGTTTTCCAGAAACGATATCATTTATAAATTCTTGGTTTCACATACCGAGTGGTTGGAAGGAAACCTCAGTCCAAGGGACATGAAAATGACGATAACGCCACACATTTCCATATTCATTTCCATCAACATAGAGCCTCTTCCCTACCTTCTCCTAATTCATAATGATGTTCCTGGATGAAAAGAGAATTTAACGACAAAGAATAAGCTGTACAGTAATTTCCAAAAGTGAAGCTACAAATTTCAAAATTGATCGTACTTCTTTAGAAACTCGTGGGGTTGCCAGTTAGTATATTTTATTCCAATTATTGTCATCCTCTTTATTTGATAATAAGTATCAGTGATTAACTGTAAAACCACAGAAGGTATTTCCCCAGTGAATGGTGAGTTAGTTCAATAATTGTTTATTAAAAGAAAGAAAAAAAAAGAATCCCCCCCAACAATGAATCTCCCTGTAGAAACATCTGCGGCTCTCAATGTGTGATATCGAGTGTTCACCATTGACTGGCAGCAGGAACCGAGTGCATAAGCATTGACCTAATGTGATTTGTAAATGAACTTTCTACTTTTATAGCATCATATCGAAAGTTATTATGATTTATTTTGATAAAGCACAAAGAAGTTTAGCATCTGATTGAATGAAATTTAAATAAGCCAGAAATATAAATAAGACACAAGTTGGTGTAAAAAAAAAAAAAAAACCAAATCCAAGTTATATGCGCGTTTAGCATGGCTACATGGTTAGGCCTATTTCAAAAATCAAGGAAATATATTTTCCTACTTGTTATTTAATAAATTGAGTTGTTTGGATATCTAGATGGTTGTAAACACGATTTTCCATTAATTAGGTTTCATTATCAAGTCAGGGGAAATGAGGAAGTCTAAGCCTAAGTTAAGTCAGGGGAAGTGAGGAAGTCTAGACCTAAGTCAAGTCAGGAAAGTGAGGAAGTCTAAGCCTAAGTCAAGTCAGGGGAAGTGAGGAAGTCTGGGCTTAAGCCAAGTCAGGGGAAATGACGAAGTCTAGGCCTAAGCCAAAGCAGGGAAAGTGAGGAAGTCTAGACCTAAGCCAAGCCAGGGAAGTAAGGAAGTCTAGGCTTAAGTCAAGTCAGGGGAAATGAGGAAGTCTATGCCAAAGTCAGGTCCGGGGTAGTGAGGAAGTCTAGGCCTAAGCCAAGGCAGAGGAAGTGAGGAAGTCAGATAGATGAATTTTCAGTTGTTTTCGGTCAGCCTTGGTGGATCTTAGACTTGAATGATTTGGGAACACTTCTATTATTTGGAGAAGCCCTCTGTATTTGTAACAGAAGACCTGTTTGCAATCAAGTTTACCCTTTCAGTAGTGGTTACTTTCTGTCAGTTATTGCAAACATAATGAAGGAGGGAACTGATTTACCTGTTTATTCATTATTACTGGCTGGCGATGGGGGTATTGGGTCAAAGTCCCCTCCAACCCTAGTAGGACACGGCTGGTGATTCATAGGTTGAGTAGATAATGTTACGTTTGTGTCGTGGGTCGAAACCGAAGCCAAAGCTGGAGTAGAGTCCGAATGGTTGGGTCCTAAAAGCTAAATTCAGAACTACCAACCACACCCAACTTCTCTGTCGAATCTAGGTGCATTCATGATTGATTATGTTTAATTTTACGGAGATTTTCCCCTTATATTCTATTGATACTTGCATGGTTTTATGCATCTTCGCTAAAATAATTGATAATACACTATGATATTAAATATTTGTTTCCACATAGCTCGAAATATACAACGGTAATGTTGGTAATCCTGTGTTGAATGAAAATTTCAAATTGTTTCGTTTCTGTAGTGTGAAGCAATTACTGTACTTTGAAATAATTACTATTACCATAATTTTTTCTTATGATTGTTATAAATATCATAGATCTGATATTTGTGCATCATATGTTAGCTTTATTTTGCTTGATGGAGCTTTCAATGTAAAAAGAAAATAAGTTTTTTTAGCTACATGTTGTAGTTGCCAGTTAGTGAATTTCGAACGAAATCCTCTAAAATTTGTAGCTTCACTTTTGGAGCTTACTGTACACAAATACTGTAAAACAAATTAAAGTGGAAAAGGAAAAGGTAAGTTCTTTGATACTGCTTTCAGAGCTAAGCTGGAAATCATATTCGGGTACAGTTCTTAAATTTCGTAAAAAAAATTTATTCATTTATTATAATTTATAATTTATATACAACGGAAGCTTTAAGCGAAAAAGAAAGCTTTTATCTGTTTGATTTTAAACGTGCGAAGATAAAAGAGAGGCTTCTAAAAATCGAGAATGAAGAATATATGACTAGTTTCTGCCTTAAAATATGATTTAGTGCCACAATTCTTTGTTCTGATAATCTAGACCCATTTTGCCACGAAACTATCCAGAATTTTCTAGTTGTCAGGACTGAATATGGAGGTGATGGTGCGGAAGTTATTGAAGTTTTCCAAAGTAAAATATACTATTGTGAAAAAAGATTCAATATTCCTTCCTCCATTCCAGCGAAGCATTAGTATAATTGAGTCTAAAAAGAGATTTTTTTTTTTAGCTGTAATATTTCTGTCTCTTCACAACGACGCAATTGACATTGGAAATGCTAGTAATGGTAATACCTCCAATAACGAAAATGTTAGAAAATTATACAAATTAAAATAATATTTATATGTTAGCTTTACATATTTTCAGTTTTCTGTGAAAGAAAACTATTGAGATGGCCTTGTCTGTCCGTCCGCACTTTTTCTGTCCGCCCTCAGATCTTAAAAACTACTGAGGCTAGAGGGCTGCAAATTGGTATGTTGATTATCCACCCTCTAATCATCAAATATACCATATTGTAACCATTTGGCCTCAGTAGCTTTTATTTTATTTAAGTTTGAATTTAGCCATGATCGTGCATCTGGCATCTATATATGACAGGCCACCACCTGGCCGAGGTTAAATTTCATGGGCCGCGGCTCATACTGCATTATATCGAGACCACCGAAAGGTAGCCCTATATTCAGTTGATTTGATTATACGCTGTACAGAAAACTCTATTGCTCCAAAGAAACTTTGGCGCATTTTCTACTTCTTGTATATTGTGCTTGGTATCTTTTATCTTCCGGCTGTGAAATTATTCATATTAAAACGAAAAGGTGGCTATTAAAATACTTATTTGACTAGCTTCCTGGGACCACTTTCGGCTAACTGGTTTTGTGCAGTCGCTTTCTCTAAGCAATTACGAACACTAATTAAGTATGTCACAGGCCGAGAGGATGCATAAAAGCTACTTCATGCTCCACGAGTCACTAAACGCAGAGAAAAATGTTTTACGCGAGTTTTGTTGATAATAAGATCGAAACGGTAATTTATTATTTTCCTAACTCTTGTTTCAACAATTCCAGTTGTAGTTTATCAGTCTAAATGAGTTTTGAAGCGTATCTTCATAACAACATTAGGTGTTATATTAACATATATCTTTTAATTAGTGCCACTTAAAAGTAACTTTCTCTTCCAAGGGGTCTTTTTTTTTGTGAGCTCAAATAAGTCCACGAAATTCAGAGAAAGATTTAGAAAGATTTATTCTTCGAATAAACTTCCTTGCCTGAACCAAAACTGTTCATTTAGAGGCCCCGGTTCACACAATAGAAATGACTTGGATTCCAGAAATTTCCCCCAATTTGTACTTTGCCACCATGTCACAATGCTCGGAAGTCAGTTAACTTACACATAAGAGTCAGGGAACGGGAACCTTTTCACCAGAATATGCCAATGCTGTAAAGACCATACACGTGATCCTTAGAGCACGCAGATTTATTTGCCCGCGCTCTGATGCTGCACCTTGCTTTAGCTACGAGAGTCGACAGCCAATCATGAAGTACCCTCTGCACAGGTGCATCATCAGAGCGCGGGCCACATAGAACTAATTCTTGTAATATTCTTAAACTCCCTACGTGGTATGTATGATTATGATTATGCTTACTATGCTAGCACAATCAGTGGTTAATGAAACTGCGTGCAAACAATAACGTATGAATATAAAATTTACAAGATTTTAGTCACAGTTAAGATAAAACCGCATTGATAATCATATAATACGTGATACTGCTCTCCTTGGATGCATCCAAGCTACAGAAAAGATAACTCGTCCCCAGAAGTCAAACCCCTTATCAATGTGCTGCTTCTGCAAACTGGAGTCGAAGTTCTTTATGCAACATGCTGAAACAGAGAGGGAACTTCTGCGGAGGAGGCCTGATATTGTTTACGACCATGTTGCGCCTGTAGCCAGAAAGCTTCAGGTTGTAATTGGTTATCATGGGGGTTGGACCAAGTACTGATTTGTAGAGTAATTTCCATCTGGTTTCAAATAATTCCCTTTTGTCCCCTGCCATATTAATGGCAAATTTCTGAATATTTTATTTTTATTTTGCATTGCGCATATATATATATATATATATATATATATATATATATATATATATATATATATATATATATATATATATATATATATATATATATATATATATATATATATATATATATATATATATATATATATATATATACATACATACATACATACATACATACATATATATATATATATATATATATATATATATATATATATATATATATATATATATATATATATATATATATATATATATATATATATATATATATATATATATATATATATATATATATATACAGTCATAAGCAGGTTTCCTTGGGAGAAGGAATATTGGACGTTTTATGTTAGGGACTGCCTGATTAAGAGCAAAAGGAATGTAAATGGAACTTACCTGGAGATTTTCATTAATTAGTCCGGGGCACAAAGGTCGCCAATTTGGAATTAGAACTATCTTTACATTTAAGGGGTTTATTTACAGAAAACGGGGCAAATATAATAGACCAAAATGCATCAATTCACAGAGAAGTAAGTCAAATATGATAAACCATAAATGCAGTAATTTTACAGACAAGTAAATATGATGGGCCACAGATGCAACATTTCACATTAAAGTAGGTAAATATATACCCTAAATGCAGCAATTTACAGACACACAATAAAATGAAAAGGGTAAATCCCAGGATAATGGCAATTAGTTTTTGTAAGATGATTTCTGTGTTTGCAATGGATTTTTGCGATCAGGCTGCGACCAGGAATGGCTGGGAAGTTTGGATGGCAGTCAGGAATGGATATCTTGGCATAGATTTGCGAACTGGGCAGGCTAAGCAGTCCCCTGGGAGAGAATTCTGGAGTTAGGACAAACACATGGGGGCAAAGGGAATCTCCCTTGTTACTAGCCAGAGCACAATGAACAATCTTAACTTCTAAATCTTAGTTAGTCCAATTTAACACTTTAAAGGGAGGGCTTAATTACGGGTTATGAGGCTACTGAACAAACGCACTTTAAATGATGAATGTGGATTGCTCGGCTGACACAAAGGGGGCGCCGTAAGAAGAAATGAGGATGTGAAAATTGTGAAGGTGTTATAAGAAAAAGATTAATTAGACGGAGAAGGGGGGGAAAGGGTCACTGGAGCAAACTAACTCTCAGACTTTACCTTAGACAAATATTTGAGCTTTTAATATAGTGTCGGCGAGCCCTTCAAGTCCAGTAAGCGGGACAGCTCCCAAGGACCAGGGAAGGAAGACTTCTGTCTGGGCACACGGCCGGGAAATCTCAGCCTTTCTGTTTCAAAACGACGCCGGCTGCTGTGTTTGTGCTTACGTCCAGGTGCATCTGTAAGAAAGTCTGCAGCCAGTAATGGAGTCAAGGGAAAAACAGTCTTACAAACTATGAGATTATAGCTTAAGATCCTAGCATCCCCTTTGTGCAGCTTGCGTCCTTAATGCCTATAACCCCTCTGAGCCTACTTCGAAAACATTACCCCAGAAAGGGGGGGGGGGGGGAAATTTAGGTGTGTGCTTGTAGTAGGGGGGTTGAAGGAGAGGGATCTATTGTTTAGCAGGCCCAGGCATTTCCTGAATGCGAGAATGGAATGCTCCCTGGGTTCAAAATAAGTGGGAAAACCTCTTTGTTCACCATACTGGCTTGACTGTCAGTTGACTGAGATGCTTTATTTTATTAGAAATCAACTAAATTGTGGTTGAGTCGAGTCCGAATAAAAACAATTTATTAATTTACTACGTGAGCTCTGCAGGAAATTTTTTTTAATGGAGAGGTTAACTAATATGAAGAAAGTATTAAGGTATATATATATATATATATATATATATATATATATATATATATATATATATATATATATATATATATATATATATATATATATATATATATATATATATATATATATATATATATATATGGACAACGCTGTCACAGCGTGTTCGCTACACCGGGACATTAACCGCTAGTTTGTGGCAGTTGACAGCTGTCTCATTATCCTTAGCTCATTGCGAAGTGTACTGAAATACATGATGGCAACTATGAACACTTATTAAATTATCAAAATAACGATTTTGAATACTGGTACATCCTGCTGAATGTAATATCAGTGAGCTGTAAGATTAGTTCGTGGAGAAAGATTGTAAACGTAATTTAAGTGTCGATAATAATAATAATAATAATAATAATAATAATAATAATAATAATAATAATAATAATAATAATAATAATAATAATAATAATACGCTGATTGACAAAATCACGAAGAAAGTATCAGTCACTGGTGTCGCAGTAGAATGGGACACCAGAGTAGATGAGAAGGAACGAGAAAAAATGTTTAAGTATCAAGACCTGAAAATAGCAATAAGAAGGATATGGGATATGCCAGTGGAAATTATATCCATAATCATAGGAACACGAGGCACGATCCCAAGATCCCTGAAAAGGAACCTGGAAAAACTAGATGCCGAAATAGCTCCAGGACTCATGCAGAAGAGCGTGCTATTAGAAACAGCGCACATAGTGAGAAAAGTGATGGACCCCTTAGGAGGCAGGATGCAACCCGGAACCCCATAGTGTGGGGCACACACTATAGATACCACCCAGTCGAATAGGATGACTGAGATAGGAAAAAAATTATAATATGATAATTAAAGAGAAGGGGCCTCGGGTGTCTTTATCATACATTTCCTACGTGGCTGAGGCAGGGATAACTGAATTTGCCTAGAAGCGCGTAACAGCAATGAAAATAAACGATTGAAACAATGTATCATCTCTACATTTCTGAAAATCTCAAAGAGAGCTTTTTGTATAGAACAGCAGTGACAAAATAAAAGAAAAAAAAGTAAAAATGCTCCGAAGTTTCTTCTGCGAAATCGAGTTTTCTGTACAGCGTATAATGCTGTATGGGTCAGGGTCCATGAAACTTTCACCCACGGTCTGGTAGTGGCCTGTCCTATAGCGATGCCAGACGCACGATCATGGCTAAATTTTACCTGAAATAAAAAATAAAAACTACTGAGGCTAGAGAGCTGCGATTTGGTATGTTTGATGACTGGCGGGTGGATGATCAACATACCAATTTGCAGCCCTCTAGCCTCGGTAGTTTTTAAGATCTGAGGGGGGACAGACAAAGCCGGCTCAATAGTTTTCTTTCACAGAAAACTACAAAGAAAGCAATGTGATCGACGAGCACTTGTAACTCACCACCCACGAAGTGGAAAACAAATTATTCAGGAGCGCAGGCGGCATAAGAAGTGAACTCGTTCTAAAACAGTCATACCCACTAAATCTGTTCAGTAGGTTAAACCAGCTATTAGGTATTAATTACTGCAAGGGAAGAATGACTCAGACTGAAAAAAAAAAAGAGGATTAGTGCTTCCCACATGAAGATATAAAGCGGACAGAGGAAGAGATCAAGGGCCAGTAGATATTATTAAAAGCGACGGGTTACCCGAATGAAGTTCATATCACCAGGCTCCTCTGAGAATGATACTTGGTGTTATTGTGAGGTAAGAGCACTGCTATGGAAAAAGACAAAATGTTCACGGGGATAAACTGCGCATATCACATGAAAAAAGATACGTAATCGCCACCTAAAAAGACTCATTTTCGATTTTCCATTTGGAACATGAATGTTCTTCAACATTTTTTCAATCATAATCAGAGAAAGGAATGAACTTCTGTTAATATTCCTTAATATATACATTCTGTGTCATTTGTGGAAAAGAAATTTAATAGGTGCTGGAAAATAAAGTCAATTCAGGAGCACTGAAAGATCTGGTTACACAGAAACACGCAGGCACTAATGCGCAAAATAAAAAAAAAAAGAGGAAGCATAACCTTGTTTGGGCTTTTTAAACTTAGTGGTGTGCTATCTGTTTTTATCAGTCGTCTTAAATACTGATAACCATCATAAATGTAAACATGAAAATATGATTTGAGTGGTATGCTTGACTGATATAATTTCTCTCTCTCTCTCTCTCTCTCTCTCTCTCTCTCTCTCTCTCTCTCTCTCTCTCTCTCTCTCTCTCTCTTTCTATATTATATATATATATACTGTATATATATATATATATATATATATATATATATATATATATATATATATATATATATATATATATATATATATATATATATAGTTAAACAACGTTACTTATGGACAATAATAGCGTGAATGAACTCAGAGAAACAACTGATGCCTTTGCATAAAAGTCATTGTAAGTCCGTGATGGTCACGGCATGAAGCAAACAGCCATATGACATTTTGCTTTTACCACTGTTTTATTGTATCCAGGTTTCCACCGTTTAAACCATATTCCAGCACTTCTAATCTGGCAAAATGATATACATATCTGACGTTAGTCCAATTCTTATTGATTTTCTGCAACTCCTTTGATATATCTCCTAAAAGTTTGAGCCACCAAAAGCTTCATTTTATCAGACCTAGCTGCTCTGCCAACATCTTTTGTTCGATGCTCATAATTCCAGCTTTCGTGTGGATATAACAGCTTAGTGATCACTGTCATCAGCTACTTTTCGGTAGGTCCAAAGAGTTCTCTGCAGCCTATTTCTCTACCAGTAAATTTCTCTGTGATCAACATGGTTATGTATGGAGAACTCTGGCTAGTCGAATCCTCACCCATCAAACTTTTCATTTTATCCTAAAAGGCATAGTTACTTATAAATAAATAGCCTATATTATTAATCGAAAAGGGACTAATAGAACCACTGTCAGTGGTCACCTACTCCTAAACTAATGGCCGACTAAAACGATGTAATTAACCAAAGACTCTTCCATCAAAATCTTCGAAATATTCAAGAGAGAATGCGATTCATACAGTACATAAAGAAATCGATCACAATCGGCTAAATTTCTATCCTCACATTATTTTCAGCAAGATAAACGACTTCCTTCAATCATCGATGAAAAAATAGTAGGAGCATGTAGCTAATGCACTTTCTAGGCTTTTTACGGGATCAGTCTGGCTACTGATGAAGACAGTAATTATTAGCATTCCTTTGAAAAGTTTCTTTTAATTAAAAATAACATATAATTATGCATGAAAATCTTATTCTGTTGATTTTTCAACATTTTGTTGTTTAATTGCCACGCTACCACTAATTTGCTGCAAGTCCATTAATCAACAAGTTCACATTGGTCGAAAATTAATTAAAGATTCATACAATTAACAACCTTTATCAATCGGGAGCAAGATAGTACTATTTTACCAAGCATGCAAATGGACTACTGGTCGAAATTCCACGAAAAGTCAGTGAACAGTCAACTTTAAGTCGCGGAACAAAAAGTTGCTATATATCAACCACCCAACCTGTCGAACATCCCTCGAAAAATAATGGGACAAAGAACGTTTCGAGGTACAGCATCGTCTGTCACATGGTTACTCGCCTGTCTGGTTTAGTTACAACTGTTAAAATTATTTTACTGGCTGTAAGAGAACGGTTCTATTTTGGCAACTTTTTATTTTTATTTGTTTGCTGTCATTAATAATATCTTGTACGACGAAAAACCTCTCCGCTGCTGCAACCGCATTCCAGAAGGACTTAAGAACACCTTACGGTGGCGCTCTTCAGCGCCAGGGAGTGTGACTGTGAACGCAGTTTTTCCGTACGAGTATATAAGTGTTCTCTCTCTCTCTCTCTCTCTCTCTCTCTCTCTCTCTCTCTCTCTCTCTCTCTCTCTCTCTCCACGGAATAAAACGCCACCCCTATTCCGGGTTTTAATGTCCGGTTGAAATTAAACACTCGATGAGGAAGATGGGGGATTTGAATTAACTTCACTAATGCATTTACCACCTGAAAGGGAAAGTTAATTAATTGGTTGTTTGTTTAAGCTTCCCATACACCTGTCCGTAAGGCCATATGACCTTTGGCCGAGGGCACAGAAAGGGGGTCCCCCCCTTTACAGGGGCACCGCCCCTGTAGGGGCTGGGAAATTAGAAAAAGATCGTACAAAGTTTAGTACACCTCACCTAAGTTTTAACTACTTATCGTGAAGAGTAAAGGATTTAGTTTTTCCACTTGCAAAGATCCTGGGGTTCAGGATTTTGACTTATCTTATTTCTCATAAGAAATTAGCCTGACTTCATGGTGCTTGTTTTCATTCTCAACTGGAATTAGTTCAAGTGATTGATAAAGCATTAAAACAGCATTATGACCAAATATAAGTTACATTATTACGGAATTGAGTATAAAGCTTAATAAGCAACGCTTCTGCACAAAAGTTACTTGAAAAGTGTTAACTACAAAGAATGAAACACTAGCCTCTGTGGAATGTTAGAAGCAGCCAGTTGTAAAGTGTACCAATGAAAGATTCTTTGGGGATTTGACCCAATACTGAAAGAGATTAAATATCTAACACAGAAAAGCACGACCATGGCCCGTAAAAGATAATTTACTTGAGCAAATCTTGAATGATCACAGTTACATAGTAACAAAAGCTTTCTAGATGGGTATTCAATAACGCAACAAAAAACTCCAAAGACACGTATTCACTGTATTCCACAAATGCCAAGGTTGTCGCAAGTGAAGAATGCATGGGGGTGGTTAGGTTTGGCTAGCTTAGTTAAAAGAATAGGCAGAGAAATATTAAGGAGAATTAATGAAAAGCTTGATATATCAGAAATTTTGATCAAAGTTGAAGTAATGTTTTGAGAATTATCTTATCTTTTGCAAATCAAATTATGAGTGAAAATTATGAAAACTGAAGCTGCATCCTCAAACGTTGACAAACACGAGACTTTTAATTCTTAAGTGAAGCTACTACAAATAAAATAATTAATAGGATTTTATCAAAGAACCGAGACATAATACAACGCAGCAACAAATAATTAGCAGTAAACCATCAACAAATCTTTAAAGTCTCCCCCTGAAAAAACATAAGGATGCCATTTTCTTTCGCGTAGTTCGTCCAAGTTTAAAGAAAGGTGACTCCATGGTCCTTGGTGGTGACGTCGACACCAACGGGTTTTTCGGCAGGCAGATCCAGCAGCCATTCAGTTTCCAGGTGACTCTATGGTCCCTGCCCCCGGTGGTGACGTCAACAAGAACTGGTTTTCCGAAAGGCATATCCATCATGCAACTGCAGCAGGCAGTGTTCTAGAAACCCCATGATCTATACTCCATGGTGGTGTCGTCAACAGAAAAGCGTTTTTCTGCAGGCAGATCCAGCATGCACCAAGTTTGCGCTTCCGGGACGAGGACGTATAGGAGTGTCATTTCGTTTGTACGTTCGTTGTTGGCTCGTCTGTATCCCCAGCTTTTTTTGGATAATGAAATAATGGTGTGCCTACGATTGGAGTTTGGTGGTTCGAAGGATGGTCTACGAGAAGCGGCGATTCTCCAGGGGCTTTTCAAAGCTGTTTTTCGTTACGGTTAAGTTTGAATATTTTTTTAAACTTTAGATTATATCTAATTATAATTGGCGGATCTGGTGAAAGTTATGTTTTGTTGTAGTGAACTTTTTCTGTTTATGTACACTTTTTCAGTTGTTCCGAGTAGCAGCTTAATTAGATTTCGTTATTTTAAATAACATATTTTTGCTTTAATAGTTTGCTGCACACTTGTAATGTAAATATGAACTTAATGGTATTTGTGGACACTAATGAATACTAGTTTATTTTACTCATACTCCATATTCTGCACAGCTTAAGCTATAATATAGCATTATTCCTTGTTCATCCATTTTCTAATATCTACCATATAAAACTACTAGCGTATGGATTATTTATTACTATACTACAACTTTATTTTTTGCGGGTTCAGGAGATCTCTAATGATTCACTTAAAGTTAGTATTCAAACTGTAAGTTTAGTCAAACTGCAATGTACTTTCAAATTAGAATTTGCTTGGTAAAATCTGACTTCTATATGAAGCCTTTTTTCGTAGCTTGATCTATACTTTAAATATTTTCAAGATGTGTGGTACGAGTTTTCCATTAATGGAAGTACATATATGGCTATAATATTTCAATTACTTGCAGGTTTTCGTGAAATCTAAACTACTTATAAAACAAACTTCGGTTATGAGAAGTGACTGAAGCCAAAGGTCTAAAGCCGTGGTAATGTCTCAAGCTAAACGAATGGATCCCTTCCCTTCCCAGATTTTGCCAAATAAAAACCAGGTGAGGTATAGTATGGTGTATTAGTAACCAAACCAATTTTCCGGTTTTACTCCACCCCTACAGGGGCATCGGCCCCTGTAGGGGTGGAGGCCTTCCCATACCCTGTACCATAGGTCTTATGACCTATGTGCAGGTGCATGGGAGGTTAACTAATCATTTTTCTTTTCAGGTGTTAAATGCATCAGTTTTTCTAGGAGTTAAGGAACCCTGATTAAAATTCTTGTCCCTAATAAATTTAAAGTTAGATGTTAAGAGTTAAAAAAAATTCATTCTATTTAATTTTTTTAGTTTTTAGCCAAGACATTAATTTTACACAACTTTTGGTAATAAAGTAGCAGAATTTAACTCTTGCAGCTCAATATTTCATAAGATTAGTTAATATTTTATTACTATTGTTATGGCTATTTATACACTTAAGATATTAGTATCCAAAGGTCAGCAGTAATTTAGTTTGATTTCTGGATCTGTACTGGATCTGTACCTCACTTTACAAGTACTTTTAATTTTTTTTTACTTTTCATTTGAAAAATTTTACCTACTTGATAATGCGTGTGTTAAACCTGAGAATTTATAAAAATAACTTTAGAAATTTTTATATTTTGAAACTTTTACTTTAAATTCGCTTTCATTTATTCAATGTAAACTAACTTCTACTTGTCCTTAGTCAAAGTAACATAACTTTGTTGTCAATTTAACATGTAGTGTTTCGTGCCAGTTATACGGTGAACTGACATGTTTTCACTTAAGGGAATAAACAGACCTATACTTAACCATGGCTTTTGTGGAATCAAATGTAGTCCAGACTTTATTCCGGTAAAGTTAAGTTTAATGTATGTCTTAATCTGTCAGATTATGGTGTATCCTTAACATCGCTAACGAACTGACATTTCGTGATTTTGCCCAGGCAACTCTGACACCTTCGACCTGTTCTTACGGTCGTTCCTTTGATCACTTCATTTTTGGTTACCTATATCCCCTTTGTTTGCTATATAAGTAGCTGGTCTGTATAGGAGAAAACTGAATTTACAGTGTAAGCTTTAGTTCATGCATATTAATAGAACCTTAACTGATCTAATAAAAATTTTATAATTGTAATTGTTTCTACCGGTTTTTTTGCATTTCAACCTGTACCACTACTTTTAAACGAAGAAGAATTTTTAAATTCATTTCTGGTAGTGATTTTGTTTTGTAAGTGGTTGTTTGTTATTAACCATGAGTAAAATCTGTTTTAAAATTTACCACATAAATACAATGATCACGTCTGTTTTAATTTTTAATACATAGACAATCCTATGCTTAGCTGTGGCTACTATACAAACATACCTATATTAAGTTTAGTTAACAAATCCCTTGTCCAAGGAACTGTTACTAGATTATCCTAAACTTTTTTGCCTTTGTAAATTTGCTCTACAGAACTTAAGTTTTCACATTTTTTCAGTCTTGCCTGCAATCACCTCATTTGTTGGCATTTTAAGTTCATCTATGGCCCCTTGGTTTGCTGGAACCTTTTTTTCCTTTTTCTGCCTTAAAGGATTTATTTGTATTTGGTTTGCATTGGAGAAAATTAAATTATTTTAACGGACATATTAAATATAAAAATCTTAAGGTTTTTTAATGTATTAATCTTAAATGTAACCTTTTTGTATCATTTCAAAATTCTGCCTCAGCTCTTCTGCTTTACAGGATGTTTACTGCAAGAATCGTTTAAGACATTCCAAACAATACTTCTGTTATTCAAGAAATGATGTTGCTTTCACTCCACAATTTTTGAATGAGGTGAGAATGGTGCCTGACGATGCCGATATACAACACTGTCGTAGATTGACTTGCATTGATGGTTCAATAGTATATGGATTTATTCGACGCTAAATATTAAATGCGTATGTTATGAATATTCTAACTTCAACCAGTAATGACGTTGGAAATCTGGTAAATTAAACATAATTCTGAATAAAATACCTGGCGTACTTATGTTGTTTACCTTGACTTACTGGAATAAGTATTAAAATCCCTAGGATGAAGAATACTAAGGCTTTGAAATTACTTTTAATTTATGTTGATAATCATCAGTGAAACCATATGTAGCATTACTTGGTAGTTTTTAAGAAAATTATGGTCTGTAATCTTTTAATACCTGAAACTCTTATGATTTACTTAGAAACCCGAGAAGAACCAATTAAACTTCATTCATGTATGGATGTTTAGTCAGATTTGCCAATGGAATCCAGGTGTAAACACTTAAATTCACAAGTTGTATTCACAAGTTGTGATACAACAAGAAATATCTACCGTTGGTAGACTATTTGCATAGGGAAAAAACGCGTCACCAGAAAGAGCAAATAATTATAACATACAGAAAACAATCTAAAAGTGACACACATTGCTATTGATCGTTCTCGAATGCTAAAAACAATACTAAGCTTCACTGCTTGATATAGTAATGCAGCAAATAAACTTCGTTATAATTTCGAATACGTTCAATATAATAAAAACGAAACGTTATAAAAAAAACCAGCTCTTGAAAGTTCACTATTGTTTGATGGAAAGATATTTAAGGTAATAGTTGAAGTAAGTGGATGTTTCTTTAAAATTAACGCTACAAAAAAGTAACTGCTTTTGAGAAGCTCACTATATTAATAGAGGGCTACTCATACAAGGTGTGAGTTGAAAATAAAAAAACTTTACGAAAAATCTCATTCAAATTGTAAGTATTTTAATAAAATGGGAATAACCATTTGGTACTTAAGGACTTAACGTTAGATGCAACACTCCAAAGATTACTTTCATATTGAGTTACATCACTGTCTGTCTGTCTGTCTGTCTGTCTGTCTGTCTGTCTGTCTGTCTGTCTGTCTGTCTGTCTGTCTGTCTGTCTGTCTGTCTGTCTGTCTGTCTGTCTGTCTGTCTGTCTGTCTGTCTGTCTGTCTGTCTGTCTGTCTGTCTGTCTGTCTGTCCGTCCGTCCGTCCGTCCGTCCGTCCGTATGTTGAAACGGTTTTGTTAGGCATGTAATTTTGGGAGCCAATGAGGATAAGCGTTCTGATAATTTTAAATCTAAACTAGTTTTACTCCCTTGGTTATCGACTGTTTCCCTGGAAATAAAATTGCAACACATGAAATTATCGGTAGAATCATAGCCAACTTTCTTACCTTGGAGTCGGCAACGTAAGGCTGCGTCCACACGATCGAGCTTTGTTCGACGAACTTTGTCCGATGTGACGTCAGAAGCGGAGAAACAGCGGGCAAAGTCAGAACTTTGCCCGCTTCTGACGTCACACTGGACAAAGTTCGTCGAACAAAGCTCGATCGTGTGGACGCAGCCTAAGAATATGGTTTAGAATGGTCGGAGAATTCACCAAATATTAGATTTAATCTAGACTGAGAAATCCCATGAATAACAAAACATCGTCAGCAGAAAGGAATTTTAGACAGTAGGCTACTGAGGAATGTTTACTGGGCACGTATGAAGCCTTCGTATCAGTAACTTGAACTAACCTAGCTTATGTCTAAGGACTTGATACAGATTTTAAATATTTCCATGGAATGCTTTCCACGCGCAAGACTATTCTAAAGATGGTTATCAGAGCTATTTATGATTTGCCCATATAAAACAATCTTGCAAGGTTTTTTAATCTTGACCTATTACTCCGTTAGTCCTAGTCTTAATATAAGCAGCTGCGATGTCCCGCCAAAGCTTTGGGCGTGTAAAAGTCATCGAAGAGACACTCCTTCGTATTTTAGGAAAAATAGAAAGGCAGTAGTAGGTTAACTAATCTTCAACCTAACCGTCCTGAAGTATATAGGTGGAGAGTTTCACCTGTCCTTTATTCCCTTGCTAAGCTGTCCGAGAGTGGTATAATTCACGGAAACTTTATTTATTTTTTTTTTTACATTCTTAGCTGTTTGTCATATACGCCTTAATGACTGACTGACACCAACATTCTAGACACCGAGTTTGATGCAATAGTACATGAGACTGCGGTAAAGACTTCATTAGTACAATACACTGAAATAGTTAGTGCTATTTCACTAGTATAAATTCTAAAATGTGAAGAATAACCAGTAAATAAGCCTTCAAACTTTGCTAAGAGAACTGACACTACCGAATTATCGTGATGATGATGCACAATGTTACCAGGTTATTGGTAACATTAAAATATTAAAATCAAAACTGGGAGATGCTTGATTTTATAAACAGGGTATGGGCGGGAAAATGCGGGGCCTAAAGGAAGAAAAGAAAAAATAGAATTGATAATAGCTAAAATTAATCTTAAAAACGTTAATAAAACAATACCAAGAATTAACATTAAAGTACACATAGGAAAGGCCGAGGAAGGTACGATTACTAATCGATGCTCATCTAAATATACCAGAAAATAGGACACTGGCACCTAAGTAGTGTAGCCTACAGAAATGAAATAGTTGAATAAGAATACTTTAATTGTACATAACTATGTAATTAACAAATCGGAGAAACTAGTATATAAATCACCTTTGGACATATTGAAGGCAGACCTGTAAATTAAATGTTATGGTATACATTACGATAAAGGGTATAGTACAGAAATGTGAAAGATATACGTAAATACATTATCTAAAGCATAAACATAGAGGAGCGTTTATGAATATAGGTTAACAGAACCAAGATTCAGAAAAGAAAGAAAAAAATAACTCAGATTGCACGGAACCAAAATATTCAAAACGGGGTCACAAAAAATGAGAAACAACGACAATTGAGAAGAAACAAATTTCGTTCTCATTCAAAATCAGGTATGGCACAGAACAGCAACTTATTCAAGAAAACTATTAACCGCTACTTCCAAACTAGTAGGGTCGCCGGCTGAACGAAAGGAGGAACAAAGTAGGTCATCCAAAAATAAACAAGAACAATGAATATGATGATATAATGTTGAAGATGTTGGTTATGCGAGTGTACCTATTTGGTCTACTGAGAGAGCCGAAATCTTCAAAGCAGTTACGTGTAAATCCCTCTGTGCCTCAGTTACCCTAACTAGTAAATTAGGTACACCTTAATATGACGACTTAACTGTTACAACTAAGCTGGAGAAAGGAAGGCATAGAATCAACTATCTTGCTGAGAAACAAGAGGCTGTTATATACACACACAAATTTTATATATATATATATATATATATATATATATATATATATATATATATATATATATATATATATATATATATATATATATATATATATATATATATTATATATATATATATATATTATATATATATATATATATTATATATATATATATATATATATATATATATATATATATATATATATATATATATATATATATATATATATATATATATATATATATATATATATATATATATATATATATATATATATATATATATATATATATATATATATATATATATATATATATATATATATATAACTCGTAGGCGTCCAGGGAAAGGCACTCAATGCAGCTGATAGTTTATTCCTAATGCCGACGTTTCACAACTACATTGTTGCATTTTCAAGGCTGAAAAACAGCGAGCTGACTCAATAATTAATCATAAAAACATTTATTACAACAACTGGTTAAAAACACTACAGTATTGTCTCATTTAAAATGCTAATTCTTTTAAAAATATCAGAGGCACCATGACACTAAAAGAAAGACCTACCCCGACGGAAGCTAAAACAAGACTATTGAAAGAAGGAGAGAAAAGTACAAATTAAAACACAAATAGATAAAAGGGAGAAAACAAGGTAACAATAAGGCAAATAGGACCATCAAGCAATAAACAGCTGAGTGGATGATGTTTGGGTGTTCAATGATGGAACTGTTAATTTTATCATTATAGATTCTAAGGTTGTTAAGTCACTGTCTTTCTGTGTTTGTCCTATTATTCGAAAGTCTTTGTTGTCTATGATTGTTTTGCATAATTTCGAATGATTCCTTATGTTGGATTGTTCTGGGTTGGACAATCTACTCCCGGTTCGGAAGCTAACTCCTCTATGGGCGTCTATGCTTACCCTCAGCAGTCCTTTGGTACATCCAACGTAAGTCCCCTGGTTACACCTGGGGCAAGTATACTTCTAAACGACGTTGGATGTAAACAACGGACTAACTTTGTCCTTGAGCTTGAAAAAGGACCCAATGGTACAAGGATTTTTGGGGATAAATTTTAGGTTCAGTGCAGGCAGTTCTCTCTGAAATAGATTTAAACATTTTTTCCTAAAATTATCGTCATGTAGGTAAGGGAACGTTGCAAACATTTTCATTTTTTGTACCGTGTGGATGGTCGTGGGTTTTTTCATTTTTTGATTTAAAAACCTGTTTAAAGCCCTGAAAAAGAGCTTTTGAGGAAAACAATTGTTTTTGAAGTAGTTAGCCAGGGTTCATGGAAGGTCATCCAGTTCGATGAGTGTGTAAAGGCCCTGTGGAGGAGAGTAGAAATGGAGTTTAATTTGAAATTAAAATAACAGCAACTATAAAAATTCGTACCCAAACCTGTGAAAGTATATATATATATATATATATATATATATATATATATATATATATATATATATATATATATATATATATATATGTGTGTGTGTGTGTGTGTGTGTGTGTGTGTGTGTGTGTGTGTGTGTGTGTGTGTGTAGAGCCAGTGAAACGAGAAAATTCAAAACTTACATGAAGGCGGAACTTTCATATTATCTGCATAATTACTAGCAATGACATACAGTGTCAAATCAAATTCAGAACAAACGCATTTTCTTTGAAGTCATCTACGTAATAACCTCACGTAGACCGGCTTTCCGAAAAGAAAATAACACTGGGTAAGTGGAAATGAGGTCGGTGCCTTTGCTCAAATGCCGCACTTTCGTACAAGTAATGACCCTAAGTTTCACGGATGTTTCTCTGGGTGAAGTCATTAACTAGGTTTACTGCGTCGGCCTTTGCCCAATTAATTTTGTGGTCGGCATTAAGCCAATAGATTGCCCAAGGCATTTTTTGTAAGACTGTCTGTGACTGCAGTTTCATACTGGCTGATCCGTGTGAATATGTCTTTGGATGTTTGGCTCAAGTAAAATTAATTATTTTCTATATTACTTTCCATATTAGCTATTTCTAGGAACATTTTTAACCGACGTACTTTTCAGTGGGTAGTATATTTACGCACTGTCCACACGGTTAGTTTGTTTAAAGCGAAACTAGAGCAGCACATAAAAAGCCCTCATAAAATGTAGGCAGTGTAGGTAATTTGCGGAATCTATATGCTCAAACTTACTATGACATTCTCCGTGGTAATATTCATACATCTGTCGCAAAGAGGAAAAGTAATTTCATCAAATAATTTTGTAATTTTTAACTAACTGGGGCTGTTATGCTAATGATAGGGCTTAGTGGATTACCTAGTTTGTGATTTTGAATAAGTCATGTTATTGAGGTACTAAAAGCCCAGTGAATGTTATTAAATCTATCAGAGATTTATTATGTTCCGTTATTGATTTTACATTCTTTTTGAAGCAAGTCAAGTGTTTGTGCCTCTATGTATTCTTATTTTGTATATAAGTTTCTGCTTTCAGTTGGTTACGTGATAAGAGTTATTTGTCATGGTGAAATTGTGTTTATATTTTTGCTCATTTTGTATACACCTCGTTGGAGGTTAGTACTGTCAGTGCACCTCATGTGATGCAATGTAGGCATTACTTAAGGTTCTTTGTAGCGTGCCTTCGGCCCCTAGCTGCAACCCCTTACGTTCCTTTTACTGTACCTCCTTTCATATTATCTTTCTTCCATCTTACTTTCCACCCTCTCCTAACAATTGACTCATGGTGCAACTGCGAGGTTTCCTCCTGTTACACCTTTCAAACCTTTTACTGTCAATTTCCGTTTCAGCGCTGAATGCCCACTTACAGTGAGTTCCTGTGCTTGGCCTTTGGCCTAAATTCTATATTGAATTCAGTTCACTTCATTATGCATACAACTTTGATCTGTTTTACTTTATTATCTCAATCCCAACACCTATTTCATGAAAAGATAACACCAGTGTGATTTCTTTTCTTTTTTTTTTTAGGTGGTGAAGAGTACATCATTGGAGACTTGAACACACTACCGGCCTCTAGTCCTGGTCTTCATTTTTTTTTTTACAATTTAGTCACCGTTGCCCCTTCCGTACATGTGAGTATTCACTGTATTGCTTTGTATTATTAAATTGCTGTGAGATGCAATTGCCTTATTACTGTCTCTTTAGTATTATGATGATGATGATGATGATGATGATGATGATGATGATGATGATGATGATGATGATGATTATTATTATTATTATTATTATTATTATTATTATTATTATTATTATTATTATTATTATTATTATTACTGGCATACAAACAACAATCGCGTTTTGCCATATGCAGGAGAAATATCCCTTATTATGCAGCCTTTTTTAAAGTACTGTATATTATTGTAAAAACATGAATTGTTTAGTTTTCAAGGGCACCTGGCGTCTTCAGAAGAAGACACTTAAGCAAAGATTATAGTCTCAAAAAAAAAGCTAGATGTTTATGATATAACCATATCGGTTTTCCTCTGAGTCGGAGGATGATGCAGGTCAAAAAAAAAAAAAAAAGAAACAGAATGCACGTTGGTTTTTGTAACCTTTATCTATAAGGTCGATTGCCAATAATATATAATTGATATTGATCCTGTCTAAGCTACTGTGGGATCTGTATTCAAAGAGTTTATCAATGCCCTTTCCGCAGCTCTTCATATTTTTTCTTATTATTACTTTTGAACATTGCTTTACAGTTACTGAATTTCATTTTGCGTGTTTCATCTCCGTAATGAATTGTGTAAGCATAATTTTTGTCATTAATTGTTATTGCTCTTCTGCGCTCATAGTGACATTCGATTAGAGACCAGACTCTAGGTGGTGTTCTTGTAATGGAACACTAGCCTTTTTTAGTTCATTTTATTTTGACATCCGTATTGTCAAAAGGTAACTATAATGTGGTTTTCTTTTCTGTATTTCATACAAATTTTCTCTGTGTGTAGAATATTTTTCAGTCTTCTTCCATTGCATCATTTATAAACAGTGCATTAATAAACTAACTCTGAAAAACAATTTCTTACATCACTCATGAAAAAATTCTACATATGCTAAAACCTTGTAAAATGTACCAGGTACTACTCCTTTTTTTAAGTTCATTATTATGAGAGAAAAATAATACCGTAATTATATAAATTTGCATTCGTCCCCTCAGGGTAAAGAGTTTGGTCCACAGTCCTTTCTAATGTTAATGTTGCGAAAGGTTCCTGAGCACCGAATACATCTACAAATTTCTATACCAGTCTCCTTTCGGAAATGTATCTAACAGTTCAAAAACATCATCCATTTGTATTTTCTGTATAACCATCACCTGTGTTAATTTTTCAACCAAAATTATGAAATGCATTGATTAGCGTTATTCTCCTAAATCTCTTCCCATGCCTTCATTCGGCTCTGCCGCCCCGCTGTTCTACTGTACATGTCTACACGTGTAAATGATGAGATCTATTTGTTCATTAAAGTCTTTTCCTTCAGTTATCCCTTGTAGGGCAACATATCTTACCTGCAATCCTTTGTCACCTGATCTCTTCAATTTGAATTAGTTCACTTTTTTATCTTCTTAATTCTTCTTTGTTACCTATCCCTCTTTTAGTACACCGAAATATGCCTTTCTTTTGTCTCTTTCAGTTATATTTCAAAATATCTTTTTTATTTATTTATTTACACTAGACCTAATGTTTTCTCATCACAGAAGTTGCTTCTTTAAATCCCCCATCTTACAATCCTATGTAAAGAAACCTTATAGCCCTAACATCAAATTCCATGTGTACTCCAAATCTTCTTATTCCATCTAATGTCTTAACTCATTCACAAGAATGCCTAGGAATGATGTCTTCGGAAATGATGTACTTCCACCAGTCAATCGCACTCCCAACAAATTTCCAGAAGAAACCTTCCATTCCCAATTACTCAGATAACTCCATACCTACTGGCAATGGCGTCTTTTTCTCTTGAAAGACATTTTTCATTTACATCATTTAACACTACCACCCTTAACATGTTCTCCAAACCCAGTCAGGTGCTGATATGATTCAGCCCTCCTAGAAAATTCCTTTTCAGTCTCACCTTGACCATTTTTGGATTACATACAGTATCTATTGTATTTTCCCTACTTCAGTCAGTCTAATTCGTAGGTTTTTTTTTTTATTTTTTTTAATAAATCATTAATCAAAATGTTTCCTCTTCTACACCATTTCCAAGCATATTCAAACGCCCAGAAAACTTTATTTCGTTTTAACAACATCAGCACAGGGCTTGGGGTTGCACGGCAATATGTTTTAAACGTATTATGCCAGTTCACTATAAAAAAATATTCGCCTGGGTGCCCAAAGTTGTGGCATTTGAAAAATATACTTTAAAGGAAATTTCACAATTTTTATTCATTGGCACTCCTAATCATATTCATTCTACTGATCAGTAATATATATTATAGCCTAAGTGAGCTCTCCTAATAGAAAGCGAGCGATATAATTCCATTCATAATAAAACATGTATTGAGAATTATAATGAGTCCCATCTTTCATTAATAAACATTTCCATGAGCTGTAGTGAGTTGATACATATATCACACAAACTACATTAATTGTTTTTTCAAGGCTAATTATACGCAGAAAATGCGCACAAAATATTGAAGTATATAAATATTTTATCACTGCCCGATGTCCTCTGTCATATACCCATCAAATGACTATATATAAAGCACCGAGCGATTACAAAGTAATTTCGCAAGCGATTGGATCTTCAAAAAATGCAAAATTTTGAAGATTTCCCATACATACCGATTCCGTTTTCTCTTGTGGAAGATTAAAAGACACGGAAAATCTTCATCGAACGGCTGCCAGTATGACTGGGATTGAATTTCCATCGAAAACAGTTGAAACGTGTGTGAAAATTGCCATTTAAAATCCAAAAATTACTCACTGAAAAAAGGAAGAGGATTATTTATAAATAATGTGCTGAAAATAATAGAAAATAAAAAGGTGTAAGAAAACACACGATTCGTTACTATGAGATTTTTGAGGATGAATTAAATAATCTCACCAAAGACAAATTATCAAAGTTACTCAGAATAAAGTAGTCTCTCGATGTATTAAAATGCGCCTCTTTTCTCAAAGTAAACATCTAAAATTCACACACAAGTCAATGTTAGCCTCTCTCTCTCTCTCTCTCTCACTCTCTCTCTCTCTCTCTCTCTCTCTTTATATATATATATATATATATATATATATATATATATATATATATATATATATATATATATATATATATATATATATATATATATATATATATATATATACAGTATATGTGTGAGTGTGTGTCTGTGTTTGTTTGTGTGTATGAGTGTGTGGGTTGGTCGAACGTTCCTGAGTAGGTAAAGCCATTCCCATTTAGTCAGCCGTGCAAATGTTCATTTGCATTCGACCATGAAACCAAACGCATTCATAAAAGATTCCTTTGAAACGTCCAGATTTCCCGTCAGTCTTCCTCTTAACACGTCGCATGACTTATAAAAAGAAGAGTTAAACATTTTACGCTGGAGGTTCTTTCGATTTTACATTCCATCCCAGTGTTGCAGAAAATCTCCCCCGTTGCAATCAAGAGAAAACCAATATAGGTTATATCATTGCCAGGTACCTGTGACTTTCAATCTCGAGTATCCTTCGAATCAGATTACTGTACACAAGCAACACTTCGAATTCATTTGCAAAGGAGTGTGTGTAAATTCCTTGCTCTTGCGTGTATGATCAGAAATTTCTTTCCATAAACAAAATACAGTTTAAACACAATACCAAGCTGATTATATATGCATTAGTTAAAAATAGGTGGAGAACTGTGCTGAACGCAGTGATGCCAACGAAAGTGCAGACAAATGAAAGTTTAATGAGAAGGGGAAGGGTGGAAAAGCAATTTTAAGGTTATTTTGATAAGCAAATTTGAAAAAGACGAGGTAAGGAGAGCGCAAGAAAGTTAAAATGGATAACACAGGTTGGGGTCAAAGACACAAATCAGAGGGTGCATATAAACACTTGCAAAATTTCGCTGGAAAAGATACGGAATGTTTGAGTTTTCAGTAAAGTGAGATGGTGGAATTATGAAGAGCATGGTGGGGTTGTGACAAGTGAGATGCTGCGCTTGGATATTAAACGCCTGAAGAATATTAGGAAATAATTGGAGAGATAGGATATCTAATAACAGAATTAGAGAAGTAACGGAGGTGCAGCCGGTCGATGAATATGTTAGGTTCTCACTCTGGAAATGGCTAGGCCATGTGTATAGAAGAAGAGATACACTGGGGTGGGTTGCCCTTGGTAAGAAGAGGTAGAGGTAGGCCAAAGGAGGCGTGGTTGAGGATAATGAGGAGGGAAGCAGGGGATGAGTGTTGGGGACATCTTGAGGAGTTAGCCCAGGACAAAATGTGGTGGCGTGAGTTCATGGAGGCTCTATGCATCTCCATGGGTGCCACAGGAAATGACTGATTGATTGTTATTTAGTGGAATATCACGTTGTTTTGCGTTGGCTCCTGTTACTGTGTTTACCTGTGCATCTGTGCATTTGTGTACATGAGTGAGAAAGAGTGAAAGAGCGAAAAAAATTCTAGTTAGCAAGATTGACAGCAATAACCCGTCGAACAGAAAGACTATATAGAAGAATCAGCCATTCAGTATGAAAAATGTTGTTTAAAGAAAAGGACTATGCTTATATAATAACAATCACGATTCCCTATTAAATTCATACGTAAAACGATATTTTCGTTTATTATGCAATCTTATACAATTATTTCTTCCATCGAATCATAATATTCCGTGTAATGAAAATGAAACTAATTTAAACAAGTAGCAAAAGAGTAAAAAAAAAAAAAATGTTAAAGTAGATGATGTGTGGTATCGTGGTTAATATTAGACCACCTGATAGGAAGTCCACATAAATCAGAAGAAAATAGCCAGCTGAAAGCGATAAAGGTTTTGAATTTTGATGCTTTTCAGCAGTGTAGTATTTTCTTCACTGTGGGATTTTCACAGACCGGATTATCTTCTGTTCATATGTAGCTAACCTAATAAAAACTCCCCTATCGTATTAAAGCCTAATGAAAGACACTGTTGCTGATGTCTTACTGAGACTCTCTCTCTCTCTCTCTCTCTCTCTCTCTCTCCCTTTCTCCCCCACCCCAGTAACATTTAAGTTATCCTACTTAATTATGCTAATCGTATAGAGCCTCACCCTAAGACTTTTGTCAGACTTAATTAGTTAATCATAAAAAATTCAATAATAGCATTGAATTCCATTCATAATGAGTTCTAAGCTATAAGCATTTATTTGGAAGTTTCTCTGCCCCAGTAATTACCACATTAGTTTCCAGATAATTTATGTCAAGGTAGAAAGCTGAAATCCTTTAATTAGACAGATTTCAGAAGTCGAATTGAGTTCTACTATTTTTTAAGAATAGAGAAACGAAAGACAAGGCTAAGAAATTGGAGGAAAAACAGAACTTATTGGAAGAAATAAAAACAAAGATAAGTAATACTTAAGGTGCATAGACGGAGTATTTGACTGGGAAGAGGAAGGAAACGAAAATTATAAATGTTCTGTGGGAAAAAAAAAAAAACTAATATAAAGAAAGACAGACTAGCATGTTAATGATATAAAAAGTAAAATGACAAAAGTAAAGGAAATGACTACATATGTAATATGGGGATATAAAAGTGAAAATGGTCGCAAAGCAACGAAAAGTTGTGTTAGAGCGAATAAAAAGGAAGAAATGACAAATAGTAAATAAGATAGAAAAAAATAGGTCAAATTATTGCCATAGTTGTCAACATCAAGCTACATACTATCATTAACATAAATTATGTGCGTTCCAAAGTTGTTAATTCACAGGATATAATTAGTAAAAAAAATGCAAAGAAATATCCTAATGGCAGACTGCTAGAAAAGTCCTGAGTGTCTTACAATATAATTAAATAAATTACTGGCTAGCGTGAGACCTGAATTCGAAATAATCGTCTTAAACTCAGAAAAAAAACAGATTTCTTAAAGAATTTAGGGAAGGAAATCTATTTGTAAAAAAAAAAAAAAATAAATAAAAATTGGAGGCGTTGGAATTGTACACGAAAAACACCTGGTTTGGAAGACCGTATTTCGCGAATGACAATATTGTTCGTGATTTACGTTCAGTCTATCATATCTGGCTTATAAATGTATTATATTATGTCATATAACAAAAGGCTTTGTAGCAGAATGTCTTTTTTTTTCACAACTAAGACGCTTAGTTAGTCCGTAGATGTTTTGTTAGTGTGTAATTTGCTTTTTTTTTTTTTTTTTTTTTTACCAAGTCCCGCACGTTCATATTAACTACTCAAGAAGTCTCCTGAGGGTGTTTGCAGGACTGAGAAAACGAAAAATGTGGTTAAAATGGTAGATGAGAGCTTTGGTGTGATGTACTAAGCATTTTAATAATAATAATAATAATAATAATAATAATAATAATAATAATAATAATAATAATAATAATAATAATAATAATAATAATAATAATAATAAAAAAGAAAAACTCGGCTTTGTTTTTCAGAGATAATTGCTCGTTTTCCACCGATACCAAAATCATTGGGAATGAGGACGTATTTTATACAAATTATACTATTTCAGCTTTCTCCTTAATGATGCAGATGCATCATTTCGCGCCTAACGTTTGTAACTTGCAAACCCAATTTTTTCTCACCCACTTTGCACGCTGTGCATTATTTTCAAAGTGACTCATAAAAGCTTTAGTAGTTTTTTTTAGGCACTATTATTAATATTTATTAAGCCTAACCCATGGGGAACGAATTCTCAGGTGGGTTCACGTAAAAAGAAATATCCCCATTTTCCTGCTTTGTATTCTCTAGGTATAAAAGGCTGTCGCCTGAATCAAAAAGGAAAATATTAGAAATACGGATCCCCGTTTATTGGACACAAGGTTTTGTCTTCGACATGAAAGTTTGTTCTTCATCAGGGAATCTTGGCACTAATCTTACTGGTGAAGCCGTTAACTTACATAAAAGCAGATGCAGGAACCACAAGCTCGGAAAAATGCGCTGTGTTCAGGAGACAACAATAAATTTAGGAGGCCTCTTTGTCATTTCTGCCCGACACCAAAATTCCAGCAAACTGGTTTGGGGAAAGAGAGTAGACGTCCCAGTCCCTGAATATCTTTATTTTTTTGGGCCTATTTTCGGCTCAGGGATGATTATTTTATCTGCATTACATAATTAATGTTACTCCAGTTGTTCGTATAATAATAATAATAATAATAATAATAATAATAATAATAATAATAATAATAATAATAATAATAATAATAATAATAATAATAATAGCAAAACGAAAATGTTCTGATAAATCAGTATTCAAGTCTTAAAATTGAATTGTTATTTTTGTTTTTGCACATTTTAACCGTGTAAAGCACTTTATGGTATTTTTGCAGATATTTTGTTTTCATAACACGTTTTGACAAATGATATGATAGATAGTTGGGATTCCACCACCCCTTTTTATACCAGCGCTGAACATGCGTGAAAAAGAAATCCCCCAATTATTGCTTGGCACATTAGACTGAATAATAAAAAGATGTTTAACTCACGGAACGTGGGAAACATGAATCTTGGACCTGTCATGGAGATTAAGAAGAAATCATTTTTGCATTCTCTTAAAAGAGCAAAGTTTTAGCACGAACGAAAATTAAACATATCAGTATAATTACTGTAGCAAATTTAATCTGCAAGAGTAACGGTGAGCTCTTGTTGCTTTTCCAGTCTTTATCGGCAACATTTCTGGTCAACTTTGAATTCTTTGTATGCCACGTGTCTTTCGCAAAGAGTTATTCTAAACAGTTCTATCATCTGCTCTATGATATATTTAACAATGAGCGTCTCTATAAAGGAAGTCCATACAACATTCCTTCCATCCCGTGCCACCTTCGCCTTCATAGATACTCTCTGTCTCTTCCCAGTGGAATACATATATCCCTCACCTTGTAGCTTAATGTCCTTTCCTCCTATTACACTCCCAGGTACCTACGAGAATGAAGTGCTTGCATTCCTACTCCGTCTGTATTAACGTTAATTGTTCCATCTTAATGGTTTCCATTCAACCTCGCAACGTTACCTTGCTCATATTTAATGTTGACCTACTGCAAGAATTTTGCAGTTTTGCTTCACTATTTCTATCAGTACTGCAACATCTCTACATATCACTCTTTCTACATTCATTGTACTTTCATTTCCTTTTCCCAGATTTAGTACAGACACCTATTCTTGTGAATGAACGCGTAAATAATTAGATAAAAGTGAATGTAGGATTATAGATAGCAGAGGGCAATGTAGATAGGGTATGGGGTAACAAGAATAAATAACTGAAAATAGGTTAGGGAGGAAAAAGGGAAAAGAAGAGTGATAACAAGGCACAAAAAGTAAGCTAAGTGAGAGAACAACGAGTTAATGTATGGATCGATAGCTCGGCGGTATCTAACCAAACATTTATGGACTACCAGGAAGCTGTTTAGGCTCAGGAGTTTTCCTTAGGAAAAATGCTGAAACGAATGAGCCGAGGCATATTTTATCATAAAGTCAGTCATCTGAATTCATGCGGGATATCTGAATAAGAATGCCCAGTCTCCTGGCCACATCATATAAAACGATTTCAATTGACGTGAAAAACAACTAAATACATCATGATCTGTGGTTTTTTTCTTCATTGAGGAGGGTTCTCGGTGTGTTCTAATGTCATTCCTTCAATTTGTAACCTTATTTTATTCCACCATCCCTGTAAAAAAAATAAATAAAATAATTATAAGGTTTTCATTTTATCAAAAAACGAATGAAACACGAAAGCAGGGAAACATAGTTTTGGCACCTAAGCTGAAAACGAGACAACTTTAGGTATGCAGTTACCCTTGAGTTAATTACGGAAGGAAAAGCCATTTTTGGGGGGATGTGAAAATCCTAGTGCCGCATGGAGAAGTGAGGAAACCTTAAAAAAATCATGAGAGTAAATTAATGAAATATTCATACAGCATATGAAATACATCTCTAGAAAGGAAGAATTTGTACCTGTAAGTTGCTAACGATGATGGATTACCTTTGATGTGTGTATGTGTACCTTCTTGTGCTTTGCTCTGTAAAACTGAGGGTGCTTTGATAAGTGTGCGTTATTGATTACTGAGAATGCAAGGAAAAAGCAAGAGAAGATCACAAGATAATTATAAAAAGCATAAAGATAACGTAAATTCGAAGAAGAATGTTTTACTTCTTTTTTTTTTTTACTTTTGCAAAGGAAAACCTTAAGTATTCTGCACTGTCTACCAATAATCACAGTAGTTACATGATAGTTTATTTTGGTTTAACTAATAGTAGAGTATCGCATGTTTCCTTTTGTGTTTACTTATTCTATTGCTGCAACAAAGGGAAGAGAGAGAGAGAGAGAGAGATGAGGTATGATATGTATCCCAAGATATTTCCTTATATACAAATAGCACCTTCCACGTGAAATACAGATATCTCATGGGATGCTAGAAATGGGAAGAAATATCTTACTCCGAGGACATATGCAAAGAATATACAGGCTAAAATCGCTCTGTGAGCCATTCTACCACATAAATTTTTTATGCTCAACCTGATGAAAATAATTTACAACACCACAAAAATTATCGGCAAGCATTTAATGTTGTGTATTGAAGTCCCAAGAATTATTAAAAAATCTTTAATATAACAATTTTTGAAAAAATAATTCTAGTACTTACTGGATAATGGGGCACCTTAATTGCAAATGTTATCGAAATGCGATTTCAACAATTCAATAAAAGAGAGCCAATGTAAGTTTTGTCAAAAATTTTATGGTTTTTCGTCATCGGTTGAAAGGTGTACAAAGAAAGCGAGTCTTTAAAACTGAAATTTATTAATAACATGAAATTAACCATTTTATGTTATACTAAAACAGTGTATGACTTAAACAAACCGCCGTTAATTTTCCTTATTAGCTTTAAAAAAAGGTATGATAATTCTGTTTGAAAATATCGAGCAAAAAACTCTCTCTCTCTCTCTTTCTCTCTCTCTCTTTATATAATATATATATATATATATATATATATATATATATATATATATATATATATATATATATATATATATATATATATATATATATATATATATACACATATATACAAGCATTAAGCTACAAACGCCCTTTAATTTCCAATTCGCTTTACCTCGGAAATAATATATTTTTCATATACATTATGTTACCGAACGGGAATTTTTTTTAGTTGATAATAAGTTTCGTCGTCCCCGTGGGCTCGAACCAGCGAAGGACAAGAACTCAGGACTACAGTGACGCCTTAAACCTACAAAGCCAACGAGTGAGGTATAAGTTATTACCGACCCTCACCCTACAAATCACCGTCGAACTCGGGTATTTGTATTTAGAATCGGAATTAACCCACCTCTGCCATGCTAATCTTGTAGTGCGTTTGTCACATGTAGCCATATTATGAATGAAATTTTATCACATCACCGTGATTCAAATACAAGCATTAAGCTACAAACTTCCTTTAATATCCAATTCGCTCTACCTTGGAAATAATACTGTATATTTTCATATATGTTACTGAAGGGGAATTTTTTTAGTTGATAATAAGTTCGTCGTCCCGTGGGCTCGAACCAGGGAAGGGACAAGAACTCAGGACTACAGTGACGCCTTAACCCACAAAGCCAACAAGTGAGGTATAAGTTATTACCGACCCTCACCTACAAATCACCGTCGAACTCTGGTATTTGTATTTAGAATCGGTATTAACCCACCTCTGCCATGCTAACTTTGTAGTGCGTTTGTCGCACGTAGCCATATTATGAATGAAATTTTATCACATCACCATGATTCATATACAAGCATTAAACTACAAACGTCCTTTAATATCCAATTCGCTCTACCTCGGAAATAATACTGTATATTTTCATATATGTTACCGAAGGGGAATTTTTTAGTTGATAATAAGTTCGTCGTCCCGTGGGCTCGAACCAGCGAAGGACAAGAACTCAGGACTACAGTGACGCCTTAACCCATGAAGCCAACAAGTGAGGTATTAGTTATTACCGACCCTCACCTACAAATCACCGTCGAACTCGGGTATTTGTATTTAGAATCGTTATTAACCCACCTCTGCCATGCTTATATCGATTCTAAATACAAATACCTGAGGTCGATGGTGATTTGTAGGTGAGGGTCGGTAATAACTTATACCTCACTTGTTGGCTTTTTGGATTAAGGTGTCACTGTAGTCCCGACTTCTTGTCCTTCCCTGGTTCGAGCCCACGGGACGACGAACTTATTATCTATTAAAGAATTCCCCTTCGGTAACATATATGAAAATATACTATTTCCGAGGTAGAGCGAATTGGATATTGAAGGACGTTTGTAGCTGAATCCTTGTATATGAATCACGGTGATGTGATAAAATTTCATTCATAATATGGCTATGTGCGACAAACGCACTACAAGGTTAGCATGGCAGAGGTGGGTTAATACCGATTCTAAATACAAATACCAGAGTTCAATGGTGATTTGTAGGTGAGGGTCAGTAATAACTTACTGTATACCTCACTTGTTGGCTTTGTGTGTTAAGGCGTCACTGTAGTCATGAGTTCTTGTCCTTCGCTGGTTGAAGCCCACGGGACGACGAACTTATTATCAACTAAAAAATTCCCCTTCGGTAACATATATGAAAATATATTATTTCCGAGGTAGAGCGAATTGGATATTAAAGGACGTTTGTAGCTTAATGCTTGTATGTGAATCACGGTGATGTGATAAAATTTCATTCATATTATGGCTACGTGCGACAAACGCACTACAAGGTTAGCATGGCAGAGGTGGGTTAATACCGATTCTAAATACAAATACCCGAGTTCGACGGTGATTTGTAGGTGAGGGTCGGTAATAACTTATACCTCACGTTTTGGCTTTGTGGGTTAAGGCGTCACTGTAGTCCTGAGTTCTTGTCCTTCGCTGGTTCGAGCCCACGGGACGACGAACTTATTATCAACTAAAAAATTCCCCTTCGGTAACATATATGAAAATATATTATTTCCGAGGTAGAGCGAATTGGATATTAAAGGACGTTTGTAGCTTAATGCTTGTATATGAATCACGGTGATGTGATAAAATTTCATTCATAATATGGCTACGTGCAACAAACGCACTACAAAGTTAGCATGGCAGAGGTGGGTTAATACCGATTCTAAATACAAATACCTGAGTTCGACGGTGATTTCTAGGTGAGGGTCGGTAATAACTATCTGTATACCTCTCTTATTGGCTTTGTGTGTTAAGGCGTCACTGTAGTCCTGAGTTCTTGTCCTTCGCTGGTTCGAGCCCACGGGACGACGAACTTATTATCAACCAAAAAATTCCCCTTCGGTAACATATATGAAAATATATTATTTCCGAGGCAGAGCGAATTGGATACTAAAGGACGTTTGTAGCTTAATGCTTGTATATGAATCACGGTGATGTGATAAAATTTCATTCATATATATATATATATATATATATATATATATATATATATATATATATAT
>JANJGK010000007.1:34669267-34694267 GCA_039081455.1 Macrobrachium rosenbergii | reverse complement strand
AATAATATTGCTTAATAATCTTGTCTTAAAGATTTCACAAAATGATTACACTATACTAGTAACAGGGAATTTCCCATAATCATGAATGAGCTGCGAGAGTAACAGGTGTCTGCTACCAGGTTATCAGATAAAAATTGTATAAAGTCCTCAATGGGTTCATAATGAAAATAAATTAAAAGTCGTAAGTATGATATCATTATTGATCTGTGCTTGATTTGATTTATTTATATAGTCTACCGAACATTTCTCCTTATAACAGAATTTGAAACGGTATCCCCCTTTGGGTTTAGGACATGAACAAAGTAGTTTTATATATATATATATATATATATATATATATATATATATATATATATATATATATATATATATATATATATATATATATATATATGAAAATGTTGTTTAATATCCAATTCAATCTACATCGGAAATAATACGAAGGGGAAATACTGTACAGTTGATAGGTGGTTCGTCACCATGCGGATTCGATCTCCGGCTTCAGTGACGCGTGTCCTTCCATTTGGCTCTCTTGACAGCCGAATGGTAGAAAATTCGTCACTGAGGCCGAAGGTTGTTTCTGTCGGTGGAATATATATATATATATATATATATATATATATATATATATATATATATATATATATATATATATATGTGTGTGTGTGTGTGTGTGTGTGTGTGTGTATGTATGTATATATATATATATATATATATATATATATATATATATATATATATATATATATATATATATATATATATATTGCAGGGATTTATTCTTGGAGTTTCACCTAAGTAGTATCCTAACAAGTTGCTTGATGTGTGTTATCTTGCACTCACCTTATCGAGCTCAGATGTGAGCTATCTTAAATGAAAAAAAGAGTTTAGTTTGTTCAGTGTTGAAATAAATTGTGTTTTGCCTTTAATACATTTATTAGAATCTTAAAATTCTATAAATTTTCCACCTTTTATTGGGTAGTAGTAACCAAGTCTTTATCTTAAAAGCGACTCGTAAAATCTATAAGTCTGTAAACTTGGACATAGAATTCTTACTTAGTCTTTGGGTACTCAGAAATTTTTCATATAAGTACACAGATCACTTTGGGCCTTTACTGTCACCCTCCACACATCTCAACACCCTCTACCCTTGGTGCCTTACTACCAACTGACCTCTGTACATGACGGTCCTTCTGAACGTATGAATCACGACGCTCTCATGGTGTTCTTATATCTATTAACTTCTGGCCTCTATCAACTGATTCACTAAAAGCGCTCATCACATTTTTTTTTTTTTTTTTTTACGTACGAGATACAAAACATGTTTCTTATAGGTGGCGGTCGGTCGGCTTCAACGTCTGGGATCACTCAATTCGTTATCGACCCTTTTCTGTTTTTCTCTCTGTCTCTGTTTTTATCGGTGTTTTCTGTTATGCCCTTTTTTATTTATTAAGATATTTAGTTTTTATATGCATATATATATATATATATATATATATATATATATATATATATATATATATATATATATATATATATATATATATACGAGATGAGAGCTAACATCAAGTTCCTGACCAAGCTTGATAGGAAACCAGGAAAAATTATTGAAGCTTTGCAACAAGTTTATGGAGATTCTTCTCCATCTAAATCAGTTGTTTATGATTGGATAAAGCGATTTAAGGATGGTCGGGAGGACCTCAAAGACAACCCAAGAGAAGGAAGACCATCGACTGCAAAAAATGAAAGAATTGTGGCTTTGGTGCAGAATCTAGTGGATGAAGATCGTCGGATTGCTATCGATATGATAGCTAATGAAACTGGGATCTCCCATGGTTCCGCATTTTCAATTTTAAATGAAAATCTTGGTTTGAGTAAACTTTCAGCACGTTGGGTCCCAAAAGCGTTGCGCGAAGACCAACTGCATCAAAGAGCTGAACTTTCTCTTGCAGTTTTAACGAAGATTGAATCAAATGAATCAAAGTTTTTTGACCATATTGTTACTGGAGATGAAACTTGGATCCATCAATATGACCCAGAAAGTAAAATTCAATCAAAGCAATGGTTACCAAGAGGTTCAGCTGCACCAGTGAAGTTCAAAGTGGCGAGATCTGCCCAGAAGGTTATGGCAACAGTGTTTTGGGACTCCAAAGGAGTGAGTTTGATTGATTTCCTTGAAGGACGTATATATATATATATATATATATATATATATATATATATATATATATATATATATATATATATATATATATATATATATATATATATATATATATATATATATATTCATGTGCAAAAATAGCAATTACTAACGCATGATTTTGAATTGGATGACCATTCCAAAGGCGAGTCCATACGGACTTTGGAAGGACAGAAAACAAGTTGATAGTCTTAAAGAAGAGATTTTAGAAGGGCTCTCTTACTGTGTTCAGCCACTTAAGATACTGAAGGGAGCAAAACAGTAAAAATAAGAATAAATGGCCCCATTAAAAGACGAATAGCACCTAGTCAATTTTCCAAGAAAACTTGGTCCACTCTTGTAAGATTTTAAGTGGTAATCCTTGAATCTCATCTTTGCATCGGTTAATAAAACTTACTTACAATTGCAGAAGGAGATTGAGATTTAGTTTTCGTAGTGGAAGGTATTTTATCTCCTCTACTTGATAAATATGAAAAGTAAAATGAAGAATTGAGTGAAATGTTTGTTTTCTATGAATAATTGCTTTCAATATTATGTGAAATGTTTTTATGTTTCGATGTTTATACGTAACTTGTAAACAACAATGTACATGCATTTTCATTCCTTATAAACTTGTCATATTTTTCAAAACGGTAACTGTCGCTCTCTCTCTCCCCGAGTCTCAGGGAACTTCAAAAGTTTAAAGCTCAGGTAGTCACCTACACATATTTTCTAGTCTGATTTAGGGAAAGCGCTTCAACGTTTCATTGTCTTGCCCTTTTCAACATACCCGAGAGTTTCGAGTTTCATTTAGAGGATAAATAATTAAACACTAGATGCTGAACTGAAGTTTATGTATGTAGAGTATATAATATAATGTATACATATTATACATATATACATATATATATATATATATATATATATATATTATATATATATATATATATATATGAATATATATAAATTATATATATATATATATATATATATATATATATATATATATATATATATAAATTATATATATAAATATATATATATATATATATATATATATATATATATATATATATATATATATATATATATATATATATATATATATATATATATATATATATATATATATATATATATATATATATATATATATATATATATATATATATATATATATATATATATATATATATATATATATATATATATATATATATATATATATATATATATATATATATATATATATATATATATATATATATATATATATATATATATATATATATATATATATATATATATATATATATATATATATATATATATATATATATATATATATATATACATATACATATATGAATGTCTTTTCCTGTAATACTACAGAGTAATATGAATATAAGAAGGCCCATAAAACACTATTTAAACGTTGAAACCATATATTTCGGGCACTTGCTTCTGTGCCCCTGTTCACTGGTAGAATATGGACAGGTGGAAAGTTACAATGGTATATATGCAAAAACATAAAGGTGTGGCCTTAGGCCTCCGATGGTATGGAGGTGGCGTTTCTTAAGAAGGAGGAGAATGACCAAATTCCCTAGTGGTTTTTGGCCTCATTAGCTCCCGTTTGGTGATGGATCTGGCGGTCGCGTTTCTTGGGTCATCTTCTTCAGGAGGGGTTTGAGGATTAAGGTATCGATGTCGTCCGATTTCCATTGTCCTCCTGGCATAGACAAAACTTGAAAACTTATCAGCCTCTGTGTAACTAACAACGTGTTTTCTTTCAATGGTAATTTTTACAAACAAAAATTTGGCTGTAGCATGGGAAGTCCCCTATCACCCCTTCTAGCAAACTTATACATGGAATATTTCGAAACAGAACTTTTGTCGTCTATCAAACCCCATAATATGATCTGGCTTAGATACGTAGATGATATCTTTACTTTCTGGGACAATAGCTGGGGGGACTTTAATGAATTTTTTAATAGGCTAAATTCGCTAGTTCCGACCATAAAATTTAAAACGGAATGGGAAAAGGACGAAAAACTGCCGTTCCTAGATGTACTGATCATAAGAAAACAGAACAGGTATGCATTTACAGTATATAGAAAACCCACCTTTGCTGTTTCCTACATTCATTTCTTAAGCTACCACGACGTCTCCGTAAAAATCATGGTAGGGTGCAACTTATTCCTCAGAGGACTTAGGACATGTTCAAATGAGTACCTGGATAAAGAATTTAACACGATCCGCCAACACCTAACGCAACTGCTATATCCACCACACATTATGGAGAGGGCTATTAACAAAGCGAATAAAATATACTATAGAGGTCCCACTCACAACAGACAAATAGGTTTCAACAACAAAATAAAGCTTCCGTACGATTGAAAACATCCAAAAGCCCACCGAACAACTCAGGTCTAGCAATCCTTTCATTTTCCATTATCCCAAATCCATCGGGAGTTCGCTCATTAACGTATACTTAAATAACAAAAGGGAAGAAGCCGGAGTTTACAAGATACCGTGTAGCAATTGTCATGACATCTACGTAGGCGAGACAGGTAGATCGCTCTCGCAAAGAATAACAGAGCACAAAAGGTCAGTACGTTATGCCTCGGAGAGTTCGGGAATTTTCCTACATATCAGAAATACAGGGCATGTCATTAACTGGAGTGGGGCGGAGTTGGTTTTCAAAAGTAGCTGTCCATACAAAAGAAAGATGCTGGAATCTGCTATCATCAATCAAACCAACAATATGAACCTGTCAGGAGGACAATGGAAATCGGACGACATCGACAGCTTAATCCTCAAACCCCTCCTGAAGAAGATGACCCAAGAAACGCGACCGCCAGATCCATCGCCAAACGGGAGCTAATGAGGCCAAAAACCACTAGGGAATTTGGTCATTCTCCTGCTTCTGAAGAAACGCCACCTCCATACCATCGGAGGCCTAAGGCCACACCTTTATGTTTATGTATATATACCATTGTAACTTTCCACCTGTCCATATTCTACCAGTGAACAGGGGCACAGAAGCAAGTGCCCGAAATATATGGTTTCAACGTTTAAATAGTGTTTTATGGGCCTTCTTATATTCATATATATATATATATATATATATATATATATATATATATATATATATATATATATATATATATATATATATATATATATATATATATATATATATATATGTATGTATGAATGTATATATATGATTGTGTGTGTCTGTGTGGGCATGAATATTTATCACATCACCGTGACATTTTATATGCGCAAACATTAAAAACAAGTTACATTGAATATCCAATTCACTCTACCTCGGAAATAATACCGAAGGGGAATAATAACTAATAAGTGATAGTCATCTGATGGACTTTATCCACCGACGGTAGCTATCTCTGAATTCAGTGACGAGTGCTCTCAGAGAGAGAGAGAGAGAGAGAGAGAGAGAGAGAGAGAGAGAGAGAGAGAGAGAGAGAGAGAGAGAGACTTCTATACAAACATCCCGCACATTCATCTGTGGCAACAAACTCAGTTTGAAGACCCCCCTCAAGTTGTAAGATAATCTTTATTTAGTGTAACAGAAATAGAATCAAATATCAAACTTGATATCTGGCAATTTTATGTCAAATGGAAGTCGTGGAGAAAGATGCCATGTGAACTATCGTTTTAGAGCCGAGTCTTAACCCATTCTGCGAAAAGAAACCGCCTAACTCTTCGATTTTCAGGGACAAAAGTAAAAAGATCTTGTGACAATATGTTATGACCCTACACAAGGTCAGATACCCTATCTCATGATCTCTTATTACATCTCAGACAAAGGCCTGCTGGAATAAAACGCCGAGATACAAAACTAGACTTTATTTGCAAATTTAATGAAAGTATTTCAGCATAACGGTCATGAAATAGAGTGACTCACACCCCATACAAATGGAAATCATAACTAGAGGAAATTCAGACTTACAATCAGTCGAATTTATGATTCTACACCAACCAGTACTAATGACTAACGCCCTGGTCACCAAGCAAAATAGTCATAATTATTCTAGACCAAAATAAATGTCGCGTTGTATGTTTAAAAGAACACCACTTCCAAAATATTCGTCCTCACAGGACGAACCCAGAATTCCTGTTAAAAGAAACATATCACATATTAAAACCTGAAATGGTGTATAAAGAAAAGATATTTAAAACAGGAAAATGCATAATGGAGAACGGAACGGGAAAATGCATAATGGAGAAACAGAGGAGTTTCACTGTGACACAAAACTGGGTATTGCATATAATTTCTGAAGAGGTATAAGTGTTAATGAGTTATCTTACTCACTTTTATGGCTCCACGTAACTGTTTCCCACAGTCTCTGTTCTTATCCACTAAAACTGCACAAAGAGCGAATCACACCCAGCCGCAAATTGAAGTGAATAGCTATAGTGTAGTTCCTTGATAATATACACATTAGAGTGCACATATGCACGCACTCTCTTAATAAACCCTATCCGGAAGCGTGACGACACTGGTTCAATGTTCAAAGGATCACGGTTTCATCAATCTGTCACATTGTCTCCATACATTTTGGCCACGATCAGAAGGCACAAATGAACGCACGATACCCTCTGTATCTAACTGTGGAAACCTCCAACGTCAACATAAATGCCACCGGCGCCAGATATACCTTTCACAGGTCAGCACATAGTTCACTAAAAGACTTAATAGGAGCTCGGCCTACGTACCCTGGGCGCCCCCATCCAGGTACGACAAATATCCATAACAAAAGTTCAGTAAGGGCAAGCTCCAAAAATCATAGCAAACCATATGCACTAGATACGAAAGTTATTTGTCTCATATGCACGATTGTTATTCCAATAAATAGTTCATTGTAGAACACATCACTTCACATCTTGCATTCTTGATGATCTTTTTTCTGGATGGTTTGTGACTGTGCAAGCCCATGTTTCTCTTCACATCTTGAATTCTTGACTATCCAACTATCCTGAGTGGCTTGCGACTCCACAAGCCCATGTTGAGTGCGACGCCCACGAATCCTTTATGCCAGCCAGGTGTCTCCCAGCAACGACGGCGACTTGTAGATGTCCCGCCCGACATTTCTCAAAAAAAACCATGGATCCTCTCATGAAGGCACAGGTGTAGGGACGTGCAGGCGTAATGTGGACGGCCCCATATCCAACTTGTATCAGTTGAGGCTCATAGAAGTCATTCCATAAGGCGCTGCTGCGAGGAAGTGGTGTAAAACATAAGCCAGTCATGTCGACATTCAACACAAAAGGTACTGTACGTAGTCTACTCACCATCCCATACTATTACTGAACCATTAAGACCACTGAGGGAAGGTTGTATGATAAAACTATGAAACAATTCCAAGTTACTAACTGGAATTTCCACAAGCAACCCCCTATCAGGTACACTTACTTTAAAATACTACCCATACAAATTCTTCCCAGTAAAAATTACCTGAGAACCATATTGATATACTGAATTCATTAAAGGCGATTCTAAACACCCGAGAGGTAAAATATCTCACAAAATTCCTCCTTAGAAGCGGCAACCACTGCCTTAACCTGAGTTTGAATTTCCGATGACATGTATTCCATTTCTTTATGAATATTCAACAAGGTAGTTTGACAGGAAGACAAAACTACCATAACATCTAAACCTCCCCTCATCCTATCAACTGTGACCAATAATCTATTTACAGAAGTCCTTAAAGTCTCAAAACCTTACCGTAATTACTCATAACTATCTCGCAAAGTCAACAAAGTTTTACCCTGGTTAGCAAATACTGTCGACATCTACTCAATTCTCAGCAAAATTAGCAATTGACATACTAGCAATCACTCCTAGGATCATAAAGGCTCCAATTACCAAAGGCCTCTTACTCCTTCTAGAAGAGAACTGAAAAATCGAAACACCCAAAATTCGGAAGCCATATTAAAGTCTTCCTAATCCTATACTTAACCCTAACTACTGTAGCATGAAGTTCGGTTACCCAACCCTGTAACAGATCAGACAGATTCTGTCCGATATTCATCTCACCCCCCAAAAAGCAACAGAACTTTATTCTGAAACTCCACACTCAAAGATATTGTGTCAGAAGGCACTTACATATCATAATATTCTTGTATAATAACACCTGGGCCTAACCGCACTACGAAATTAGCCCATGCCACGACTCCCAAAGTCATGGGAATACGAGACTTCAGCATAAGAAACAAACGAAAGAATATAAAAGTTACCAGATCTTAAAACGAAAAAAAAGAAACCCATGTATCTATAAAACAGTATGGTATTTTACACCTAATTTTAACTAAGTATCGTAATACACAAAAGCAAAAAACTGAACTCGGACAATTAAAGATGTGTATAACTCTATGGACAAACGTCCTCCCCAGTTTAAAAAAAACTACAAGTCATGCCCCTTTAAAACCCACTACAAAAAAACAATGAAAAAGAGGGGAAAAATGATCAAAAACACAGTACAACACAGGAATTAATCCATAAGATTCCCATTAACCTGTCTTTTTAATTTTAGATATGTGTCAACCGAGACACACCAGTCTTATCTAGAGCAACAAATCTATTCCCCTTCTTTACTTCTACAACACGACAAGGACCTTCAAATTTAGGACTTAGCTTACAGTTCAACTGATTCCTGGCATTATTTTCACAAAAACCCTATCTCCCACAGCAATTTTAACTGTATCCGGCTCTTCATTGCTTCTCGCCACCATATCCCTCATTTTCATTTCAAGATTCCTAGCAAGACGTGCATATCTCTCTTTTGCCTTGGAAACAAGCGCCCCTACAGTCTCATCCCCCGATGGAATAGGTAACAAATTTAACACACCCCGTGTTGGGTAACCAAACAGCGCTCCATAGGGGGACATTCCAATAGTATTACTAACCATGGAATCAATGTTATGCTGTAGCTATGGAATATATCGATCCCAATTTGCATCATTCCCCCCTACATTCATTTCTGGCCTATAGGGAATAATAGTGACCTTCCGAATGCCCATTACATCCGCAAGACACTCTAACATCTTGCTCACAAATTCTCTCCCATTATTTGTAATCACCACCTCAGGGACCCCATAATGACAAATATATCCATTAAAGAATGCGACTGTCACCTCCTCAGCTGTTTTATGCTTCAACTGAAAAATCTCTACGAACCTAATTAACTAGATTCACAGAAATTGGATAAGAGATCCATATGGACCCTGGCCCATGGCCCACTGGGAATAGGAAATGAACCCAATTTACAAGAAACGACCCTCGATGGCTTACACACATTACAAATTGAACAACTTCTCACAAAGTCTTCAACTGACGTGAGCATATTCTTCCAAAAGAATTGCCCCGTATATTCGGATACATCTTCTCAAAGCCCAAATGTGGACTGCCAGACCTACAGTGCACTGTATCGAGAACCATAGGCACTAAACTCCTAGGAACAACTATTTACGTCGTATCACCCTTACCCTGACTATTCCTCAGTCTGTATCTAATCCTCCTAACTAACAAATTACCTTCTAATTCAAGCCCTGCAAAAGGCAACTTATAACCCTCATCCTGTTTAGCTTCTGCTAAACTAATATCCCAGTCTATGCAATCTCCAGATACATAACATACATGAGTACCATCTGCATCAGAAAAATTTCAACTAAGGGCATCCACTACATTATGCCTACCCTCTGTATACCTAATTTTGGCATCAAAATCCATGATTGATAGATATCACCTAGCCCTTTTAGGGGAAAGATCCGGCTTATTGAAAAGATCCAACGATGGCTTATGTTCCGTAAGAACCTCTACTTGATTGCCCATCAATAACATTTTGAAATGAATCAAAATAGACACTACGGCAAAGGCCTCTTTGTCCACTACTGACCATAACCGTTCATTACTACCCCATGTCTTAAACTCCCTACTGTAAAATGCAATCAGAGGGAGTCTCCCATGTCTTAAACTCCCTACTGTAAAATGTAATCGGATGGAGTCTTCCATCAAACTTCTGCATAAGGCATGCCCCTATACCCTTGTAACTAGCATTTGTTACCAACACAAAAGGGTGTTCCAAATCAGGAAACTTCAACACTGGGGGATTCACTAAGGCATCCTTAACCTTCTGAAAAGCTAATTGCTGTCCATCTCCCCATACAAACTGCACACCATCCCTTAGAACATCCGTCAAGGGAGACGCTAGAATAGAAAAACCCTTCACGAACCTACGGAAAAATCCATCCATGCCTAAGAATGACAGAATCTGTTTCTTATTCTTAGGAGTAGCAAAATCCACAATTGCCCTTACTTTATCAACATTCACTTTAACATCCTCCTTAGAAATGACATGACTCAAATATACTATCTGCCTCTTGAGAAAATTACATTTAGCTAACTTTACCTTCAAACCCGCTAACCTAAGCCTCCTAAAAAACCTCCCTAAGAACCTCTAAATGTTCCTCTACTGAATCCGTGGCAACTAATATGTCTTCCATGTGTAGGAATCCACCTTTCCCTAACAAGCCATGCAAAACTGTATTCATTATCTCAGTAAATGTCATAGGAATACCTGATAAACCAAATGGCATCCGTGTGAACTCATAATGCCCCTTCGGCAAAGAGAGAGCTGTGTACTCTCGACACTCCTCGCTTAGAGGTACTTGAAAGTACCCTTGCAACAGATCAGTTGAAGGAGAAATATTCTTGACCCAATCTCAACAAATAAATCTGGCAAACACGCCACAGGGTAGTGATCAGGAATGGTTTTCTTCTTCAGCTTCCTAAAGTCCACACAAATTCGCACTGAATCATCCTTCTTAGGTTTGTCAACAACAGGATATTATAAGCTGACGAACTGGGCCTAACAATGCCTTCTTCCTCCCACTTATTAACCTATTGCTCTACCTGTTCTCTAATCTTAAATGGAATCCTATATGTAGGAACAAAAATAGGCTTAGTCTTGTCCTCCAACTTATCCCCTTTAAGTGTGACTATGTCCACAAACTCAGCCAGAACATCTTCCACACCATCAAAATATTCTTTATAATCAGCATTGGCTAAATAATCCCTAAAAACCTCCCTCCTAGCCTGTAAATCTGCTTCTGAAATACTACAAAAATCCCTGACAATAGCAACTGAATTAACTTCATCGACCCAGTCAACAAAGTCAATTGCATTAGTACCCTTCTGATAATTGCGAACTGAATCATTACAGTTTAGCAATTTCACCCAAGTACCCCCTTAACTCAATACCTTGTTTATAAAACCCGTACACAATATCCCCTTCAGCTTTTTGCTGCACTCATCCATACACATCTGTCTGGATTTATGCACCCCTTTCACTCGAACTTTCACCATAGCAACCATACCAGGACCAAGAACCACATCGTCCGACAAAACCCCCTTAAACACTTCTTACCTACCGACACATGTTCAGCATCCACCCGCAAATTCTCATGTACACCAAATCCATTATCATCATCCACTACACTCACATCCATCCCCTCATAAGGCACAAACACACCAGGCACTCCAACAGTTATACCACGCACCCCTGTATGAAGCGAGATTTTTCGTCTCCGACACACTGGATGACCCAATAACAATGTATTCCCCAAAGCAGCCCTTGTATAACCAAAAATGGTTCTGTAAAAGTTCTACCCCCATGAGATAAATCCACATCTATGTATCCCAAAACCCTTAACCTATTTGCTTGAACATCACATACTGTCTCTTCAGCAGGTCTTAAAGAATGATCAGAAAACATCGATCTTAAAAACTCATAATTCATCAAATTAATGGAGGTGCCTGTATCGATAAATATACGTACTGTACATCACCCCCATGTACGAACACTTTTACCTCTGGCTTTGCCTCTGAGGGTTCACCCACAAGTCCTATATCACAAGAAACACCCATCCAGTTTTCCTTTACAACTGATTGGTCTTTAGACAATGCTTACCGGTCACTAGATCCCCTCGAAAAACCCCCTTGAGTGACTTTTTTACCTGAGCTACCAAAATCCTGAAATGTAGGCCTACCACTATACTGTCTCAGAAATGGACAAGACCACAAGGATGACCATAACTTTTACAACTTCCACAATATTTAACACGGCAAAATCTCTTAATGTGTCCCTGCATATTACAATTAAAACAACGAACCCGCGGGGCCTGAGAACTCGATCCAACCATTGACCTTTGGCTCTTCTGAATTTCAACAAAACCTTCAAACTGCGGACTGAATCTCCCCGCCCTACACAACCATAGGCTGACCTAAGGGATAACATTACTCTCCCGGGTGCAAAAATATACATACAGAAAAATAACAGTGAAATCCTTAATACTGCAACACACTTGGGAAAAACATGATACAGCAGAAGTACAAAGGCAATCACCTTCTGAAAAATATACATACAGCCGGAGGTACATAAACCCACTGACGAAGCTGCAACACAGGAACGCTGCAGGACAACAAAGACAAAGCCAATACGGCAACCATCTAGCCCTCAAGCACAGTCCTCCAACTCCAGGTGCCCATGACAGAGTCGAGATGGCAACCATCATGTCAAAAAATCTCTCCGCTGCTCTGCTGACGAGAATTGCTGATGCCCTCCTCCAGTAACGGCGCCATGACAGAGCCGACACGGCAACCATCTCGTCCTCAAATACTCTTCGCTGCTCTGCTGCCGAGACCTGACTCGCAGGTACGGATACCTGCTGCTGCTACCCCAACTGGCTTGCTGCTACTCTCAACCTGACTCGTTGCTGCTACAAACCTGACTTGTTGCTGTTACGAACCTGACTGATGCTGTCAAGCACTCCATGACAGACGTCAACTCACCAGCATGAAAACAAAAACACAAATAAAGGGGGCAACAACCCACTAAGCGAACAATTGGCAAACGATTGTTCCTAACACCTCCCCACCTAACAGAAAAAAAAGTTTATAATAAAAATTTTTTTTTACAAACAAAATACTCTTCCCCGATGCTGCCACACCCACTGTTAATTCCCTTTACTCTAGCAATTAGTCCCAAAAATCAAGAGAAAGAATTAATTAAACCCACAATTAAATCAAAATCCCATGGGAAAAAAAAAAACAGGTGGGCAGAGTGCACAGATGACCACAAAGTAGGTCAAGATGAACTTTGAGTCTTCAAGGGCAAACAAAAAAAAAAAAAAACTCTCAGTCCACCCACAAGCAAAGAGAATGGAACTCTGCTCTCACGTAAAGAAAACGGGACTTGAGCTAATGGAAGAGAGAGAGAGAGAGAGAGAGAGAGAGAGAGAGGACAAAAAGAGAAAGGAAAAGAATTCGTTCCCCTTCCCTTAGTGCAATATCTGCCCCCTATCTCCCCAACCCATCCATGATCTGCCGAAGTACACAGAAAAAAAAATGCTGAGTGCAACACCTCAGTGACGTGTCCGCCTCTCCCGTTGTCAAGACAAAAATTGCCGAGTAAGCTCACAGCAACAGATTCGCCTTTGCATACACGCACATATGTACCCAAAGTAAAATCAATTATTTCCCAATAATCACAGTCTCCAGAGATAAAACAGTAATTAAATAATCCCTTTATTAAACCCTAAATGCGATGCAAACAGCCAATTGCTATATAAAAAAAAACACATAAGCCATGTCCATAATTACATAGAGGATGGGAAGAAGGTGAGAAACTCCACCCAAACTAATGACGTTGCCGACACGTCACTCAGGGGATGACGTCACTACTGCCAACGTCAGATATTTGTTGCAGTGCAACCAAAAAGCAATCTACCCGCCCCCTTAACCAGTTTGTAGACTTCAAATCTGGCACTAAAATTAACAATAAAAAATAATAATAAGACTTTTGTATGCCCCTGCTTAAGAAAAGAAACACTTGCTCGTTTTCGCGTGTTTCACCACACACAAGCTGTGAAGATACCGCAATTAAACATACTGCACACACTATCCTCTTCCCCAGCCATTCCCCAATATGAACTGAAGTCCCGAAATACCTATAAACACACCAAAACCTTGCGCCCTGTGATGCATCATTAAACATACGCAGACCCCCGTGCTCGAGAAAGATTGACCCGAGTGCATTTCACAACACTTGCCTAAATTGAATTGCTGAACCATCAAAATCCCTGTTCTGAGATGCTAATACCAGTATTAATAAGATACGTCTCTTCGGAAGCATAACCTATAACCTATCTACTTATGGACTATCTATTCAACTATTACGCTGCCCACCACACTGTTATGACCCTACACAAGGTCAGCTAGGGTCATAATCTCTTATTACATCTCAGACAAAGGCCTACTGGAATAAAATGCCGAGATACAAAACTAGACTTTATTTGCAAACTTAACGAAAGTATTGCAGCAAAAGCTATGGTCATGATTTCCATACAAATGGAAATCATAACTAGAGGAAATTCAGACTTACAATCAGTCGAATTTATGATTCTACACCAACCAATACTAGTGATTAACACCCTGGTCACCAAACAAAATAAAAAGATCATAATTATTCTAGACCAAAATAAATACCATATAGTATGTATAAAAGAACACCACTTCCAAAATATTCGTCTTCACAGGACGAACCCAGAATTCCTGTTAAAATAATCATATCATATATTAAAACCGGAAATGGTGTATAAAGAAAAGACATTTAAAACAGAAAAATGCATAATCGAGAACAGAACAGGGAAATGCATGAATGAGAAGCAGAGGAGTTTCACTGTGACGTAAACTGGGTGTTCTATGTAATGTTTGAAAAGACTCAAGTGTTAATGAGTTATCTTACTCACTTCTATGGCTCCATGTAACCGTTTCCCACAGTGGTTGTTCTTCTCCACTAACACTGCACAAAGAACAACTCACACCCAGCCGTAAATCGAAGTGTATAGCTGTTGTATAATTCCTTGATAATATGCACATTAGAGATTGCACATATGCACGCACTCACTTAATAACCCCTCCCCAGAAGTGTGACGACACAGGTTCAATGTTCGAAGGATCACAACGCTTCCATCAATCTGTCACATTGTCTTTATGCACTTTGGCCACGATCAGAAGGCACAAATGAACGCGTCAGATACCCGCTGTATCTAACTGTGGAAATCTCCAACGTCAACATAATTGCCACCTGCGCCAGATATACCTTTCACAGGTCAGCACATAGCTCGCTGAAAGACTTAACATATAGTCAGTTTCAATTCATCCGTCCACCCATGGGTGACGATGTGGCACATGCGTATTTGTAGCTCAACTATTTCTTCAGTAACATGTTTGCTTATATATATATATATATATATATATATATATATATATATATATATATATATATATATATATATATATATATATATATATATATATATATATATATATATATATATATATATATATATAACAATCATCAAACATTCTCATTAACAGGCAGATATGTACCGATAATGTACCTATACAAGCACAAGAAAGACTCGCTTGTATCAATCTACTCATATCTAACAAGAGAACGAAAGAGCTTCCCATAATCGATATAGCCTGGCTACACCTATGCCCACAAAATGTTCAGATCATAAGATTTCCTTATCAGTCATGCCATATTCCATGTGGATTTCATTGCATGAACATAAAAATAATTTTATGATAAACTGGAAAAATGATCTTTTATAATGTTCACTACTAGAACTCATTTTCATTTGAAATCAGTCGAAATGACTTGCTTATTGTAACCATTATTCATTCTACCTAAGAGTCGTTCCAGTGTTTTACATTTAAAAAATAAAGTGTAGGCTAGGCTTTTATGCCATATATATATCATGAATACACAAAGGATGACGAAAGCTCAATGAGATTTCAAACTTTTCCTCGATAAGTTATTTGGCAAAATACTCATGAAACTGGCCGGTCATTGAGCTCTCATAATGGTTTGTATGCTTAAGAAAAAAATATCTAAATATGCAAAGATTTCTGAAAAGAAGACTGCAATACTACTGCCAAGCATCGCCTTCCATCCAGTGTTGCAGTGGTGGTTCCTTTCACCTACCCCAGACAGCCTCATAGACAACATTGTTCTATGCTAGTCCGATTATCACCCCTACTCATATAATTTGCATGGAAGAAATTATCAAAATACCTTTCATTCGCTAGATGCATTGACCACAATGCGACAAAACAATGATTGAAAGACCAACGTTCATTTACGTTTGATCCGCGTTGATTATTTGACACGAGCTCTTCTTTTGTGTGCTTTTATTGTTTAATTATTATCGATATAAATCGGAGTATTTATGATCTACATAAGAAGGTGTGAGGGTTACCTGCATATATAAGCATTCAGATGTATTACTGAAGAAATAATTTGCATTTTTATCACAGTAAGCCTTCGATATCGGAAACATTGACTTCAGCCGGTCACGATGTGGCTTTGCGACGCCGCATCTGCAGATCCTGCTTTTTATATTATCTAGAGTCCATTGATTCAGAATCTGCTTATTTAGCATCTTTCCTTAACGGCATTTGCATGAAAAAAGCAAAATTCAAAACACTTTTACAGAAAAAAAATCGATTTAAATAAATTACGTATTTTCACACAGCTCTGATATGAATAAACTAATTTTGGTTAGTTGAGGGTGGATATTTATGTTTTGAATAATGTTGAATTCAAAACTTAAAACTAATACAAGATACTGTAAATTTACTTTAAATGCAGACTTTTTTTCTTTTTGGGGGAAAACTGGATAAGTGCATTTGCTCTATATTTTCCAGTGAAGATACATAATAATACCATAATATTTTTAAAATTTGAACTTCTGTAGATATTATTATTACATATACAATAAGCTATATTCAGCGTTATATAAAGGAGTAAACTGGTACGGTAAAAAAGAATATCTGTAGTCACCTTGTATTCCATTGGAAGCATACCAAAGAGAGGTTCAGCTTTGCACCTCCTTCCCTTCTCCCACTCCGGGGTTTTTTCTGTATATTTTTTTTTTTTTTCGTTTGAATATGTGATATTTATAGAATAGGAATAACTTTGTTTGCCATTATGATATTGGCGATTTTGAAGTGCTAGAGCCAAAATCAAAGTGGTGCAGCTTTATATACTTAAAATATGATAAGCAAGAGTTACATATTTTTCATATACTCAATATGATATGCTGTTTTAGTACGTATTTGTATATTCATATATTTCTTTTATATTTATAACCTATCTTATAATTCTTAACAAGCTACTTGGTAATCCAGAGTTCAATATAAAAATCAATGATTTATCGTTTAATGTACGGAAATTTTCCTTCTAATAGGGATGTTGATAAGAAGAAAAAATCTTTTGTTCCTTTACTATCTCTCAGATCTGTAAGAAGTTCTGGTTCAGCATATGCAGTGTCCAAAGTGTGAAAAAAATACAAAAGCACGATTTCAATATTCTGAAATAAAACAAACACTATCAGAAAATATCAAATGGAACCATACTTTCCAACAAATGTTAATGTTTTGATGTATTACAAGTGTTCCTCTTCATAAAAACAGTCTAAAAAGTTTTCAGCCTCTACTTCAGAATACCCTCCTCCTCCTCCTCATCATATGCGTCTGTTTATTCTTGTGCTTTCAAAGAACCGCTACACCAACTAAACTGCAAATCATCATTGACTTTGCAACAACCATGTCCATTAGGGGAGACTGTATCAGGATGTTGCTATCTGCCTTATTCCATCCAGATCAGAGCTTGATAATTAGCTCTTTTCATGTTTTCTGTTAATTTATGACTACTGTCATGGAGGTAATAAACTCATATCAATGCTATCGTTAGAGAACAGAATTTCTGATTTTAGGACGAAGCGCTATGTGAATATTCTGTACCTTAGCTTGTTTACTGATGTTTCATTAAAAATATCTCTACATGAGGCAAGTGAAATGTTCAAGTTCAAGGACTCCTTCTCCTCTATATTAGAAGTTTTTCCAAGGCTTTTGACTGTATCTGCAAATTTTGGATACCGTTCCAAACGTATTAATGGCAATAGTTTCCCTTAACTGACAAAAGTGCTAACTGTATCGCAGCCGTTATATGTATGTAAAGATGGCAATGCATCACACATTTCGCTTCCAAATTTTTGAGGATACTGTGCCAGTATCAAATAAAATTTTGTTTTATTCTCTGTGAAAACTTCACAAGAAGAACAAAGGCAACAGTGTCTGGAGATCTGACCATAATACTATGATCTTCTAAGGTCGACTATCTAATATCAAATAAGATGCAAAATTATTTTCGTTTCAACCTCTTCTTGTGAGGAATACAACCTTGAAGTTTCCTCTACCTTCAAACTGAAACCATCATTACTACTAATGGAAGCACACCGGTCTTCTTAAACAAAATTTATGACCCTGTTTTTCAACTCCTTAGCAAATTTCTCTCTTTTGAATTAACTTAAAAGAAGGCCCAGTTTTTTTTTTTTTTTTTTTTTTTTTGACTGTTAGAGAGGAAGTCTTTTCCAGTTGTCAGGTATCTTAGTTACTCCTCCACTTGCCAAATAACGCTGTCCAGATCCTCTTCTGTGTCTTTCAGTGTTCTTATGAAAAAGTCACATAGTAAAAACGTTTTACATCGGGTAACTGATCAAAAACCTTTTCAGAGAGCTGTTCAAACGTAGTTGATATTCCAACTGAAGCTCGTTCAGGCATTTCCGTCAATGATGACGGAGCTCTGGAGAAGAGGTGCCTTATTTCCGAAGTTTTAATCCACATAATAAACATGAAAGAGTTTTGCTTTTTTTAGTTTTAATTGGTAAACCATCAGCGGTTACTAAAATTCATGGAATTGGACCTAAAGGGTAATTTTTTTTATTTTTTCGACGACTTTTTTGAGATACCTATTTCATTCAAACCTATTACATCAAGTGTACTTTCAACAAATTCAGATCTTGCATATATGCAGAATAATTTTTATTAGATTCAATAATCCCGCAAGATGTTTTGGCGTGTTGGAAGATAGTTCTGATCTACTGACACTTAAACTATTCCAAATCAGTTCTCCGCAGCCTGGTTTAGAATCCATATTCAAGAGGCCTAACATATAAAAAGTAGTATTTCTTGTATAGTTGTAGTGGTCGTAGGAAAGGAAAGACTAACATAATTGGGCCAAATATGATACGTGTAGTTCTAAAATGCTCTCTTTACTGGCTATTTAAAATCTGAGTAAGAGAAGGACTCTGTCAGTATAGTCTCCCAAAATCTGGCAGTTCTACCATGCTTACCATTACGAACCGCATTTTTGAATGCTGTGTATTTAAGCATTATTTGTTGTCAAGCTTGCCCTTCTATTACTATTTGTACCATCTCTATGCTGGGTTTATCAGCGAGCATTTTATGAGGACATATGTTTTATCTGAAAAATCAGGTCCTTCTGAATGCTCAAACTTTTTTCATTAGTAACCTTTCCAATGCCTCAAGCATGATCTATGTACATGTAAAGTTTTATTGTAATGCCTGCCTGACAGGACTTTATCAATTGACCCACTAGCACATACTTCACGTTCAGTAAGTATATTTTTAAAACCACTGTTTCACATCCTTTTTACTAACACAGCAAGATAAGAGCATTCAGTATGAAATGCACTTAATCTAGTAATAACGTTCTTAATTTTTTGCCCATCATTGTAACTGCCAAATCATATGTGATTATAGTGTAACTTTGGCTCGCTTCTTTAGAATCCTCCTGAGAAACTAATTCTTAGCTGGATTGTAGAGCTTTCAGTTACAGGTGCTTTTATGAAAGGAAGGTAATGTATCTTGGATTTATCGCCTACATTTTCGTTTCCTGTTAAAGATAACTGCCCTAACCATAAAGCATCAGCTGGCAGTTTTCATAAATATCATGAGGTAATGACATTCTTCAGAACAATAACTGGTTCATTATGCCATTTAACAAAACAAGTTTCAATTGCTTTAGGAAAATAATTTATGGACCTTCTTTTTGTTTTGGAAAAACTTCTATTTTCGTTAGAGTAATTATTATGCTAAAATTTTGGGGATTTTGATTCTTGAATTACAATGTCATGTGCTGTATGGGTTGTACCAGTTCCTGAGGAAGTTTCTTTTATCACGTCAAAATTATCCCAACAAAAATTATTAACTTCGATTTAGATTCCTTGGATTCAGCTGGAAGAATACCTTCTCTGTTCACAAGTGTATCATGTATTGCTGTCTCTAATTTAGTTATGCGAGTATATGAATCGCAGTGGCCAAAACGATTCAGAATGGTTAGACGTTTAGAACTCCCTGGAAGTTGCCTCAGTCATACCCAAAAGAAGCTATTTAGGCATTCTCCTTTCCTCACTGCCTTACAGATATCACGAACAGTTGACTTTACAATGATCCTATTTATTTTGGCATACTTTTTATAAGGGACTATACTCAAGAGGTGTTACAATAACTCGTGCACTTTTCTCGTGCCTTGTTACAATTCCTCTTTAGATGGTGGCCATTTTTTATCGGTACTTTCTTTAAAGAATTCGATAGTGGTCCGCCTTATTGCCAATGGTGCTTCTTCCTCTCGTTTGAAATCATATGAGGCAATTTCAAAAGTTGTTTCCACAGCCCAGCTTGGGACACCAGTGAACAGTACAATAGTTCGCACTTATGATTTGTCTGCCTCAAACTTAATCTTTTTCCATACATTTTTTGAGTTTGTCATTGAGTTTGTACGTTTTATAGGATGGATTAAAGGAACTAAAATCTCTCTTTCGGATGAGCTGTATTTACCGTTCTTTTAGTAAACTAATTCTTTCAACAGAGCCACCATCTAGTATGTTTTCATCTATGTACATGCACAAATGATCAAATGCAGCATTATGCAATTCTAAATTTTGCTTTACCTCAGAATTCTCTTCTTTTTTTTTTTATTGCGATTCTGTCCGGTTGTATAATTTTTTCTGCAGTGAGAATGGTAACGTGCTACCCTAGCTGATAGGTCAGTGCCTGCAATTTTCCAAACTAATACGTGATCATTTTTAATCACAGCAGCTTCCTTGATGGAGTTTTCTGCAGTCTTTGCTTGACACTTAATGGGAAGCTGTTTCCTCTGTCTATCTTTTAATTTAGATTTACCACCCATTATACATACATTTGGTGGAAAGCAGGAATTGGCTTTCTCTTTCTCTGATATTTTAATTTTTTCCATCCTCGAACCGGAGGTCGATGCCTCACTCGGGTCGTCATTTCTTTTAAGGATTTTTGTAACGTTAGCAATATCTGCGCGATCCATGGATTATCTCACAAAATGTAGGTGGGATTTGATCACATGTATCATCGTATTTTTTCATTGACATTTCCCTTGTGCTTTCTTATTTCTTTCTTTTCTAAAATTTTTGGAAAGGTATATTCTGAGAGAGGCCATATTCTCTCCTTTTTATCTTCGTAAAGATGCACAATGCATTGCAAACCACTAGTATGGTATACACACACACACACGCATATAAATATATATATATATATATATATATATATATATATATATATATATATATATATATATATATATATATATATATGTGTGTGTGTGTGTGTGTGTGTGTGTTTATATATATATATATATATATATATATATATATATATATATATATATATATATATATATATATATATATATATATATATATATATATATATATATATATATATATATATACATACATATATATATATATATATATATATATATATATATATATATATATATATATATATATATATATATATATATATATATATATATACATACATACATATATATATATATATATATATATATATATATATATATATATATATATATATATATATATATATATATATATATATATATATATATATATATATGGGTGTGTGTGTGTTCTGTAATGTTCTATGATTAAGTAACACTTTATGTTCTATCCTACCTTTGTAATTGGAATCAGTGACATAAAAACGATTTAGTATACACTTGAATCGAGAGGGAGAGATGAAACAAGAGATTTACGGAAGCTCTTTGCTCTTCTTGACTACTTCAGATTGTTTTATCAGAGCCATGAATGAGAAACTGGAGAGCCCCTGGACGTGGTTTTTCCTTGTTCGCTACAGACTAGGGATAACACAAAATTCAGAAGATTTTATAAGATTTTTGTAAGTTAACCATTGAAAGGGAATAACGATATTTAAGCAACCTTAAATAATGAGAAAAGTAATGAGTATTATTTTAATCAGCTGGGGTTTAGCGGATAGAGTGTCATAATATCTAACATCTTTAACAGCATATGGTTATATGCTGTAAGTTATTGTGCAAGTTTTTTGTTTTTGCCTTTTTAATTCTTTTATATCTTTTCAGAGACGGATATTTTCCCATTCTGTGCGCTGTCACATTTTTCAGAAATATTTGTGTTTACAAAACATTTATATTTGTTGGGTACTTAACATAAAAATTTTTATTTTTACTAAAAGCAAACCATCTATTAGTATTAAATTCTTTTCCTAGCTAAAGATAAACGTGTATACCTTTAGATGATGAAGTATTTAGATAATTATGTTGTTTATATATCACTACAAGAACAGTTACTTAGCAATAATGAAAATTTTTACATTAGTTAAAGAATTTTAAAAGAGAAATGAAAACCGTAAACTGAAATATAAAGCTTCTAAACCTTTCCTACGAAGATGAATGAATGACGATGTTGTAACTTCCACCTTGATTGATAAGTAAAGTTTATCATATAAGGAAATGATTTCAATGAAGAATTGAAACCATTTCATATTGAAAATTATTCAGCACGTAAGAAATGTACCATGAATGAAAATAAAATTAACTATCTTTACTTTAAGCCAGTATAATATGATGTAACCGTTATTCATGGACCAGATGAAATCCCATCTCAGTCCGGACAGTTTTCGATTCATTTACATAGCAGTATGAGGTTGGGTTCCAAAAATTTTAACAGATGGCTAACAGTGCACAGAATCGAAAGGGGGTAAAAGATATTTCTCACGTTTTGTCGTATCATACATATGTGCTGATTTCCAAATATTGCAGTTCTTATCGATCAAGTACATAAATTATAAATCAATGTTTCTATCGTTCTTCTGTAACTTATTGCTTTTATGGAACATAATAATTTCTTCTAAAGAGAATTTACATTTTAAGGCTTCGATGTTATAACTCAGGCTGCGTGAATATTTACCTTCCTTTCTGAGAATCGGTCTTTTCGTTCTAGATTTTCAAGAATTAGAAATATTTCTTTATTTCATTTTCTCGTTTTATGCTTATTTTGATTATATCAGTGATTTAGTCTCAGTTGCGTTCCCTCTGTTGCTTATAAAATTACGAAAATAATAAACTCTTAGGAAATGCAGTGTACCACAATTAAACAAATGCACTAAGTTAGAGAACTCAGTACTTGATCTTTATAAAAACGGACAAATGACTGATATTTGTTAAGTATTTCAAATGATTTGTCCTCATTGAAATTGTTTCTTTTGCACGACATAGTCTGCGATAATGTTTATCGTTTTCATTGTTCATAGATCACCAAGAAATGATGGTTCCATTTATCGGAGATATACTGATCATTTATATTCATTACAAGTTTGAAGGGGAACATGAAAGGCATAAATTAAACATCAAATATTAATGAAAATTCATGGGCGTATTCTTGGTATGGCGATCGAACATCAGCGTCGCTGGCAGACTTACACTGAAAGAAAGAAAGATGAATGCTAACAGTTGCTTTTATGCTTTTAGAAGTGACTTGGTATTGTATTTTTTTTTTTTTTACTTTTTTGTATCCATAATCATTAAAATACAGTATACAGTATGTGTTATGCTGAAAGAGTTTATTATTATTATTATTATTATTATTATTATTATTATTATTATTATTATTATTATTATTATTATTATTATTAGTAGTAGTAGTAGTAGTAGTAGTAGTAGTAAGTAGTAGGAGTAGTAGTAGTAGTAGTAGTAGTAGTAGCACATATGGTGCTGTTCTTACGAAATGAAGAGAAATCCTCAGTTCTCACCAAAGAAAGCTTATGAAAAGGAATAAGACAAAAATTTAAACTCGTAGTTCTGCAATAGTCCTCATATAAGAAGACAAATGATTGACAGCCTTATTGCAAAGAACAAAGAGTTATTGGAATTCAGAGATTGATTGAATAAATAAAAATAAAAGAAGTCGCTCCAACGGCCAATTCTTTCCCATTTCGCAACTGAAAATACGGAACTTAATGTGGTTACTACTGTAAAACCAGCTTGGAAATTTTTTACTATATATTCATCATACCAATCGCCTCACAATAAAATCGGAATTAAGATTCTGTCAACCACCTGAGGATCATGGACTCTAATGAAAAGCCTTCACGTAGAGGGTTTTAGAAAGATTTCGATAGTCTTAGTAGGCTATCTACTTTGTCTCGTAGTTGAAAGAAATGATCTCACATTCTAAAAGAAAGTTTGGTACATCAGCTTATGAGGGGACATTGCATAGAAGTTCAAATATTACTCGGACACAGCTCCTTGTTAGCCATTTAGTGTTTTTTGACTTTCGGACTTGCGGCAATAGTTGTAAGTCATGAAGCCTCAATTGCTTCATACATCCACAAGAGTCATGAACGTGTTCACCGCCATATGCACACACTTTTATCGCATTCATTTTTACACTTATTGGACATTAAGCCCTTTTATCCAAATATGTACTGCGCCCCTTCTTTCCAGCACTTTGTAGGGCTTTCTCTTTTCCTTCGCCATAGCA
>JANJGK010000007.1:34668050-34669167 GCA_039081455.1 Macrobrachium rosenbergii | reverse complement strand
GATTTACTCTTTTGCAAAGACATTATCTTGCAGACTAGACAAGGAAATGAGAAAGCTCCAAACTTTCGCGACTCTTCAAATGCCAGAAGATACAATCAGATTTCAAGAACAGCCAATGTCAAGCATCTGGACTAATGCGCTTTGGAAAAAACTGAACCCTTTCAATAAGGAACCAAAAATTAAGAAAACTTGGAATAAATCCTTTAATACCTTTCATATCGTAAAGCCAGCACATCTACATTTCTTAGAGCCGGATATTATAGATCAGAAAAGTCTCGATTCTACTTTAGAAAAAGAATGTAAGTCTTTGTCTGCATTTTTAGAGGAAATAGACACCATCATAGAAGTGCTGATGTCATATGAAGGGATACTAATTCTCTTCGTCCTGCTGGAATCCATGATTGGAATTATCATGTTTGTCTATCAGTCAATGATTTCTTCCCCCCACTTTCTCGTTTATTCCGTCAGCTTACTGGCTAAAATTTTGTTTGTGCTCATGAGCCCTGATTCCTTGACAACGAAGGTAAGACTTCAAATACCAAATAATTGATTTTATATTTACACGATTGTAATTTGTATGTATAAATCGACTGTAATTTGTATGTATAAATTCATATATATATATATATATATATATATATATATATATATATATATATATATATATATATATATATATATATATATATATACATATATTCTGAACAGAAACAACACATACCCACACATAAGAATACACACATACACACACACACACTCACACACACACACACACACACACACACACACACACACACACACACACACACACACACACATATATATATATATATATATATATATATATATATATATATATATATATATATATATATATATATATATATCGTAGTCTATTCTTTCAGAACAAAAACTTAACCAAATACCGAAGAAGCTAGGGTGTTTAAATATCCTTGCAGCACATGCATACTTATGCAGCTACATATTTCAGTGGTAGACAGATAGACAGACTAATAGGGCTTAAAGTATTTCCTCACCTAATGCACCTACAGTAGGCTACATGAGCTGTGTATGGTAGCTAGACTAATGTAGAGTCATGATGCACCCAGATTTCCTA
>JANJGK010000007.1:34625550-34663050 GCA_039081455.1 Macrobrachium rosenbergii | reverse complement strand
CACATAGGCAAGCTAGGGAATTACGAAGTGGTGAAAACACAAAAGGAAATAGTGCGTGTATTTCCTCATGTTATCCAGGAAATTTGTCGTCTTGGAATAGTTAGGCATATGTTTAAGATCCCACGTGGGTCACTCAGCAAATTTCCCTATCGCTGGAATTCAGAGAGTTTAGTCTCTCTCTCTCTCTTTCTCTCTCTCTCGTAGAGTTAGGAATCCGTTAGGCAAACACTGTAGAGTAAAATCTCAGAAAGTGTAAAATTTGTTTGCTTCATATTTTATTTGTACACATTCCTCCGTACAGCACTGGGCATGATAAATTCTGTTTCATTTCAAAGCGTCTTCATTCCATATCCGCCTGTTATTTCATTCATAAGCGTAATGAACCTTCTTTTTTTCCTCCTCTTTGTTTATTTGTAGTTATCTTTTGTTTGCTTAAAAAGTCTGCTGTGACCATGTGGTCTTCACGCCGTTCCCAGAGAAATTTTGGATAAGCCTAAGAAAAAAGTTTATCTTCTAAACAAACCATAAGCCGATTAATCTGTATGTATAAGCGGGGTCAGTCTCGGGAAAATTCCTACGGTCCCAGGCGACCTTGAGCTGTCAGTTACTGCACAAACCCAAGTGGTTACTACTTCCAGAGCACATGTGGGGGAGGCTAAATATAGGGAAAGGCAAATTCGTATGCACGTGACTTAGGCAAACAGCGCCCACACATAATAGAATTAAGTTTTGTGCTTATATTAAGATTGGAGGAAAAGGCTCTTATTAGGGCTGGCAAGATACACACATTTATCAATGTAACTTGCAAATAATATAATTTTAACTTATCCATCTCTCAACAATGAACTTACCACTTCTATAAAAATAAATAGAAGTGTACTTCTAAAAAACGGCTGTCTTTCTAACCCACCAATTTGTATCTATACGTAAACCATAACCTACCCCACTCCCCTGTGCCAGTTATCAGTGTCTCTCCATTTTTTTCTTTTTTTTAGGTTTAAGCTACGTCCTTTCCTTTTATTTTTTCAACTTATTTTTGTGTATTTATTTTGTTGAGTTATTATTCTAAGAGTGTTACAACGCTCACTAAGTTCCAGAACCTAACCCATATCAGGACTCCCCAAAAAAAAGGAATTTTTTTTCTCTTATCACGAAAAACCCAAATTATCAGGAACGGGAAAAACACTCCCCGAACCAAGCCTTAAGATTTATGCAATAGCCAGCCAAGTCTGTGTGTGAATCCGAAACCAAGTCCTACGAGACAAAATTAAAAAATCCGTTCCCTGTGACCAAATCATGTCCTATGAGGCAAACCATAAAAACCCAACATTCGCGCAATAGCCGACCGAGCCCGTGCTGAAATAGAATACAATTTATGTCTTTAGAGACATATTAAAATTTGTTCATCAAGAACAAACTGAGTCTTATTCAGACATTAAAATTCATTCATTAAGAACACACCAAGTCTTATTCAGACATATTAACATTCATTCATCAAGAACACGCCAAGTCTTATTCAGACATCAAAAATCGTTCATCACGAACAAACTTGGGTTTTCAGACACCCCGAAATTTGAGGCTTTTCAGACATATTAATTTTCTAAAGGGTCACACCCATATAAGCGTTATCTCAAGATGTCTGCAACATCCAGAGCCCAACAAAATGAAGACTTCAAATTCTATATGTCCTCTGGAAAGGACACGGGACTGTCAGGACAAGCCCTGAGGGAGTAGGCCCAAGAGAGAATAGATGATGCCAAGGCAGAGAGAGAGGCCGAAAGAAAGGAGAAGAAGGAAGAGCAAGATAGGCTAGATAAACTCACAAAGGAGAAACAAGAAAGGAAGGAGAAGAAGGAAGAATAAGATAGGCTGGATAGACTTGCAAGGGAAGAACAAGAAAGAAAGGAAAAGAAGGAAGAACAAGAAAGAAAGGATAGGCTCGAAAGGGAGGAAAAACTGCAGGCCCATGCGCTAAAGATGGCCCAAATTGGCGCTGCTGGCTCCTCTCCAGCCGCTGGTGCATCCACCCTCACTCAGGCTCATACTTTTATGCCCAAGTGGACTGAGGCCAAGCCCAAAGTGTAGCTCGATCGAGCAGAAAGGGTCCTTAGTGCCTACCCACTCGCCCCTACTGAAGTCTCCCTACTCTTAGGAAAATTCCTTGGAGGGAAGGGTCTAATTGCTTTCAATGCCCTTCCTGAGGAGGATCAAGGGAAATGGGTGGAAGTGCACCAGGCGATAACAAAGGCATAAGAAATCACCCCTGAGCACTGGAGCCGACGCTGGAGAGGCCAGATAAAAGAAGCAGGACCGACCTGGTCTGACTGGGCATATCAATCAGATATCCCTGGGAGTCTCCACTGCCGAGAACATCCTCGAGTGGTTCAAGATTGAAAATTTTTTATATTATGCCCCTTCCTCCCTAGCCACCCATGTATGAGAAAAAGTGCCCACAACTCTAGTGGAGTGCTGTCGCCTCACCGACACATGGGACCTCATCATGCCCATGCAAGTTCATTGGGACGTAAAATATGCCCTCCTTCTTTCACCTCCAGCGCCCCTCCGCCCAAGAATGGGCACTTGCATAAGCCTGTTGTGTGTGGGTTCTGCAAGAAAGCCGGGAATTCCACCAAGCAGTGCCGAAACAAACCCTCACCCAGGAATCCACCAACTAACAAGCCTGTGCCCTCCACAGGGGTAGTGCCATGAAGGGATTATAGTCAGAGCAATTGCACAGCTTGCAAACTTTATGGCCACTCTCCCACATGGGCAAAATGCCCCAATAATAAATCAAGTACTCCCGTTATTGCCTTGGCAGTTACAAATCCTCAGTCCTTAGGCCCTCCAGCTGAGGGTCCCATGTATGTGGCACCTCCTCGAGGTGGCTACCCCACACTCCAGGTCAAGGCATTTGAGGACTCTGGCGCACAAATTTCCTTCATAAGGAAAGACAAAGTTCCCTATGGAGCTATCATTAACCGACGTAAACTTGTCACAATTGAAGGCATCAATCAATTTAAAATAATACTCCCTACTGTTCAATTGAGAGAAACAAGACCTTATAGATCCAAAGTTTGCAACCTTGCAGTAGCAAGCTATATTTCTGGAGGTTATGACATCGTCCTGGGACAGGACTTCCAGTCCCCAACTAAGTTACAGCAATCCAGGGGTCCAAATCCCCCAAATCATTCATTAGGCATGAGTAAGCCTCAAACGCCTACACTCATTACACTGCCAGTGCCACCTGAGTATGATGCCCCTCCATCACGATCGATCCAAGATTCCATTCTGGTGCCCAGCCCTGCCGCAGTGCCAGTGCCAGGGGCCCCAAATATATCTCCCTCCAGGATATTTCAAACTCGTTTCACAATCTCTGCCAGTGCCACTTGCACGCACTGAGCAGTGCCAAACTCCATCCGTCCCAGATGACAAAAAATTCCAAATCAATTAATAGTGCCTAACACTGCCTTAGTGCCAGAGCATGCCCCGATCTCCACTCAAGAGATCCCAATCAGGATCCCCCTTCTTCTCCCAGCCTGGCTCCGCCACCAGCATCGGTAAGAGAGACGGATCCTTCCGAAAACAGTGGAAGCTCAACTGAAGGTGCGGCCTTGCAACCCATACCTGAGCTGGTCATGGTAACCTGTGAGCCTATCATGCCCACTGCGACCTCTTCCTCTCTTTCCCGGTCCCCCGTGGACATGGGTAAGGATTCTGCCGTGTCTCAAATGGCCGATGAACTCACAGAACTGCAGCCACCTGGGATAGAGCCTGCAATGAATGTCCCTGCTTCGGCCAGAGAAGCCGACACAGGTGGCACTCCAATGTCCTCCTTGGGCTCGGTTCGACCGATTCCCCTACCAAGAACCATCAACCTAAAGAGATCTGCGGTAGAAATCATGGGCGTAGGTAACGTCAGGTAGCTTAAAGAGAGCTGCTGAGCTCTACTGGCACCAGTGAAAATTTGGCACAGTGCCACCCTTTTATCCTACGAGGACCATGGCGCCTCTATCCAGAAGAGGGCCAGGTTTCCTCACCTGTTTATTTTTCTTATAACTCTGTAATTTATTCTTTTCCTTTAACATTTTTCGTTTCATTATTTTGTTCAGTTTATCATATTTTACGCCTTACAAAGGCTTATGTTTTACATTGCTCCCACTCTGCCAATGCAGAGCGCAATTGACCGACATCCCAGTTTTGTAAGTCCTATGACTTCTTTTCGAATCCCCTTAGGCAAAAGAATAAACCTAAGCCCTTGTCATTGGTAAAGGAATATGATTTCGAGGTATTAATCATCATTTTTCTTTAACATTACCATTTGCCTTCTTTGTTATTCCCTTGTAATTTAAACCCCGAGTCCGTGAATTGAAAAGACTGTGTACTTTACATATTTGTCTGTCCTTCCTTGTACTTAGCTTCATGCTCATAAGCACCATTGACTTCAGTGCCACTGTACCGTCCACTTAAGTAACATGGCAACATCTAACGAAGACCATGTATATTTCATTGTAATGCCTCCTCAAGGCAAGCTAACTGCATGTCTTTGACCATAACAAGTATTAAAAGTTAAGCGCATGATTATTGTAAGACTTACATTAAGGAAATCACTTACCGTTATTGTGTTTAATATTTACCATAACTTTCTTATATTTGTAACTGTTCCTGTTTCAAAATAACTGTAACTTATGATTTATCGCATTTTAATACTTATGATCATCTACTCATATTTCTTTTGAGATTTACCTTAAGGAGGTCAATTAAAGTTAGTGTATTTTAATATTTATAGTAACTTTCTTATAGTTGTAAATGTACCTGTTTTAAAGTAACAGTAATCTAAGGTTAAAGCCTTTATTTTTTTTCTTACTCTGTGATTAACGTAAAACACTGAATTCTTTATCAGGTAAATTTTCAGATATCTCATATGATGCAGAGAGATTTAGGTTACTAAATATACGTGACTGCCGTTAACGAGAAAATTAGAGTAATACAAAGCATTTGTCTGCTGAATCCTTGGTTTGGTAGACATTCGCACCCGACTGAAGATGCGAGATGTCAACTTGGGCGGGAAGTTATTATATTTTCACAGGAATTCCAGCTATCAAATGCTTCATTTAAAGCATAAGAATATAGCAGTGCATTTAGGGCACTGCTTGACAAGGAAGGGTGAAAGGAATATAGGCCCCTCCCTTAATCTTTTAATCACTTTATATCCCTTTCAACTTTCTCTTCTTGAACATATGACTGTGTGTTCAAGGCTTCTTGGCACCCTCTGTGCTCACCTTGTCCTATGTATATTTTACTGCGTCCTTACTGGCTTTTAATTCGTGAATCTCTCCATTTACAGAGGGTTTGTTAGCCATGGAAATCTCTCTTGACTGTGCCTTGTGTCAGCATCGTCACACTGACGGATATACTTTCAAGTTTTCCCAGTTATAATTAATCCCTCAGGCCTTGCATGCCTCATTAGTCCATTTCATCTTCTGATATTTCATTTCATGTAAATACGCACAATTTTAAGCTTACCCTAACATGTTTACTTACAAACACCTTGTGAGTAGAGCCCTCAGCTCAGATAAATTCCCCTTTTTTCCTTGTTTTTTCGATTTCCTGAATCATCAGCAGTCAGATTTCATACAAAAATAGAGGTAAGTAACGAAATCATTCATTGAGAGTCTATAACTGGCTCACGGTAAGCATTTCCCCAGGAAAAATAGTAAATATATATATATATATATATATATATATATATATATATATATATATATATATATATATATATATATATATATATATATATATATATATATATATATATATATATATATATATATACTTTTAGATTTATATATTGAATACAACTGTGCTCTCTTATGGTGAAAAAGGAAATGACGAGACGCGTGATTATTTTATGGCAAGACAAACTTGATACCTCACCTGGGGTCTGGTGAGAAAGAAAGAAAAAGCTTTAAAATGATATTGGTAACGTTGAAGTGTAACAAAATGTTGGCATGGTTACTGATAAAAATAGTTGAGAAGTTTGAAAAGAAGTAAGTATGTTGTTTCAGAAAATATGATCACTCAAAGTCGAGAAACTTGTTAACTTCGTTGTTGTTTGAATATTTATTGACGTGATTTCCTTGCTGGGTAATTATGTTAACTGACATGCAAACAAAGGATGCCGGGTCCTTTATCACCGATGATGCTTAGCCCTTATGACACTTTGCCAGCAGAAACTCTTGAAGAATAATACTTTCGTTGCTCCAACAAAACAGTAAAATGCGTCTTAAACACACGTCGACAACTAATCGCATATATATCATAAACGGTTGAAAACAAGTCAACTAGTTGAACAGGAGTCTTGTGAAGTTTATGGATTTGTTCATCTTCTAAACCAAATAGCGTATATGAAGAAATAATTATTATAAGCTTTATTCGCTGTATCTATTCTTTTTTCAAACACAGCTTTTTCTTCGAACAAAAGTTGATATTTAAAAAACTCAAAGCGACGATCCCTTTCATGTTCTTGATTTAATTTTTGCATCCGGGAAGAACAGTCTGTTCACTTAACTTCCACAACTTTGGCTACTCTACGTTATATACCTGCGCCGAAGTCCTGTCAGCTAAGGTCAAACCACCTGCACACACACACACACACACTGCCTCATTCATCCCAATTTTTCTTGTAGTCCTCTTCTTTCCGGATGCTGTGGTACATCCTTTCCAGTAAGTCTTTCATGCCATCTATTCAGTAATTCCTAGACATTTCTATCAAACACACACAGCCTCTTGTCTTTGGCTTACCCATTCTGTGACTCACCCGTTTTCTGATACTACCTATCATTACCCAATTTATTTGTTCCCAAATACTTCTAAAAATCCATATTTTATACTCCCCCACCTTATTACCTTATTCGTCCTCACATTTATTTTAATTTTTCTCCATTTGTAAACACTTCCAAAGGCTGCCACTGTTCTCTATAATTTCTCTTTATTATCCCTGATCAGCACATTACCATAAGCAAGCATCAGGCATTCCACTTTCCATTCATAACCCTTTACCTACTTTAAAAATTTATACTTCCATCTATTGTTATTTCCTAGTCTTCCCTTGTCTCAGTCCCATTTTTACACCAAAGTAGTAACTGCAACCTAAAGCTCCAACACATGCTTCACTTCTGTCACTCTCGGTATTACATATGTTGATTCCTTGTATGCCATATATGGTTTTTTCCACTGACCTTCAAACTTCTTGCATAACTCTCTTAATAAACACTTAATTAGCGAACTCTTTTCCTTGTAAAAAGCCACACAGATTTCTCCGGTATTTCTTTTCTAATCACAGTTTTACCACAAACCTTCCTTGAGGAATGTTGTGCATTCTTCTCAACCATTCCTTTGGTGTCCTTTGCTTATCGAAAAGTATATTACTCACAATGGTTACCCACTAAGTCACTGCTTTACTACTATAGCACTTTATCTCACTCATAATACTTTCACAGCGTAGTTTCTTTCTATTCTGAAACTTGTTTCACTTGACGATCTTGACTTGTGCTTCGCAACTGAACTTCAAACAGTTTTGGTTCTCTGTACATCATCCCGTCAAACTCTGTTTTTATTCCTCTCCCGACTCTTGTGCCGCAAGCGACCCTCCCGGCTAAATATTTTTCCTCATACACATCTCACAATCTATCCTATTTCAACCCGTATTGCTGTAACACGTTCTCAGTTTTCATCCACTCCAGGAACTACACTTCTACCTAAAATGTCATTTCTTTTTCTATAGCCTATTTACACTTGTTAATCACCTAGCACAACCATTTTTTCATACTCCCTAAATCAGAAATTTGCGTGTGTTGTGTGTGTGTGCATTCGAAATATAATTGAGAGGTCTGGCGGCAGTCTTACAGTGAATGTTTCTTTACGAAGTGCTATCAGAAGACTATATTGATATATTCCCTACATAATTCTCATTTCATTACACGGGTAAAACAATCAGCATACCGAGTCTTTCACTTTCTCCATAATTCTCCACTAAGTTTGTTATATGACAAAAAAGAAAAGTTAATTTGTCCCAAGAGCCCAAAATCATGGAGTGAATACTCTTATGACGTTTTATACTCAGCCGATGGTAACTAAGCGGGACTCATTTAGCAAGTGTAAATCCGTTAGCCTATTGTCACTCTTTGCTCTGACCAAGAATCAATAATTGTTATGAGTTTAGGCCTTCAGCTGCCTTAGTTCCCTCTACAAGTTTTTTATTTATTTATTTATTTTTGTTTACGTTTCTACGCAGGCATACTGTAGATGAATCGAGATACTTGAATATTGCACATATCAGTGCAGTAAGAAATAAGACCTTAACATTCTTTCTCATATGCATTTATGACAAATAATCATATAACACCAGACACACATCACTGGCGACGATGAACTACTCATGATACCGAGAAGAAAGTAAACAGAAATTGACAAAAATCTAAAGCAATATCCCGGGCTTGTATGGTCTTACTTTGCACTGAGTTTTCTACAATGAAAATTGATGCAGTGAAATGGAAGTCCATCAAAAATAAGAGAAAAATATATCTGTTATTATAAAGGAGAAATCCGACAGATTAGCGTATGATTACTTTGGTTTGTATATGAGTAATTGTGTACTTCAGCCTACCCATTTTGGAAGCGGAACAATTTATAAATGCCATGTTTATTAAAGAATATAAAAGACTTTAGCCCTTTTATATTACTGGTAACGATGAAACAGCTAAATGAGAAGTGTTTCGATAGAGATAATAAAATTAGCAGCAAATCTAAAATATGCGAGAACTCAACAGGAAGAGAAAGGAAAGTGATGACAGATGAATCCTAAATGCAGATGAAAAGCAAAATGGGTCATAATACATAGCAGAAATGGTAGTTAAAAAGTATAGAAATTGTTGTTGGATATATCCACAAATCAATTACATATATATATATATATATATATATATATATATATATATATATATATATATATATATATATATATATATATATATATATATATATATATATATATATAGAGAGAGAGAGAGAGAGAGAGAGAGAGAGAGAGAGAGAGAGAGAGAGAGAGAGAGAGAGATTTTATGTTTTATTTTTTACTGTAACATATATTTGTTCCTTCTTCAATATATCTGAAAGGCACGAAATGAGGGATTTAGTTTTAATTTTGACTTTATAAACTATCGTATGTTCCAAAAAGTAAGTATATTTCTTTTCTGCTCCGATCATCCTTCTGAGTATTCAGAGGAAACTTTTTGCCAATGAACCTTTATGGATAAGATAAGGCAGAATTCGTATAAAAACAATGTATCATGCCGAACAAATTCAATCAACTTGATATCTAAATGTTATTGCGACCAAATTTCTAGATTTGTAGAAACAGATAGGTTCACTTATATATAGCTATTATATATATATATATATATATATATATATATATATATATATATATATATATATATATATATATATATATATATATATATATATATATATATATATATATGTTGTGTGTGTGTGTGTGTGTGTGTATAGATATAGATATATATGTACACACATACATTCACACACACACACACACACACACACACACATATATATATATATATATATATATATATATATATATATATATATATATATATATATATATATATATATATATATATGTATACACACACACAACCACACACACACACACACACACATATATATATATATATATATATATATATATATATATATATATATATATATATATATATATATATATATATATATATATATATATATATATATATATGTATACACACACACAACCACACACACACACACACACACACACATATATATATATATATATATATATATATATATATATATATATATATATATATATATATATATATATATATATATGTGTGTGTGTGTGTGTGTGTGTGTGTGTGTGTGTGTGTGTGTGTGTGTTGTGTATATTTGAAAGGGCCTATTATGATTTTCTATGAAAATCTTGTACATTTTATTCGAAAAAGGTAAAAAGATAATGTTAGCCTGATCCTTCGAGTTTTTTTAAACGACTGATAATTATCATTGTTCAGTTCAGGATGCTCTGAAAAAAACATTACACTGTACATTGTATAGTAACTATTACTTCTACGAATCATCAACGAGACATATTTTTAGGCATATCGTTTATTTTCTCGGAATAGAAAACTCGTGCTAACATGCCTACCATTTGTTGTTAGCTTGAGAAAGAAGCAAATGACTAATTTTTGAAGAACTTACTTCTATGTATTTAGTAAGTTAATGCAAGCAAGTTGAAAAAAATTACCACCAATAAAGGGGAATCTGCAGATAAGGAAAACACTCTAGACTGAAGAGCCGCATGTTCCTAATTATTGCAAAAATTGTGTAAACGTTTGGAACGCAATTTAATGCGCAGTGTTTCTTGAACACAATTCCCTAATTACTTAAATGAAAAGATATATACTCATAATTACATCAGTAAATAGAAACAAATATTGCTATGTACAACATTCGCTCGAAATAGGTATTCATTCAAACTAAGTCATCGAAACTGCAAGCAGAAAACAGTTCTTTGTTTACTTTAACAAACAAGTATATGAAAAGAACGTGAAGAGCTTTGATTAAAAAGGGAGATGTTCGAAGAGAATCCTTAAATGATTCCAGGAGACGACGAAGAGATTAAGTCTGGCCTCAACTCATGCCATGAATTTGTTTATAGTCAGTTACATCTAAGAATGAGGCTTCCAAGAAGGGAAATACTCAGGGCATTTCAAAATCTGCGGTAGACTTCCATTGTTAGTTCTGTATCCTTTATTTACTGTTTACTATCTTTTGACGTTCCTGATATCGGTTTCATCACTTTCTATGAGTTATTCGTCAAGTGAGAAGTTATTTTTTCTTCGATAATGTAATTAAGTTCCTTCACTGTAATGCTGTAAATGCAAAATGTGGATCCTATTTTCCGCGCTTGCTGTATGTCCAAATTGATGGTGTGAAAGCAGTAGGCTTGAGTGATCTTTCATTTTATCATTACTTTATTCTTTTCTGTCTTCAAGCATCCAGAACCTGTTGAGATCGCTCGATGTGCATTTTCCCTCTATGTGCTCGATTTTGCAATCTCAATTTTCAGAATTTTCTCTGTATTTTATGCAAGGTCTGCATAATAATAATAATAATAATAATAATAATAATAATAATAATAATAATAATAATAATAATAATAATAATAATAATAATAATAATAATAATAACTAAATAAAAAAAATTATGTTAGCAAGTACATTATCATCTCGAGTATTCTTTTCGGTTAGAATGTTCCTTCATTTCTGTTTGAAGACCAATGACGTAGACATGAAAATGAATGTTGACAAAGCAATGAAAATGAACATATCTGGAGTATGCGTGAAAGGGAAAAATATTGATATAAATATAAATAATAAAAGGGTTACTCTGAAAACTTTTTTTTACTGTAGCACGCGAATTGTGCCGTTGCGAAATCTTTTTATCCTGCAGTAGAATCACTCTTTTTCTGTAGAAAGGTAATAACTATTGTAAAAGCGTCACCAGCCTCCGGTTGTCAACGGGGAATAGGGTGATGGTCAATGGAAGGCAATGGGCCATGTTACAAACACTAAACAATATAGCTCTTGCCTCATGACTCAAATACTAGACATTTCCTTCCGGGAAACTTTCTTTGTTCAAATTTCAGGGAAACCAGATAAAAACACACCTGGGGAATCGATATAGTTCTTGAAAATCACACACCATGATTGTGTAATGATTTAAAATTAAAAAAATATGCCAACGAAGCAATAGAACAGTGGCTGGATATGTGACTGTTCCCAAAACGTTTTCTACTAGATAAGTTTGTGGTGGGTATTGCAAAAGTAAAACTACAGAGATAATTGTTATAGGAAAATTGCTCTTCTTCACAGTGGCTACAGAGGTCAAACTTTTATTCAAGGAAATGAAAACCCTTTTTGCTGCAGCATCGGTGAATGACGAAATATCTTGCGTCGAGGAAGCAAGATCGGAAATTCAAGGACTGGGAAAATGTTTTTAGATTTAAAGAGCAAAATGACTGAAGATGTTACTGCTGGAAAGAGGAGAATCTCTTTGCCAGGACTTTGATTTTTAAAAATACACCTCTAGACAGTTCAACAAAGTCGGCATATAACTCGTGTAAAGGATGAAGATATACAAGTGTCAAATGTTAATCAAATAAACACAGTAATTAAATTTTTTCATTCTTTTATTTTTCGCGGTCATTGTTAGCAAGCGTAAGTCATGCAACTGGAGCTCATTTAATATGGAGATTTAATCTGATTTCATAACCTTCCATTCGCTTTACATTCTTATTCTTTTTGTGCCAACTCGATGCTTTGTTGACTTGGAAACCTTAATACCTGATTTCATGTTTCTGTGAGGCAGCCAAGAATTTAATCATTTCCCTTCCTCCATGTAGCTGACTTTTTTGAGCACTTGGTAAAGTGTAATGGAAAATTAAAATCTTTCCATTGTTTACTCCACATATTACAAAATATCATGCGAATGAGGATATTTTGCTCTATACGGACTGTTAACAAACATGAGAGTAAAGTAGAGAAGAACCAAAAGGTATTGTAATCCATATAAGAAAACAAAAATGATATTTTGATTACACATAAAGAAATCACTCTATCTTAATGTAAATATACTAGCATTAATTAACATTGCCCAGTAAAATAGCCTACATAACTTGTTGTGGTTTCTGGAAAAAATGTGTAAATTTTACAAGAATTAGCAATTCTGGTAAGCCATATATATATATATATATATATATATATATATATATATATATATATATATATATATATATATATATATATATATATATATATATATATATATATATATATATATATATATAGAGTAAAAAATTACCATAGAGTTTTTAGTGTTTTAAAAATCTTACAAGGTACACCCTAACTAAAGAATAATTGGGAACTGTTATAGGTCGAAAAGACGACTTGAAGAACCTCATTCACAGCAAGAAAAAAAAATAATAATAATAATAATAGTACAGAAAATAGGAAAGTAGCACAGAGAAAATAATGATCCTCTTTAAAGGTTTATTACATAGCCAAGAAAAAGAAATAACGTGGCTCAAAAAGTGAAAAAATTAATATGCTTGTCAATGCAAAAACAGAGACACTCAAGAAAAATACAATCCCGCTAATGCATTAGTTTTTTATCACTTTTTATCCATCAGAACCATTTAATTACTGGTTACCTATGGAAATCTTAATTTAAAAAGAAAAGATATAACGTTCATCAGGGTTGAGCGACGGAATAAATACTATTGAATATCCAGTAAAGGCATTCTTTGTCAAGAAATTTGGGATCTTTCACCAATATCTCCAAGAGTTAATTAACCAGGGAACGGAGATGGTTCAACGGTGAACGCTTTTGCACACGTTCTTCAAAACTAAGTTCTCTCATTCTTGAAACACTTTGGCATCATACACACACACAAACAAATAATCACACACACACTCAAAGAAACGCAGATATGAACAAGCATACACTGTCATACAGATAACCTTTGTGGAGGAAACATAAACTATGTGCCTTATTATTAACTTTTCTAGCAAAAAAAAAAACAAAAGAAACTTCAGGATATAAAAAAGTTGTACAAAAAACACTGTAGTTGGTACGTAGCTATCATACCCAAATTCAAGAGAAAGTGTTAATCTTTACAGAAACTGTTGAAGCGAACACTCAGAGAAGTAGAGAAATATATGCTCCGGATACTCAAATGCCACGGCCAACAATACAAACCGAAGCTGGAATTCTACAAAGCTAGGTAATGTGTACACGTTGGATAAGAAAAAAGTACGATAACAGTTCAAAAATATTTGCTCTTCATTCCCATCTTGCAGAGATGAAAAGATAACAAACAGAAGGAAAACGAACGCAGAATTTTATACTGACACCGGCCAAGTAAACATATAACAAGATGAAAATTTATGCACCTGATTCAAAGCTAACGCAACCAAAATTGCAAGAGAAAACACTTATTCCTCTGACACAGAACACGCAAGAGGAAAAGAAAATATACCCTGAGTCACAGCTACCGGAAATTAAAAGTAAACTTCCCTCACCGTCTGGGAGGGTATACCGCAGATGAGGCGGCAGAGAAAAGTGAACAGTGGGCGTTTACTTTGAAGGCCTGACCGTCACTATATTTACATCGTTCCTGTGAAGGAACTTGGGATATGATGAGATTCCTTTCGTAGCTCTGTCGTATCTTCTGGTGGATACCTATTCTGCACTGTCCATGAGTTAGATTTAACAAGGCATAGCCATTAGAGTTGTAAGATGACTTCCTGTAGAATAAACACTGAGAATGTGACATTTGAGCGGTTGACGAAAGCGATTTAATTTTCAAGTGGTTCATAGATGCTTATATAATTGCTAATTAGCTTGGCTGTATGTAGGTTTGTACTCAAGTAATACACGTTTTGAGCAAATGTTATTGCTGGAGCCTATAAAAGATAACCCAACCATGACTGGTGCTGTTCCATCGGCTTGCTAATGCAATGATTTTGGAAATTATTAAAATCTATAAATCTATTTACATAGTATGAGTTTGTAAAGTAACTTAGAACATATCTCTGAGGGATGCTTGCGTATGTACAACGGTTTCTGGTTTTGCAGCTTTTTTTTAAGATATACATCTCCATGTATAAACGAAATAAATAAAACTGAACAACCAACTCTTCTTTTAAAAACCATCAGGAAGCATCATTTCAAGGTCCATTTGCTCTTTTTTAAGTACTCCTGTGTGTTCACTGTTCTAGCCTTTACTTAGGTGTATGGTTTGAGGTATTTTAAAAACTATTTAAGAAATCGATTGCTCCACTAGCATGATACACGTTTCGAAAGGACTGAGAGAAGAAAATTTTGCCAAACTTTTGTCCCTATTTTGTCTTCTTTTGATATGCTTCGCATACACTCAAGTGTCCTCCCATTTTTATTGTTTTCATTTTAAGATTTACTGTATGATTTCATATATAATTTTCAAGCGATTCTCACATTGCTATCATATGAGTCATTTATATAATACAAAATGTATATCCAGAAAGAGTTGCTTTATAATTCTAATCTGTATTTTAATAGAAATTTTGCCTGTAATTATTAAATTAGGGATTATATGAAAATTACATCTACCTTAAAATGACGTAAATGTTACAAAGACGATTTCAAAAATATATTATATAATATGATAAAAGATGGCTGACAGCATCCAACAACATCTTTATAACTAAAACTTCAGCTCTTGTAAAAACCGTCGTCAACTAAACTGCGATCACATTCAACAATACTATTCTTTACTTGGTGCTCCCAAACAGATCGAAGCTTTATGACAATTAAATGTGGCCTTATTTAGAGTAAAATCATAAACGTATATAAAAAAAGATGATTAACGTAGTACATATATTCTGGGAATGCCCTGTCCACATCTGCTAAACAACTGATATCATGGATATGCCGAGGGACAAGTTTCACTATACCACCAGTGTGTGAGTTACTAAAAGCATAAAAAAGGCTATGAACAGTACAAGGCCTTTGCTGGTTGATTATTTTTATGAATCTTAAAGTTGTAAAATTATCTTGAGGAAAAATGTTTAAATATTTCAAGACCGAAGGACAAGGGATCTTTCAAAAAGACTGGTTTTACATTTATTCCATAATCTGAAGCCAAAAACATTTTTGCAAGGCATTTGAGCGCTCTCTAACCAAGAATTTCCAACCGACAAGAAATTTTTGCTGAAAATACTTTTATCTATGAAGAATCGCCGTTTTTGTTTGAATTAAAATTGAAGGGCAAAGGTGGAAGATGCAGAAATTAAGTATGGGCGTACTGTAAGTGGTTTAGGGATATTTTAAAGACTTAGACATATAAAATCCTTGGTACTGGTGAAAATTTGGATATAGTTACTTTGATGAGTTGTGTTCATTAAAAAATTGTACTAATGGCTGTGTGTTAGTTTATCCACCTTGGGGGTAAAATTTGAGTCTGGAAAGAAAAGCACAATATTTTTATATCCTCTTATACGTGAGGTCAAAACGTAACATGAAACAAAACGTAGAAAAAAATCCCTTGAAATTTACGTAAAAGATGTTTAACTGAAACAATCATAGGTACTAAAGTATTGGCCAAGGAAAGTTTAGCTGTTTTTATTGAATAAGTAACCTAACACAATTAAAAAATTATGTTCTACAAAAATGTTAGGTTACCAGCAGTCCGTTTAATCTCCTTATTGTTCTTACTTTTATTTGTAAAAATAACCTGTAAAAGGATCAGATATATTTAATAAAAAAAGATATTGTGATAAGCTGAAGGGCCCTACTATAAACGTAAAAACCATAAAATAAAAAATGCAAAGATAATTAACGAACTTCATCCACTTTCTTTTCTGGGCAGAAACTTTTCGTGGTCTCAAACTCGTTCCTACTCAGAGAGGAAAGGCAATCTTTGGTTTAGTCGAGTTTGAAAAAGTTCATTTAGTATCCTCCAAAAGTGAATTTGTGACTATTCAATAATCTGTTTTCAGTAACCATATACCAAACTTATCTTTTTCATATTGAAGGGTGACTAAATAAACATATCCTCAAAACATGAGCTGTAGAAGAAGCTTTTTACTGTGGTCTTTCTTTTGTCCTTTTTTTTTTATTTTTCTTCTAATAGGTATGTTTGACAGCCTATGGGGATGACCAAAATGTCTTATTGGATCATGAAAGAGGTGACCTCCTCACAATATCTTTGTGATATTTCCTGTGGAGCAAATATTGGTTGAGTGCCCCTAGTATATATTATATCACGTTGATACTAATGTTTGTTGTTTTTTAAAAGAGACAATTTCAAGTTGGTTTTAAAAAACAACTATTGAGATGCATATGCAAATGACAAGCTATACTAATCGAATTGCTTATAATGAAGCACAATAAGATTTTACTTGAAAAATTGGCGACACTACATTCTGCAAATATTTCCTTAACGAAGCATCTCTATATAGTGCAAGTGCCGTCAGAGCACCTCAGGTGGTCACTGCAGGTGTGACGAAAGATTTTGCTGTGTTCAATGGGCCGCTAACTGCACTTATTTTATATCCTTTTTGTGTGCCTCCATTCCTGCTCCCTTTCTTCGATCTTGCTGTCCAACCTCTCTGACTATTATTTCTTAGTGCACCTGTGGGGCCTTCTGTCACATCCGTTTTTAGATCCATGTGGTTCATCCGTTTCATTTTCTGGATCTTTTTATCTTGCTGTGCAAGCGCTCAAACTCCTTCTTTTAACTGTCTTAAGTGCTGAGGGCCGAAAGTGCCTTGGTGCTTGCCTTGATAGCCTAAATTTCTTTAATCACTGCAAAGACAATACCATGTGAGAATGTTTATTACACTAAACTGAGAAAGTATATGAATGGAGCTACCACTTCTTTTATTTATTTTTGTATACATTGCAATCACGCTTGTATTCCATTGTTACAACATCTAGGGTTTAATGTTTCATTTTGAGGTGTACAGATAATCTGTCTTATTCTTGTTCTTTTATGTTAACCAGGCTTACAAGTTTAGGCTGCTATTGAGAAGAGGTATTTTTAAGCAGAGTCAGATAAATTTCTTAGGAATAGATTTTACATCATAAGTGGTACCGTAATTATTAGAGAAAGTTGCAGGACGGTGGTCTAAATTTGAACTACACGAATCTCGTGGAATAAGTCTATACAGGTTTTCAATAGATCGTAATTACATTTCCCGTCATTTCCATCACTAGTCTTTCTGGTCGATGACTATGATTGATGGATGCAAGGAATCCTGAACAATTAGCCAAAAATGAATTGTAACAGGTTTGTCATTCAAGTCCGAGAAGTAGCGTTTCTTCACTTCCTAATTATAAATCATTGTTCCGTCGATAAAATGCGAACAGTTTTAGTAACTCGGAATAGTTTATCTTCGATTTTTCAATATTTTGACTGTGCGCCTCTGCTTACAAAACAAGGAGCATCGCAATCGATGCATTCGATTTTTATTTTCAGTCTCAAAAACAAAATACTTTGCTGTAACCTGAAGAGGCTATCGTCATAAAACAAAACCTACATCTTAATTCGTTAAACTATTCAACGTTCATTCTTCTGACAATGAATGTATTTTTATTTCCTGAGGAATGAACGTTGAATAGTTTAAAGAATTAAGATGTGTAGGTTTTGCTTTATGATGGATAGGCTCTTCAAGTTACAGTAAAGTATTTTGTTTTTGAGACTGAAAATAAAAATCGAATGCATCGATTGAGATGCTTCTTCGTTTTGTAAGCAGACATACAATCAAAATATATATAAAAAAAAACAAGATAAAATTTAATATTGTACCAGTAAAATCGATGCGATAAAAATTTCAAGTGGGGTAAAGAATTCAATAATCGATATCCGCTCACAAGTAAGCCAGATAACGGCATTCTATAAACAGCAAAAAAAAAAAAACCTTAGTGAATTTTACAACTTTTTTTTTTTAGAATAGATCTAACCAAAAAGATGTCACTGTCTCCAATAGATAGGCCCCAAGCTTAGTCCTTATTTCACCCTTTTAGAAAAGGAAGAATTATACATTAACCTGTAAATGCCATGTATGTGTAATGAAAACATAGAAGTCCACAAAACTTCAGGAAAATAGGTAGCCTTGTTAACCAAAGTAAAATGACTCATATCTTTCAATAAATCATCTGAAAGATTTCAACGTTTCTTTGAGGAATAAAACATTACTATGTAGGAAATCAATCTCGAAAGGCCCTTCACGGGTGCAAAGCTTCTTGTTAACCTGAAAACGATCCCTTATGACTGATCAGTCATCAATATAATGATTTCTCTTTCATTTCTTATTTTCTATAAATCTGCCTACGAATAGCTTAGAGAAATATACAATTAATATCAGGAACAAGGAGTCACGAAAGGGCACAGAGACTTATTGAGAGCGCGTTGCTTCCATTTTTCTCTGACATATCCTGAAAAAGGGTGTTTTTTCATTTCAGTCTCTCAGGGGGAGGATGACATGGATCAAATTGAAATCTAATGCAAACACAGAGAGCAACGCTCTGGTCGATCCAGTGTATCAACACCCTCTTTCCCCGATCCCCACTCACACACAAAAGACTGACGTTGAACATATGAAAGAGAAGGGAATTCGCCTCTGAAAATTGTGTTTGGAAAAAATGTAAACCGAATATCTCAGACCAATGATTGGAATCTCAAAGAAGTTTCTGAATAAATGCATGGAAATAGTTCTATCTTGAGAAGCAAGCAGAGATAAAAAAGAATATATGATAGAGGTGTTTATATTTTCGACATAAATATTTTTAACTTTCGGAAAATCTTCAAGATGCTGATTACGTATTGCAAAATAAAAATGAGAGATGGAAAGATATTCCGAAGTGAAGGAAATCATTTTCAAAAGATTTGCCTGAAAAATTTTCACTAAGGAATATTGCAGGTGCGAGGTCAGCTCCAGTCAAGGCAAAAGATTTGTAAATACTTTGTATTCTTTTCACATAAAAAGCATACTCCACCTACTGTTTTAAACGTCTGCATGTTCGTTTGTACTATGTGGTACCCGAATATGGATACTGTAAATTTCTATTCCTATGGCCTAGTTCTCTTGAAAATATCTAAATAGGACGTATCCAGTCGGGAAATTCCTTCAATTTTATTCCTTCATAGCGGTACTTTGCTCAGTACACACATATATGCAACATTATCTTTCTATCTATCCATCTTTATATGTATGTATGTATATATATATATATATATATATATATATATATATATATATATATATATATATATATATATATATATATATATATATATATATATATATACATGTATATGTATATATATATATATATATATATATATATATATATATATATATATATATATATATATATATATATATATATATATATATATATATATATATATATATATATATATATATATATATATGTGTGTGTGTGTGTGTGTGTGTGTGTGTGTGTGTGTGTGTGTATTTATTTATTGATATACAAAAGAGGTACATGATCTGAATAAAGGAATTTAAAAAGGCATTAATTTTTCTATCAAATTACTTCTTGAATTGAATAAATGATTTAAATGTTTTAAGTTTAGGACTCAGAAATTCCCAAACGACCACGATCAAAAGTCTGACTGTAGGATAATTTACTTTTCACATTTATCTTCTTTGGATACTGAATTCCTTGCTTATTTTGAGGTGTGTGAGAATTTACTAAAATGATGATATATATTTATGTATATGTATATATATATGTATATATATATATATATATATATATATATATATATATATATATATATATATATATATATATATATATATATATATATATATATATATATATATATAAATTATACGATTTAAATAATTTCTTACCCAACTCTCAACAAGTATGAAAATCAGCATCCAAAGAAAATAAATATAAACAGCTTTTTTATCCTACTATCATGATTTAATTCGTGGTTTTTAAATTCAAGAATGATTTTGATGGGCAAATAAATTCTTTAAAAATACATCTGAGGTCTGGGTTGTGTCTCTGTCGGAGCTGGTGTGTGAAGGAAATTGAAGTGCTTAGTAGATGAAGAAGACTAATTCATGAAATATTTACTCTGGTTTGCAGTCCGTCTCTGAGGCTTAAGAAGCAAAGGAATTTAGACACTGACAACACGAAAGTCTTCCAGCCAGGAGTAAAGATTGTTAGAACCATTTCCTCTTCCCGGATATGAAGAGGTGAGGTAAGGTTAGGTAAGGGGATGGTTCCTTCTCTAATTAGGAGCGTGTCGTTGGGGCTTGTATGAGATTCCTTGAGGAATCTATTCTTTCCTAGATAATGATTCTGAAGAAGCAGCATTCCTCTGCAGGAATGATAAGAAGGCTTCTTCAGTTTCACTTTTTTGTCTTGATTTTCATTCAATATCACTTTTGTATCATTACAATTATATTTACTCATATATTTATAGTTATATGGGTGAAATAGGTAGATATATGGATGGATGGACAGATAAATAGATAAATAAATAGATAGATAGACAAACAGGTAGAGAGAAAGCGAGGGAAACATAATTATCTTGTACCTAAACGCATTTACTCGTAGATGACTAATCGAACTAAGACAAAGGGATCTGTAAAGTTTCTGTCTTCCGCTTTGGCATGCTCTTGTGCACAAATTTAGCTCTATCAAACACATTCCCCGTTGTTAATAAGAGTATAATGATTTACGTTAAAAGAAACTCCACAGAGACTAGTTTTTCAGTACTCAATACTTCGTTAGCTGTGGCTTTTAAAATATTCGGAGTTGCATTTTCGATCTATACTTTTTTTTATTTGTTATTTCAACAATATTCCACAAACATTTGATATATAATGAGTATGGCTTCACTTTATTTCAGCTGATCAAAGTTATTCTTAACCATTACGAAGAGTATTCAAATCTAATACGGCTTTCCATTGACAAAAAATAAAGATGAAAATTGGTTTTGTATTTATCCATGTCAGCTTCCTCGTCTGTCCTTAAGATATCTCCATAAGTTATCATTAGTTTTCAAAGAAACTCTTCAAACGGCAGACCCTGTGGTAAGGATCGAAACTGTTCAAGCTTATAGGAATTAGAACTGTATGCTCCCGGATACTAGACTAGGCAGCTTTCATAAAAATATACACCAATTTCCTGAAATACTTCCGCCAACGGCCTTAGTTAAAAGTCTGTATTCAGATGCTGTCAAAGTTTGTCGGATAAACATATGAGCCCTCTCGGGTTAGCGCTGCGAGACATTTAGTTTTTAGTTTTTTTTATAGAATGAAATTGACCCTTTTTTATCATAAAATTACATCGATTTGTAATATTAATTTAACACTTCGGTCAGTGATCATTAATATGATCAGGTTGTTCAAATATAAATAACAGTCCTTCAGCTGTTCAATTACCATTAGAGCAACTCATTTGTGCTCTGCAGCACAACAACTTAATAATATAAAGGTAAAAACATATTTCCGTAACAGTGACACTCTGTGAGTTCCCATAAGGCTAGCGCAGGACCTTTTTCCCACGGACCACACAACAGGATTGTGGCATCTGTTAGGTCTTCATCTAAGTTATTACCCTTATTTTTTATTATTATAGACTATTCAAACTGTGCCAAATTTTGACTTGAAGGTCATAAATTACCAAAGTATGTATCAGCAGAAGTGGATGCCATTATCTGAAAGAGTGAGAAAACACGGAGGATGATAAACAAAGATCAACAAACAGCAGTAAATAAATGTACGATACTTTAAAGTGCTAGTACAGCTTGTCTTAGATCCATGAACATCAAAATCACTAGCAATGCCAGCAAGACTTCTAGGGTTTTAAAGATCCGAAGGTCATTAATGAGCATCAGAAGCAAAGGATAGGTCATTCCATTGTTGCTGAATATTAAAGACACCTAGCACGAAGACATCACCAGCTGCCTAGGCCTTATCTCCATACACGTGATACTTGGGGGAACAAGGCAGATTGTTGCTTAGGACTCAGCAGGTAGACCTATGCAACTCCCCAACCCACATTCCTTATTTTGCAGGGACAGTAAGGTCAAGTGCCAGTGAAAATTTATCTTGTCTGGAGTGAGACTTGTATTATGAACCATACTGGAATATCACAGCGGTACCACTCAGCCATCACAACCCCTAAAGTCTTATAGGAAAGATAGTTAATGCACTCAAGACCTTAGCAGGTGAAAGCTGCCAGTAATATCACTCAGCTATTAATACTTCTGATGCCTTGTAGTAAAGGAAATTATAGAGCCTGCATTCTGGTCTGTTGGATGTTGTACGACCTTAACCAACCAGGTATACTACCTCCGTAGTAAGCTTGTAGCCCTCACTACCTCTTGAGATGTAACTACTAAAGCCACTACCGAAAATTTCCTGGAAGACGGAGACTAATACCTCTTTCATATATACCAGGAATTACCCTATTTCTCTAATCTTTTGTAAAAAGTTTTTCGTACTGAAAGAATACCTGTCTCCTGATAGTTTCTCTTATGGAAAATATGTTTTATGATCAAAATATTTTTCCAGCTACTTGTAACTCCCTGAGTCTGATCTTCCCAATCAAACTTTCTAACCGTATTCCCGATCCTAATATCTTCTGGTTCTGAGAAACAAGGTTTCTTACGCTCTTGAACATTAAGATGGCATCTTGCCTGTAAGCCTTTCAACATTACGCAAGGAATTTTCATATGAACTGGCTCTGGTGTTCTACAGTCTTTTTTTTTTTTATGTACCTCCTCTTCAAAACTTACCTTCGTGCAACTGGTCTCAAAAATGTTGGGCGCTCGATTTCTTCTAGCTTTCTTACTCCTGCTTTAAAACTTTACTGAACCCGTTTGTTAACTTTATACATTTAAAAAGCTAGATCTATTAGTAATCTTCTCTTCCTGTCTCAATGGTGTTTGGTTATCTACCTTGTAGGACTGAAAACTTTTAATATAGAATTGCAACTCTTGGTATCTCTAAGGCACTTTGACACAATATAATTATTCGTAAATTATGATAAGGGTCAGTCCTCCGTATTAATTTCTGGCCTTGTATCACTCCCCTTTAAATCTATTGTGATTGCTGCCGTAAAATTCTATAAGGTTTACTTCTCATACCCACTCTCTTCTTCGACTCTTTCTTCCTCTCTTTTCTCCCTCTTTATCAGTGGCTTTTTCTAACTTACCTCTTCTTTGACACAGGGTTTTACTTGACAGGTGACCAGCTATATTTCTTTTCCTTTCATCCGCAAATAATCCTCGGCTATTTGCACTCGGTCTCAAATTCCTATGTGTAAAGAATAGAATACTATGATTTTGACAAGCTTGCGCCTCCAAGTTCAGTTACTTAGTATTTCTCCGCCTTTTTCCATCTAATGATTTGATGATCTTATGGTGAAAAGAGAAAATCAAACAATTTTAAACTGTTTCTTAAAAGTAGGTTAGTTTCGATTTCATTCATTTCTTTCAGTCCCCCATGTATGGAAGCTTTATTTCTCCTTATTTGTCAAAGTCTTCTCATTTTTCCTTTACATTTAAGGCAATTCTTCTCACATCTCACTCTTTAATGAGAATGAGCCCGATTCACTTTACTACTTGTTTTCTCAAAAGCTTTACCTCCTGACCGCAAAGTAGTATCTTATCTCTCTCGCCTGCCCAGAAGGACTGTTTTAAAAAATTTTCTAATGAGCTACAGAAAAATATCCCTACTCATCGCTCTCAGATCAACTGTTACCACGTTTACTTTTTGGGAATGAGTAATCCTCTCCCTCTGCATGAATCGTTGCATCTGTCCCCCGTCCATTTTACTCAATTCGCACAACCTTTATCTTCGAGAGACAGGTCCATCGCTCCCTTCTCCTTTTTACTTCTCCTAACGACACCACCATTAACAAGGATTATCAGCAGTAAAACTTGATTTAATCAATTCAAAACGATGAAAAAGTCGATACATTTTTTTTTATTTTTTATACGCAAAGACTTTAAAACTGCTTAGAGACTTTAAATGAATTATTAACAGCAGATCAAACATTATATGGCAAATGAAAAGAAGAATAAACGATCGGGAGGCGATGATCAAAGTTTATATCACACACCACAGCAGCAACAGTTCCACACGACAGGCGCCTTCGAGACTTGCCACTTACTCTAGTCTCTCATACCTGACCTTCTTCAATGTCCCTGACTTTGATGCGAAACCAAGAGAAACAAGTAATAAATGAACCGAAGTTGTTGGCGCAATCGAGTTCTCTGCACAGCTTATAATCAAGGTTACCAAAAATAGATCTATCTTTTGGTGGTCTCGGTATAATGCTGTAATAGCCGCGGCCCATGAAACTTTAACCACGGCCCGGTGGTGGCCTGTCCTACATAGTTGCCATACGTACGATTATGGCTAACTTTAACATTAAATACAAATAAAAACTACTGAGCCTAGAGGGCTGCAATTTGGTATGTTTGATGATTGGAGGATGGATGATCGACATACGAATTTGCAACCCTCTAGCCTAAGTAGTTTTTAAGGTCTGAGGGCGGACAGAAAAAGTGCGGATAAACAGACAAAGCCGGCACAATAGTTTTCTTTTACAGAAAACTAAAATCAGTCACAAGAGCGCATGGAAGAAACAATAAAAAAACAGACAAAAAAAGTCTTGGAAAAAATGTCCTGTTGAAGACAAGAGAGGTTGCTGTGCCGTTTCCGCGTCCCGGATATTAAAACGAAGACTAAGGGGGAAGGAATCCCTCTGCAAATAGGCGTGTGTTGAGTCGCCCGAAAGGACATTTCTTCGCTCTGAAATAACAGTGAGCTGTGTCACGAGTTGCTCGTTCCTGCGGGAAAATACTGGATTACTTGGCTTCCTTGATTTTTCGTCTGGGTGAGTCGGGTAAATCTTAAATGTAGCAGTTTAGATTTTTTTTTAATCTTACCTAATGTTTATGAGAGTTATTACGTGCACGTAACAAGTGTATACAGAAATGTTTTATTACTGACGTACTCTATTTGTGTCTAATATGCGTTACCCTTGCTCATAGTAAGAGAGAGAGAGAGAGAGAGAGAGAGAGAGAGAGAGAGAGAGAGAGAGAGAGAGAGAGAGAGAGAATATCTGGTTTAATGAGATCACATTAATTGCTTTCAAATGTCTTGGCAGTGCTACTGGCAACGGGCATATTTTGGATAAATTAAGCATTTAATGAACAAAGAAAGAAAAAATATATTGCTATTTTTAAGACAGCCGTTCCCTTAAGTCTTTTGTCTTTTTGAATAAATTCACTTACTAACAACATTAGATATGACGTCATGAGCAGATAATATAGCTCTCTTTTGGTAAAAGAGATAGGGTGAGCCTTGTGGAAATATGCTTGGGAAGGTCTCTTGTTGCTGACAGAATAATAATAATAATAATAATAATCATCATCATCATCACCATCATCATCATCATCATGATTATTATTACTGTTATTAATATGAGCCAAGATACGACTATAGCGAATGAACAGAATGTTACAAGATCAACGCCTGGAAAAGGGAAAGCAGTCCTGTACGGAAAAGGAAATAGAGAATAAAATGATAAAACATATATAAGGGAAATGAAAGAGCTAATTAAATGAAGCGATTAGAGCTATGCAACGAGACTCCTGTATGCAAGACATTTCGATATAAAATTAATGCTCTTACCTCCTCGTTTCGTTTAAACCGCTGAATTTCTAGCTTCTTAACTGCATGATCAGAAAGGTATTTCCATGCTTTGTAGCGATTCGGTTCGTGTGAATCCATGTCTTTCAAGGAATGGCTGGAACATAGTGTTGATGAGTTCAAAGGTCTTGAGATGCACTGGCAAAAAAAAAAAAAAAAAAAAAAAAAAGTTTTATCCGAAATTCGCCTAATACGAGACTGAGAACTAATTGGTGATTTCTTATTCTTCCGAAATTCCCGTGCATGCAGTTCATCCAGAACGTTATCCTCTTCCTCGAATTTAATTGCCACTTTTTGCTTTCAAGTAAAGCGAGTACTATTCGTTCGAATTTTCAGTTCTTCAAAAGAAATTCAGCCACAATGTTCAGTTTTTTTACTGTTTCATTTTCCAAGAGGATAGATGTCTTCGAGAAATTACTTTTTCCTAAAAACAAAGAAAAAAGTTACTGACGAGTAACCTATTAGGGCATAGTATACGTGCAATTCTATAAACATAGAATCTTGAGGCAATATTTCTAGTTAAAATACATTCCGAAGTTAATGTATTTTCAATTTTTCCGTTATTTGGGATACCTTCTCTGCAGAGATTGTGCTTTTGTTATGTATTCATTTGCTTGTATTAAGATTATGCAAAACACTTCAAGGAATTTTGTGAAAATTAGGGCCAAGGTTCAAGGTCTCATGGGTGATAAGTGATTAGATTTTGGGGGAGATAGGAATTTAACCTTAGGGGAGAAGAGACTTTTTGTGGGTGGTGGCACATTCTTGATTCAGATGTTTTAAACCTTACGCACAATTACCGTAGAATTGTATAGCCATTAGTTAATTACTTCGTCACTAATAACAAGCAGGTTTCGGGAGAAATACGGAGGAAGAAGATTAAACCTTCCAGGAGTGGATTGCTCAGCCTTTGCGGAAGTTTCCGGTCTCAGAACGCATTTTCTGGACACCAGTCTTTAAAACCCCACTATTTCCTTCCCGAAGCCAATATATATATTTTTTAATTCTTAATTTACCGAGTGAAGATCATCGGGGCAGTCATCAAACTAATTTGCAACTGGAATGAAAGATCAGTCCATCCCCTCTTATGAAGTAGATGGTGCAGGTTAATGAGACTGAAGTTGTTGGACGCAAACCAATATTTATTACAATTTGATAAAGCTCATCATTAGCCCACTCTGTATTCTGATGACACAAGGATGATGTAATCCCTAAAAATGTAATTTTGTGATGGGTGAATGTTTATATTGGTTACAGCAATGCTTTTCAGAGAAATAATTGACATTATGGTAAACATGAATTAGATTACAGGAAAAGTTGGTGTTTGTTGATGATTATAACTAGCATGATAAAAGTGTGCGGCAGGCTTTAATTTCTCAATACTCGTTGAACTTGTAAAAAAAGAGAAAAAGGGGGTACCAAAATGTTGCAAACCGACTATTCCCATTGTATTAATATTAAAATTATAATTATTTGATCTCTAATAAAATAAATCAAATCAAATCGTTTCAAACCGTGAAAGCAGGGCCAGAAATAAGACAAGGGAGCGGAGAAACAACGACTGATAAACTCTGATAAATTGAGCTCTATTGTAAAGGACAATCACAGGAAGATGATCCTACATACTGTGTTGTATCTTATAACGGCACCATTGGAACTGTTCAGACAATTGAGTAGTGTCACCTCCTAAAAATGAAAGGAAAGGCTGAATCATAATAGACCAGACACAGGGATTTGTATAAGTATTCAATTACTCCACAGCCCATACATGATTTTTCATATTATGTCATTACAAACGTGGCAAATTCTATGTTGATCTCATGAAAAGACTAATAAGATTCAATGATATTTTGACAAGAAAGCCTTTCCAGTAGATTAGCTTGGTTATAATTTTCAATCGTCTTTTAAATTTTAGTGATAAAATTTCAAATTTAATGATGCTATCAGTCTGAGGTAACTGTGCCGCTATATACTTAGCGAGTAAAAGGAGTTTGACACCTTACATAATAGTAATACGTGTGATGGCCCGTGAGCTCAATGATTCCTAAGCAGTTTTGATAATAATCGTTACTCACTGGCATTTCTCGACAGAAATTAGCGCCAGGAGAAAGACACGAATTGAATAGCACATTTCACTGTCGGAACGGGAAGAAAACACTATTAAATTTGTGAATAGTTTACAGATTAGACGTTCTAATTATGAACGAAACCTATCATTAATTTCTCATCAAGCGAAAAAAAATCCTGATGTAACTTCGCAGGCGGGGCTAATTATAATGAAAAATGAAAAGGATAAGATTTCTAAAGCCATCCGAGATGCCAAATTAAAGGTGCTTTTTGAGGAACCTCTTGAGGAAACTTATGGCCAGATCACCAATTTGCAACAACGTATTTAACAACAATGAGCTGTTCGTTAAAATATGAGAGCCGAAAATATCGTTGTCATTAGTGGTGGCAAGGATCATCATGGACCTATAGCTTAAGATCATTGGGAAACCATCAACATTGTCAAGGGGATCCGCAGTAATTGGGATAATCCCTAAGAACTTAATTTCGTTGTTGTCACAGTCGTTTGCTACATCTTTGATATTTTTAGCTTTAAGGACTTCTTTGGAAATATTGCACGTTGCTATTCTGAGGCAAATCGAGAGAGAGAGAGAGAGAGAGAGAGAGAGAGAGAGAGAGAGAGAGAGAGAGAGAGAGAGAGAGAGAGAGAGTTTATGCACAAGTAACTGACAGGAAACACATTGAAATTATGCCTTCCTAAGTGAGAAGAGAAATTCCGGATTTAATGTTTGATGTATACTACATTAGGAAATTGCAGAACCCTCTAAGCAACATAAGATATAACATTTATAAAGTACAACAATAGGATTGTAGATATGGACTGGGTATAAGGCGAAAAAGATTGTGAAAAGTGAGAGAAACCCCTGCAATAACTGGTAGAGATGAGGAACCGATTAAAAATATTAGTGTTCATTGTACTTTGGAGGATGTTTCATTTTGTTATTGCCGTGTAATTTTCGTTTGGTAGCATGCGTTTTTTACTATGGAAGCTCCGTTAGCGTTCTATATGTTTATCGTAGTTGTAAAACATTATTCATTCCAAAGAGCTGGTGTAACACCTAAAATATACCACTTTATATATATATATATATATATATATATATATATATATATATATATATATATATATATATATATATATATATATATATATATATATATATATATACAGTATGTGTGTGCATGTGTGTATGGTGTGTATGTGTATGCGTATGTGTATGTGTGTATCTGTATATATATGCATGCGCATAGAGGTAAGAAGTGACTTTGCTGTACGTAATAAAATTCTTTAAAGTATGACATTATCACTTAGTCATTAAGACATCTTATATTGATACCTGAAGAAGTTAAGTATATCTTAGTTTAACCAGACCACTGAGCTGGTTAACAGCTCTCCTAGGGCTAGCCCGAAAGATTAGATTTATTTTACGTGGCTAAGAACCAACTGGTTACCTAGCAACGGGACCTACAGCTTATTGTGGAATCCGAACAACATCATGACGAGAAATAATTTCTATCACCAGAAATAAATTCCTCTAATTCTTCACTGGCCGGTCGGAGAGTCGAACGCTGGGCCAACAGCGTGCTAGCCGAAAGCTCTACCCACCCCTCCAATGAAGAAGTACTGATACCTGAAAGAGAGAGAGGGAAAGAAAGGAAGTGTTATCAAATATTTCTAATTTGTAACCCTTAATATATGAAAACTTTTTGCTGTTATATTGTAACGAGTTGTCTGACTCCACTTTGGAAAGATTATCATTTGTTTGGAGGAAACACAGTAAATAGACAATGCAATTGTCACAAATTGACCTCATAAATTTTCAAAACCTAATCGCTTGTGAGCTGGGTTTTTAGTGGAGGCTGAGAGACAAGTGTCACTCTGGGTGGTATAACGAAAGAGAAAATCCCTGTTCTGATCGGAAGCATTAACTGGAGCAAAATTTGTTTGTAAGCATCTAAGCTGTTTTGGAATGGCAATATTTTTGTTTATTTTCTTCCATTCCTTATCGTATTGTACACCTCGTTTACAATTAGCAGCCAATGAACTCTGCAGAAAAGACGAATATCCCATTCACCTTGCGCTGACCTTGGTCTGACGAGGCCCATTTTCATTTGGACGAGGGGTGTTACTTGATATCGTCATCGTTATGGGTCACTCACTTCAAAGGGCACTATAAAATTCCACGCGAAGTTTAAATTTACACAGCTGCGGTGTTTTAAGCCCACTTGATCGGAAGTTTTAATCCAGAAGATAAAATAAAGTAAATTTTAGAAATTAAGATAAAAAGCAAATTTTATACCGATTTATATGTTATTTGGGCTTATTAAGTGGGGTATTTTTGAAGGCATAGTTATAAGAAATTTGCAAGTTTTAGTTTATAAGTAATTCAAGAATTTCAGAGCTGTAAACGAAATAATAGTTTCAGAGCCTTTTAATTTATATAATTTAATTCATAACTAACTGGGTCATCTGAAACATATTTTGTTGTTTAGTCATTTGTTTATTATTGTTGTTTTACTGTACTTTCATATATTTATTTTTCTTCAGTATAGTTTCCCCATTATTGCGTCATGCTTATTTTCCTATGATGTATGACTGTGTCTGACAATGTACCGTGATTTGCTTGTACATTTCATTTCACTATTATTCAGTTATGTAATTTCTTCGTCTGTAGATATGGCCTCTATTTGAGTTATGAGTAAAGTGAATGGCGCATAGAAGGAATGATCGCAGCGGAAAATAATGGTGGCAGCAAAAGACGAAAATCTATCCAAAGATGGTTATGGCTAGACATCATGGGTAACTCTTTAATTTTAATTATCTCCCCAAAAACATTTTAGCACACATCGCGCTAGTTAAAATGTCTTTACGGCGAAACTGACTTTATTGATTCAGATTACAATAAAGAAATCAAATTTTGTTAAGGATTAATTGTCCCTAGATCAGAAAAGCAATGTCTTTAAATCAAAGTAAATATCATATGCTTCCATCTTGTAAAAATTTTTAAGCTCCATTTGGTGCACGGATGAGTGAAAAAGGAGTCACAAAACTCAAATTTCCATTTATATTTCATGGCACATGCGACCGTATGTTGAATCTTGATTAATGTTCATAGTAACTAGGGAGGTAAGAGGTCAGGAAGACCTAAAAGAACTGTTTCCTTCAAAGTAAAGTCTGCTCTGCTTTTCATTTTCCTTGAAAGATGCTTCTGATTGAGTGATAAAATCTCATAACTCATGTCATTTTCTTTCGACTTTACTGAATGATTCTATAAAATTGTATATTTGCTCTGATAGGTTTAGAAAAACCTATAGATATTTGCTCAGACAGATGAAACGCTTTACATATAGTTATTGTAGTTCAGTTTTAAACATCTTTTTACTGAGTAGAGTCGTTGAAGTGTCGCAGTATGCCCAAAATCTTTTTGTGTTGACACTTCATACACGAACAGAAAGTGTATTATTTAAATTGAAAGTTTTTTTATTTGCCTAACGCTTTTGGCCACTAATACTAGCGTTCGTCTTTGCGCCACATTCAGACTCAGAGTTTCCGATTATAGCAAAGGTTACTTTTATGAAACATCTTAGACTAATAAATGCCTGAGTTTGTGTTTTCATATAGTTTAATGATAAACTGAATACATTCTTCACATATAAAGAGCAGTATTCCAATGATCATCCACCAAAATATGACTAGGTTCTTCGACCATAGCACACTTTTCAGCTTCAATAGCTCATTAGCAGGAAACTTCGGAGAAATGCACCTCGTCACAAATGCAGTTTAGAATGTAACCACTGCCATTTTTTTTAATATTTCTGGTTTTGCAGATTGCTTTATAGCCATGGCAATGAGGACACTAGTTGCAATTTTTCAACCAAACTCCTTGCTGTTTAGAATTTTTTGCGATACCTTCTTTGTTTGTTTTCTGATATACCAAACTCAATAGAAAGCTGTTTATTTCATACAGAAGTGTGAAGTGAAGATTATTCTTCCTTTCATCCTCTCTTCAAAATTTAGTCCTGAAGCGTGGTATGCTCAATAAATAAAAAAATATCGTTGTTAGTTACTTCAAAAACAGATCTTTTGTAAGCCCCCTCGAATACAATATCTTGGATGAACGTTTCCCCTTGATTTTCAGAACTCAAACTGTCAATAAACGACACTTCGTTGAGTAAGCTTTATTACCTCACCAGGATCGGGTTTCATACCCCTTACTACCATTTCAATACCTTAGGGAGACTGCAATGGTTACACGTTCAACAATTACTCAGGCAGTTCAAAGGATGGCTTTGGCTCTTACTCTTAGGACAAAATTGCTTCCAGTGAGGAATTTGTCGATCATCTACTGGAGCTTCCTTTTCAGTCATAATTACTTATAGGTTGTGATACTATCCTTTTGTCCAGCTGTTGATTTTAAGAAAGGGTGTATGCATTTGAGAGCTCTTTCAACTAGAGAGAGATGATCTATAATTTTTGAAATTCTTTCCGGAATTCTTAAATGAACGAATGCTTTTGAGAAAGAATGTAAATGCACTCAGTTACCACATGGCATTCTTGTTTCTTTTTTTTTTAATAACGCATTCCATGAAATCCTGGATAGTGTGAGAGTCAGAATATCAATAAATGGAAATTTTGGTCTGGAAGTCCTGGGTATTGCAAACTTTGATGTGCAACTGAAGATTCTGTTTTGAAACTTGGATACGTGACAAATCTGCTTAAAGGTAGGTGCATGCGGACATGAAAACATACACGTGACTTTCTCTTATATATATATATATATATATATATATATATATATATATATATATATATATATATATATATATATATATATATCACACACACACACACACACACACACACACATATATATATATATATATATATATATATATATATATATATATATATATATATATATATATATATAGTATATATATATATATATATATATATACTCGTATATGTAGAGTCTACTGGTCACTTTTACCAGACACATATGTAATTCTAATAGCCACAATGCCCTCTTAACTTCTCGAATTCTTGGCGCTTTTTTTCGGAATAATGCTTGTAACTACAAAGCCGAGTGTATCCAAACGAAAGAAATTGAAGAGCCAGTGAACGCCGGTCTATTCCAGCTCTAATAAATATATCTGAAAACGACAGGTATATGTATGTACGAAAGGTGATAGACTTTTATCCTTCTCGTAACCAGGTCGGCAAGGTGACCTTCCCTGTGAATATGGAATTCGGGTTCGCTTCCCGCGACCGGCGTTCCACTGGCTCTTCAATTTCTTTCGTTTGGATACACTCGGCTTCGTAGTTACAAGCATATCCAAAAAAGCGCGAAGAATTTGAGAAGTTATGAGGGCATTGTGGCTATTAGAATTACATATGTCTCTGGTAAAAGTGACCAGTAGATTCTACATATATATTTCAGCCTAAAAAAGCAACGATTGCCCACTTGGCTACGATGGTTAGGATGGGTCTATTCCAGCTCTAATAAATATATCCGAAAACAACAGGTATATGTACGTACGAGAGGTGATAGACTTTTATCCTTCTCGTAGCCAGGTCGGAATATGGAATTCGGGTTCGCTTCCCGCGACCGGCGTTCACTGGCTCTTCAATTTCTTTCGTTTGGATACACTCGGCTTTGTAGTTACAAGCATATCCAAAAAAGCGCGAAGAATTCGAGAAGTTAAGAGGGCATTGTGGCTATTAGAATTACACACACACACACACACACACACACACACACACACACACATATATATATATATATATATATATATATATATATATATATATATATATATATATATATATATATATATATATATATATATATATATATATATATATATATATATATATATATATATAATTTAATGTGTGTGTGAATTTTTGGCATTTAAATAGCTCAGTATCACGGTCTGTATGGCAGCAACAAACTAGAAATATTCTGAACAACTCATGTGAATACATTCAGATTAATATTTCATGATTTTTTAAACTCCCTCATAACTTTATTGGTCAATGTATCCAATGACTTAAATTGCTTACTGATACATAGAACCTGAGAATTCAGCGCTTATTTTAGTAATGCAGTAGAAAGAAATGATGAAATAAATTATTCTAAATGTCTTTTGATGTAAATTTCATTTCATTCACGTGCTGCTTGGGCTGAGAGAAAACAGAGCATTTACCGGTAGTGACCAGAAACGGATGGATATGTCAAAAATGGTAAGGACGACTGACTTGCATTTGCCGGTTGATTTGTTGTGGAGTGACAGAGCCATTCGGAAATGTAAACAGGCGTGGGGCACCCAGTAATCCACCATCATTGTGATGACCCGCCGTTAACAGTTCCCGGATAAAGACAATTTGCGTTACATCTCATAAGGGATGGGTTTCTGCCTTGTTTTAACTTTCTGTTGGTCATCAAAATAGGCAGAGTATTACATAATGTATAACTATTAGCGAGAAAACGTTTTGTGCAACAACAAAAAATCTACCTAGAACTCATTTTTTTCAGCAATAATCAACCTTTTTTTCTATTATTTTTATTGAGATATGTCGGCTTGATAACCTGTACATCTCTAGGGGCACGGTCATATAAATTTTACCAAATTTTCAGAGAAACTATGTAACAGTGATAACCTCACTACATGAGATTACGCTGTACGCCTAAGTGAGTCGTAATTGGCGGATTCTAGTTTATATATATATATATATATATATATATATATATATATATATATATATATATATATATATATATATATATATATATACTACACACACACACACACACACACACACACACACACACACACACACACACACATATATATATATATATATATATATATATATATATATATATATATATATATATATATATATATATATATATATATATATATATATATATATATATATATATATATATATATATGCGCATATACTTGTATATAGAAGTGAATGTAAGCCATAGAATTCTGAACCACTCGACCGATCTACTGTAGACAAAATTTGGCATGTGGCCGTCATCTGACCCAACTTGAATAATAGGTAGGTTTCAAACCCGTACCCCATTCCCCTTCCCCTTCCCCTTCCCCTTCCCCTTCCCCTTCCCCTCATCCCTCTTTTCCCTTCCAGCCCTTTGTTGGCTGAGTCGGTTGAGCTTCAGACTGTCACTCGATGGGCCGGAGTTCAATTCCCCCAGCCAGCTGATGAAGAGTTAGAGGAATTTATTTCTGGTGATAGAAATTCATTTCTCGCTATAATGTGGTTCAGATTCCACAATAAGCTGTAGGTCCCGTTGCTAAGTAACCAATTGGTTCTTAGCCACGTAAAATAAGTCTAATCCTTCGGGCCAGCCCTAGGAGAGCTGTTAATCAGCTCATTGGTCTGGTAAAACTAAGGTATACTTAACTTTTCTTTTCCCTTCCTCCTTCCCTTTGTAACTGATTATGTAAATAAACTCTACGGTTTTATCATACCTCATTTCATGTACTCGAGACCATGCAAATATATTATTGAAAATGCTTTTCAGCTACCACAGTAATACCTGAATAAAAGTGATAGACACCATAGTAATATCTTGATAAAAGGTACAGTCGCCATAGTAATACCTGGATAAAGGGGACAGACAGCACAGTAATACCTGGTTAAAGGTGACAGAGAGCACAGTAATACCTGGATAAACAGTTCAGTCGGCATGTTGATACCTGGATTAAGGGGAGACTCAGCACAGTAATACTCGGATAAGAGGGGCAGTCACCACAGTAATATGTGGACAAAAGGGACAGTTACCACAATAATATATAGTGATATATGGATAAACGGAACAGTTACCTCAGTAATACCTGGATAAAAGGGACAGTTACCACAGTAATATCTGAATAAAAGGGACAGTTACCACACTAATACCTGGATAAAAGGGACAGTTATCACAGTAATACCTGGATAAAAGGGACAGGCAGCACAGTAATATCTGGACAAAAGGGACAGTTACCACAGTAACACATGGATAAAAGGGGCAGTCACCAGAGTAATACCTGGATAAAAGGGACAGGCAGCACAGTAATATCTGGATAAAAGGGACAGTTACCACAGTAATACCGGGATAAAAGGGACTGTTACCACAGTAATACCTGGATAAAAGGGATAGTTACCACAGTCATAACTGACTTCCATTAAATTTAAACATATTAAAATTTGTCTTGTTAAAAGGATTAGCTAAGCTGATGAAATTAAAGCAAGTTTTACGGTAATTCCACAATTCGGGCCGGGCCGATGGATGGATCTGGGCTTCACCTTCCTCCCACGTTAAAGTTTATGTGGGAAATGTGACAGCTGCTGTCTAATCAACTCCAAGTCACACTTCTTCTATAAGCCTAAGTTTTGAGGAATAATTTTCTAATCAACCCCTCTCAGTTCAAAAACGTACAAAATTACTCTTCCTTGATATTGTATTTACTTTTTTTATTGAAATTAGATCTCTATAATAGTTTCATGAACAAATTCCTTAAGAATACATCCTCTTTGGTCGTCATGACAGCAAAATAATGGCATGATAGGTTCTACATTTATTTTTCTAAGAAAGGCGAAAAAATCTTCTTTCGTCGGTATTTTGTTGGCTTGACGAAATTGTTATGATTTAAAGGTATGAATCCTTGTTTCATTTTGACAAATTTTAAACGTCCCGGATCCCTGCTCTAGTGACCTTATATTCTTCAAAGTTTACCAGGGTGCGTTCATTATAACATATCCACAATTAAAAGAAAGACAAACCTTACACAGACTCTCAAGTCTTAACCGGCAATCGCAACCTCGCTGCTGCAGTGGAAGGACGGGGGAACGGAAGAAAGTGACCTTTGGAATCGATTCCCTCTTGAGCCATTTTGGCAGCTGCTCCATTTCAATCCTTGCCCTTCGTCGACATCTATTGGGAGCGGATATTGCCTCTGTAAGAACGTGTTCGTCGGCCTTATTGTCCCTCTCGCATTATTCCCCGTCGATCGACCTCGCCGAATGGCTATTCTA
>JANJGK010000007.1:34615550-34623050 GCA_039081455.1 Macrobrachium rosenbergii | reverse complement strand
TTTAGTCTTCATTCCAAGGACATCTCTCTGCTCTTTACGGCATGCTTCTTGTTGGGATACCGTTGGTTGCTAATTTGTTCCCTCTCGCGTAAATTAACTTATGGTTTTCCTTAAGTTATTTTACGTTACTGCTCTATGCAAACTTCATTATTTTTGCTTACTTCGCTCTCTTGCCGCGCACTCTCTCTCTCTCGGTGTCATTTGTTATTTTGTCCTAAATCGTTTTATTCTTCCTGCTCCCCGTTCTCTCTGTCTCTTTCTAGATTACTCTTGATGTACGAAGGAAGAGAAGTTTCATGAGTTATTTACTCTTCAGATTGAATGCATCCAGCGGTGTCTCCAAAATGTTTCTAGTTAATGTGACTAATGGGTTTAATGTATACATGCATACATCTACAGATTATGTTGATTTTACCAAAATTGCTTAACGGAGTGCATAATATATCTAAAGAAATTAAACCAGAGTAAATCTATGAAAAGTAGGTATAATGAGGACACTGGGAGTTAAAATGCCTTCCGATTTTAATCTATATTCAGAGTCACTGGTTTTAATGAGCCTCTGCAAGCTGTTTCTGTTTTGGTTGTCTCGTTTCGTAGTTAGTTTTGGTAGATGTCTTACCAACAGATGTCCTTTCTGACTTCACAAAAAAGTTAAATAACAGCAGATGGAAAATATTAATGAGGAAGAGCCTTTCATATATCTAGGAATAATGAAATTCGATTCAGGTTCTCTTAAGTTAAAATTCAGTGAAAAAAACTGAAAAGGCAAATCAAACAAAGGACATGATGATAAAACTAGGAAATAAAACCAACTAAAATTGCATATGAAAATAAGATCATAAGCTATCATAGTACGATCTTCATTGCTATCCGGATAAGAGCCATTTATAGTTATTAAAAATGTAACTATGGAATTCTGTCGATTTGAGAATAAAGTTTTTGTAGAATATTGGGAATCAGGTCTCTTGATAGAATGAGCAAAGGTACCATAATAGAAATAATGGAAGTTTCATACGTAGTTGAGCAGAAGGGAGAGGGCGATAAATATTACTTGTCCAACACACAACTCTAGGGACGCTTGTTTGTGATAAGGTTAGCTGGTCTACTCTAGGCTCCTACTTGGATGAGAACTACAAAACAGAGTTATTTGTGGGAGTGAGGCCGCAGGAAATAGACCTTTTGCAGCTCATGTCCTGGCAAAGATGCGGCCGTAGTTACTGTAAAGAGAAAGGCCGATAAACTAGGTGTCGCTTGGAAATAGACTCACGGTGCTATTCGATTGTGGTCTACGTCGTGCTCATCATGAAATGTGAATAGTACGTAAACTGTCCTGTAGCTGGACGATATTTTTCATTTAATCTTAATTCTAATGTTCCCTAATTACTCACACAATTTGTTTTAAAAGTCTAAAGATAGCAAAGTTACAGGGCTGCCTTAATTCAAAAAGCTCTCTAAAAACCTATCAACTCATGGCCGGGCAATAATCTGGTTTGCTCTAGAGAAGTGCAAACACCGTCAAAATGAAGTATATCGTGTGAAAAGTGCGCACGATTTTTCCAAGGATAGCAATCACATTGCTAATAAGAATTAAAATATGTTAATTCTGACCATGATAAATTTATGGATTCTTAGGCCACCTTCAGCATCAAGTGCCATTCTTTTAACAAACTAAGGGTCTGACAAAAATATTAATTAAATGCATGTGGATTCCCATCCATTCTCAAGGTTGTCCTAGGGTTAACTATTTTTACAACTAAAAGGCATAACAACTGCTGAACCGTTTCCTTGCAGTACACTAGCTGTCAAGAGAGAAGTGCAAAATCTAGATTCCCGAAGTACTGATATAAGGGATGAGAGATTGATCTTTAGTCCGAATTTCTGCAGTTTCATGAAAAAGACAATTTATTATTCAGTTTCCATTCATTTGAAATTTATGGTTTCGTAAAACTAAATCGAATGACATCATAGATCATATTTCTTGTTATCAGATAACCCCTGTATTAGACAGTTGTTGTGCAATGGTAATGACGCCTTTCCGTTCCTCTATTTGATGCACTTTCAACAAAAAAATGTCTTAATCATTGAGACTAAACAACTTCTTAACAACAGCAATTGTAATACAATCAGACATAGCAGAGTTGAGATCTCTCCCTTTTGATTCCAACTTGACAGAGGGTCTTTCCATAGAAAACATTCTAAATTAAAGTGTATCCTGAGAGTGGCGTCCTTCACACACACACACACACACACACACACACACACACACACACACACACGATTCCAACTTCAATGATGAGAGGCTTTAGAAAACCTTGTGTAAGGGTAATAGAAGGCAGGTTTCAATTAGAGGCAGAAAGGGGAAACGCTTAGGCATAATGTTTGTAGAACCTAAATGAGATTTTCGTGTACTTGTAGACTAAAAAGAAAATGTGAAGAAACAGGCGCAGTACTAACAAAAGGACGCAAAACAGAACCTAAGACAACATGATATGAAGAAAATTTGTGGAGACGAGAAACAATGTCAGCTCGAACGAGAAAACGAGATCATTATTTTTGTTTATTGATACACTAATGGAACTAACAACACGAATGAAAATATGTAAAAATTTTATATTGTCCAAGTCCCACCCAAAAAGTTCCTCTTAGAAAAAATGTATTGCAGAATTAAGAAAAATAGAAACTATATAAATCATTTGGTAAATTGCATCTTTTTTCCTTGTTTTCTTTCGTTAATTAAACGCCTTATCTAAATGAGTATCTCATAAGAAAAACATAAATCTCTAAATGAGGTGAGAGATTTATGTTTTTCTCATGAGATACTCAAAGGGTTTTTATGCTTTTAGTCAAAAGTGATTGTTTTTATCACATTTAAAACGTGAAAAACGTTATCGTGTTTTTCGATTCTGCACCTTCGTTTTCAAAATATCATCTTTTAATTCCAGATATCAAAGACTCACATTCATTTGCATTTCATTGGCCAACTTATGTCTCTCTTTACTTGCAAAGATTCAGAAAATGCGACTGAAATTATGATATACAACAAAAACGGAACTTTAAATGAAACTCATATCATGAAAGGTAAGATAAGTTACTTGAGAATTTCGGTTCTTCGTAAAAGGATAATTTATCTTTTTATGCTTGTCTCACATAATCGTGCACATCACCGGCATAACAAAAATCCTCCAATGATAGCAAGAGAAATAGAAAGCGCTCATTTGGCAGCGTTATGCGAAATGCAATGATAATACTGGCAATATTGCAACTTCAAGAGTCATAAAAGGTAATACTCGGAGTAAGTTAAGTTTTTAATTTAAGGGAAAAACAATTTAAAAGTTTTTCATCTAAGGGGAAAAACTTTAGTTCTTAATTTATTAGGAAAGACAATTTAAGTTTTTAATTTAAGGGGAAACAATTTAAACTTTTATTTTAATGGGAAAAACAATGTAAGTTTTTAATTTAAGGGGAAAACAATTTAAACTTTTAATTTAAAGGGAAAACAATTTAGGTGTTTAACTTTAGGGAAAATCTTTAGATAAGAGTGATGTCTAGAATTTTATTTTCTATGCACCTGAAATTCTTTAGTTTTCAATTCTGATGTCTCTATTCAACCAGCTGCGATTATCTTGATCTTTACATTGCTTTAATAATGTTTATGTGTTTATAGTTGCGTAATCTTTATTATTGTAGAGATAATAATTTCTCTCTAACCCCGAATTTCCTTTTTGCCTCAAGACTTTCTAATGAAGAGTTTCTTCAGATAACAGTGGATTTATTCCTGTTGCCATAAATGTTGGAGTTAATGAGGAAACAGACAGACGGCATTCTTTTTCACGCCCATAAAAAAAGTTTACCTGTACCTCTAATTTTAATTCTTTGAGGTTGCATAGAAAAGAATTAACCGTGTGATCAGTGAATTCTTTATTTCAAAGTAGAATAAATCCTGTCTCATTATTGTTTAGCGCAATGATTTAATCAGTTGTCGTTGGTTGTCATAAAATAGGTGTTAATGTTGTATTAGTGTTGTTATGACTTACTCTGTTTCTTCAATTTCTCGTTAATTCTAGTCATGAAACGTCCCTTTTTGTTTTATTTTATTTATTTTATTTTTTTAGAAACCTACAGTCAATCTTTTTATATGATTTACCACAATGTTTATCAAAGGGATCGTCTACCTGAGACAGTCTTATACATTTTTCTGTGGGAAAGAGTGGAGGGCATAGAGAAGCTAGGTCTGATAATATCAAAACTGATGACATTGTCTTTTGAACTACTGAAATACTCCGAGATAGCTAGTAGTGAACATCTGAATAATTACATATCTCTTTTATTATTATTATTATTATTATTATTATTATTATTATTATTATTATTATTATTATTATTATTATTATTATTATTATTATTATTATTATTATTATTATTAAGAGCTTCCAAATAATGAGATGTTCATTTAAAAGGAGTAACAGAAAGTAATAGGAAACACAGAAAGAAGAGATGAGTTGTTAAAAAGGAAACAAATAAATGAAAAGTTAATAAATACATGGATAAAATTGTAAGCAAAAATTGAAATGCAAGGAGAATTTTTTTACGGTAATAATTCATTGCCTCTTCACTTGAACGCTTGAAGTTTCAGTTGCACAACATTCTCAGAGAGACTGTTCCACATTCCAACGATGTGAGGAATAATGGATGTCTTACCATATAAACTACGTTTCTAAAATAAATACAGACTGCGTACTGTTTTATCATTTTTGACAGTCAGAATTTGATGATCTTGAAAGTCTCCCTGCTATGCTCTGCTATATTTCTACAATGAAAAGAGGGATTATGGGGTAAATTCAAAATGATTTACCACTGTGATAGTATAAGATAAAATAGAATGGAGATGCACGAAAGGTGTGCGATTCAATGAATCCTTTTTATTTCAAAAGACCCTGTACTGATAAAAAACAAAAAAAAAACAAAGCAAAGCAAAGCAAAAAATTCAAGTCATTAAGAAGAGAACTAATGAGAAAAAAAGGGATTACCTGTCTATTTTTTTTTAAGATTACTGAAAAAAGTAATCTTAGGAAGACTGGCGGGATAAGCCAAGAGGAAGAAGAATGAGGGAGATTCTGTTAGACCTGAAAGATACGTTTTATGAGAGAGAGAGAGAGAGAGAGAGAGAGAGAGAGAGAGAGAGAGAGAGAGAGAGAGAGAGAGAGAGAGGTGGAGAAACGAAGGCAGGATGGCCATGGATGCCAAGAACCTTTTTTAGGGTGAAACTTTGAATCTTATGAGTAATTTTGGCGTTTGCTAAGTTGCCTTCTTCTCTGAATGATTAGAGTATTTGAATAATAATTAGAGGAATGAATATTGTGATTCGTTAAAAAGGATTTTGTATGAAGTCTTGACGTGATTTAGAGAGAATTTAATTTGTATTTTTTGGCTTTTTTGACATCTGACATAATCCCAATGAGCAAGTAAACACAACAACTTGCATTAATAAATTATATTTTCTTCCTTTTTTCCTAAAATTCAAAATGCTTACATGCTTATCACAATCTATAGCACAAATCAGGAAAATGAATTACTTTCGCTTGCACGGCCACAACTTTTCACTAAATGACCCCAAAAGACCTCAAGACATCCGCCTTATTAGAATAATTTTCTTTTTGCAAACCTGTTATGGGTCATTATCAAGTTTTGGGAACAAGCAATTTTCTCCCGAGAAATTTACGGCTCAAGTTTGGAGAGAGGAATGGCAGCCGTCCAATGGCGATTTGGCCTGACGCTCTTCCGCTTCTCCCCAAAGCATCGGAGGCCCATGCAGACGGAAACGTCTCGGCATCGCTGACGCAAAAGGACGAATGATTGCACAGAGCACATCGAAAGTCTGTTGCTTCGTATTGTTGCTTCGTTGTCTGTGGGTCTGAATACGTCATGTACCTGTCGGTAGACGTGGGATGTGATGAAGTGGAGGATTTTCGGGAGGACGTCTCAAATGGATGTGAATGATTTCAAGGTTTGCTTGTTTTCGTATTTGTCTGTTTTTTTTTTTTTCTTTCTTTCTTTTTACATGAGGTTTCTGAAGTGTAGTCATTCCGCTTGGTCATAACGTGTATACTTGAAAATAAATCCATTAATAACGCAAAAACTCGTGTTCATATATATATATATATATATATATATATATATATATATATATATATATATATATATATATATATATATATATATATATATATATATATATATATATATATATATATATATATATATATATATATATATATATATATATATATATATATATATTATATATATATATATCTGTGGGGTTTGCTACGTTTCGGCATAGCCCATTTGGCGCTGCCGTTTCGGCTTGGCCGATTCGGCGTCAGAAAACTAATAGCACTATTCGGCGTAGCCGTTTAGGCGTCAGATTGTTTCGACGTCTTTGTTCGATTCATTTTTCTAGAAATGCAACACGTCCTTTCTGAACTTTATTCAGAAAAATAAAAGAGTAAAAATTTTTATATTATTAAAAGACTAGTGGAATAATGTAAATAAAAAACTTGAATTGGGAAAAAATATAAATTTTATTCACTTAGAGAATAAAGGATCCTATTAAAACAATAATGGGATAATGCGAGTTAAAAACTTGAAATGAAAATACAATATTTAGAAAAATAAAATTTAGTACAGTTTTTTTAACCTTAGGAATTAATTTTTCATTTCGTAATTATGAGCAATACCCTTCAGGAATTCAATAGGCTCTGATGACTCAACTTCCATTACTAGTTTTTTTATTCTTTCATCAGCATTTCTATATTTCTTTAGCTTTTTGGGAGGTGGATATCCAGCGATTAATTGTTCTAGAAATGCATCATCACGTCCTTTCTGAACTTTCCTCAAGGCATCAATAAATTTCCAGATGGAAGGATGATGCATTCCTAGTTCGAACTGTACAGTAGACGTCCGATTGGCAGCTTCAGCGTGATTGTTAGTGCGATCTTCATCATTTACAGTGCGTTCATAAAGGTTCCAGATCTCGGGAGCAAACATAGGGTTCATTCTTGCATATCGACGCCTATTCTGTCGTCCAATATAAGTGTCTTCGAACCAATGGAACAAGGGTATTAGTTCGTCTGGAAGACCCGCTGCTAGTGTATCCATGTATTCGTCCATCTTTTCTAATGGCACAAAGGCGAGCGCTATAATCATTTTAGCCCATAACGCAAAGTCCGAGTCGGTTTTATAGCGATTCGATAAACCCAATGAAACAAGATGTCTGTGCATGTTTTGGGCTAGATGGAAGAACATCCCTTAATTCGAGCGGTGGGAAATGCATCTTGAAAGGCATGAATGGCAGCTTGCTCAAAATCACAAATTATAGAAACTGCTCTCAAATTTGGTTCGATGGTTTTAAGTAACTCAAATAAACGAGAATAAATTAATCTTTGCTTGTTAGGAAGAAGAGCATAAACTATAGGAATAACTCCATCATGCTTCTTAGCC
>JANJGK010000007.1:34563397-34610897 GCA_039081455.1 Macrobrachium rosenbergii | reverse complement strand
TTGCATCCACATCATCCAGTAAAACCACAAATTTTTATTCGCCCAACGCAGACAGGCAGATTCTAAATTACCTAGAAATGTTCTCTATCATTTTTATATTTGGCAAGGAACAGAAATTTACAGGAGACGTCTTTAACCCAATTTAATCAGTTGCTATGAAAAAGGAAACATTCATGAAGCAGGAGACACAAGCGAGAGGGGAAAGTGGAGAATAAAATGTTTGATAGCAAAAACCATCCATGAACACTATACCTTTTCGTTTGCTGCTCCGATTAGTTTTGAACAAAATATGGAGAGTACTTATCTGGAGATAGAGAGAGAGAGAGAGAGAGAGAAAAAAAGAAGCACAGGGAGGTGGGCACAACTGAAATGGAAGTAAGTAGGAGCAGCGAAATGTATAATCCCCCTATATTTTTTCTTGTTTTTTAATTAGACCGGGAGGCATATGTTCGTTTAAACTCTGAACCTCTGCCAGCACTTCTGGTGTTCTTCTGAACAAATCTCTCTTGTATAACCCAGAACTGAGATCATAAAAGTCATCCGAGCAGTGAAAATGGGGGAGAAACAAGATCTACAACAAAATACTGGAAAAGTTCAGAACGTCAGTTAGTTTGGGACTACGCTTGTTGTTAGTTTCCAAGAATCTCTCGGTGCAGCCAAACTGTTCGAACCTCGCTAAGCAAGCAAGGGGTGACATTGCCGTGCTCAGACGCTTTTTAGTTGTGTTAACATATTATAAATGTTTTTACCTGCCTGGGATGGCGAGAAGGACTCGTTCGACGCATGTTTAACGAGGTAAATATTATTCCCAATAACCTACGTATTCCGTTTTAACCGGAAACCATTTCGCAAGACTGGAACTTTCTGTCAACGGCAATATACTGATAAGTAAGCTTAAAAACTAAGAGAGAGAGAGAGAGAGAGAGAGAGAGAGAGAGAGAGAATCATCTTCAAAATACAATGGAATAAAATGAAAGGAAAACTCCCACGGTCCTCGACGAATTTCCAAAGATATCGAAGGCACTGCAAGGAAAGGACAAACAGGGATAAATTGACTTTCCTAACAAGGTGCGACACAAAAAGGAAACGAAGCGAGACATTTGAAACCTTTTTATCACTTTGCCTTGTCTGTCACGGACCAGCGAGATCGAGGGTGGTGAAACTGCGATGTGCCGTAAGTTTATATTTCGTCATAGACAGAAAATCAAGTAAACACTATCATGGTTCTTAAAATACTCCTGGTTTCATACTTTTGTTATCAACTCATATGCTCTTAATCTGCCTCGCACACGCGTATGCTTCAATACTTGGGGAATAACGTTTGTCTTAAGTGCATTAGGCCCTGTTCACACGTTAATCGCTCGGTTGAAGAAAGATGTGACCGTACACACTATGGCGGTTGGCCGTGTGTTTCATTCAGTATGGAGGTGGAGGGAATGACATGCGTATGGTTAGTGGCAGCGGCGAAAAAAACGACAGAAACATTATTGGGTGCAAAGTCGTTTATGGGACAAACATACGCATGGTATGTTCGTAACACTGTCTCCAAGACAGAATATGAGTCCAGTTCCTTCAATTATTTCAGAATGTCCGTAAAATCATTCGACGATTCACTTGCGCTGACTAAGGATAGCATTTCACCACACAGCATAATGTGAAAACATATTTCACCAGAAGAAAATCTCGTAATAACAATAAGGCGAATCATTTATTTATTGTACAGATCATTCATCGTTGTACAAATCAATATTTTTCTCGAATATATCAAGGAATTCTGACTGTGTTTCAGAAACCGAGCTTGCTGCTTATGGTGAAGGGTTGACTTGTAGAGGTGGATATGTCTGTATGAATGTGGATGAGGGATTGGCTGCATTGTGGTTGGGGGAGGGGAATGCTCCAAATGTCTCTGCACGTTCAGATACATTTAATAATTAAGTTTTTGCAATCAAACGGATGTATTCAGGCACCTTCTTTAGTTCTCTGCATATTAACAAACAAAATAGTTTGTCATCATCTTGGCCATTTCGTTAATCTGCTCCATTCTGTCTTGCCAATAGAAAATTTTTCCAAAGTATCTAAAAATGCCCATCAACTGGATTTAGCTTGACTTTCTTTTTCTGGCGCAATTTCCCTTCTACCACCTTCTGCTGTCACGTCTAAATCTTCATCAAGCAAACCTTTTGTTCCTGTTGTATCATTTTTAAGAGAATTAGTCTGCATTTTAACGTGTGGCGTAGATAAAACCTCGAAGTCAGCTGAAGAGACACAAGCAAACGCGTATATCTCGCCGACCTACCGTCGGTAGCAAGGAAAAACTAAGACCGCCCGGTAGACCAGGTGGTTAACAAAACCTCGAGGCTGTGTGCGTACACCTGTACATTGTCATTAACTTTGCTACCGCGCGGGTCGGAACCGAGCGGTTAAAACCGCCCTGTGTGAACATGCTCTTGTTGTAGAGTAACAAATCTGCATCAGTAACAATTACCAATTGATTTTTTTCTCTGTTCATTTGTTATTTTATTATTCATATGCTATTGAAAATATCAGAACTACCTCGTATCCCCGGAATATGATGAAAGAATCTAGTTTTGTAAAATATATCACACATTTTCTACTTCTTAAATCAAAGACTTTCCAGTTTAAGCAATCTGGAAAATGAAAAGACAATTTGTTTGGCGCAATATGCAGACGGTAATCAGGAATTAACAAAGCTTCAGTTCTGATCGCCCAATGGGAAAAGTACTGATGCTGAGGGACTCGAGATAATTTTACGAAACGACTGTGATTTTTAGATCGTTGTCGAGTGGCTGGTCCTAGTTTTAATCAAAATCGCTCTTTGAGTTTTTTTTTTGTTTTTTTTTTCTTACAAAATGTTATCGTGACGATGATCTTGCATACCATTTTTTTAGCTTAATATCGTTAAGAGGACGCTGCAACTATTACTTCGCATAATTCCCTCATAGTTTACATTCTGAGTCCTCGTTTCCCTATGAAATGCATGCTCAAGAACGTCTTAGGTCGAATGAAACGTTTTGAATTGGTTTTCATACATTCCCAGCAATCAAAAGAGGCGTCAATTTTGCCAATAATTTGTATCAGTTATGTCGTTAAAACAGTTCTGCTACAGGTTATCAGTTAAGCATTTACTTAGATCGCAAAAATTTGGCTTCCTCATGACGCTGAAGCCGACTTCATAAAAAAAAAAAACTTACTTTCAAAGGTGCAAATTATGACACTGTGTTACCAGACTGTCCTTTCTCTCTCCGTTGAATATGGTCCAATTCTTCAGTGGCATCTTGAGAGATTCTTCAGTCGTTCTTTTTATTAACTTCATCTTGGAACGAGATCAATTGGCCCAGCTAATAACAAATGATGACTCTATAGTTTTTATGAGAGTGGCAGACTTTTGGCTGTTAAGTCTAAGGTGGTTAGATTTATGTCCCCAGTTTAGCATCGTTTCTCTCTCTCTCTCTCTCTCTCTCTCTCTCTCTCTCTTTTTTTTTTAACAAATAGCAGTGAAGCAGGTGGTAATTATAACATGGCAAAACTGCTGGGAGAAAGCATATGTATTAATAATGTTATCTCTTTTATCAAAGAAGCTGGTCTTCTCAAATATATTTGACAGCCCTGCTGTCTTAGTATATATATATATATATATATATATATTTTTTTTTTTTTTTTTTTTTTTTACTTATACTGTTTATCGGATCAAATTTACTAATAGTTCTTTTTAGCAGAATTTTATATATTTATTTATTTATTTATTTTAGCTAGTTTTCTTTTTTTGTTTTTTTCTTTTTAATAAAATTTATAAGTAGTTCTGTTTAGCAGAATTTTAATTTTAATTTTATAACATACTATAAAAGTGAAAAGATCACATTTAGTATTCGGCGTCGGTGACCCTGGTAGTTGTGACGCCAGATAACCCACAATTAATCAATCAATCAATCTCTCTCTCTCTACAGCCATTTCTATTCATTATTGGTTAGATTTACTATCCATTTGTAACAGCCATTTCCTTTTCTCTCTTTTTGTTAGTTATTCTATTTATTTCACATTGGATTTCAATACTTATATTTTTCGCCCAACGTATTTTAACAAAGCTTTGAATCTTAATCTATTGGTTATACTTAAATTTTTGTATTGTATCTCGCCATGGTACCAGCGTATTTACTTGAAGCTACAATCCAAAAACACTGCAAATACCAAATAATCCTTTTGACAGGATTTTAAAAGATTCATCAGGGTTCCTCCTCTGAAGAAGTTCACATAGATCACAATGGCAGTTATATTCTCCACCCTGTAATATTTATGGCCTTACGTTCATGTATGTCACCGATTAGCAGTGTATACAATTCCTTCGTTTTTCCTGAGACTAGGTTTGAAACGCGCTGAAAAGCTCATTCATTTTTCTGGATGGAGATCCAGCCATTTATTGCTAATGTTGTCGGCTTTCGTATCACTACTCACATCTTTTATCCAGGTTGTTCATAACGTCCATTAACCTGTCTGATCTTCTAAACTTTTGGCTATCTGTCACTTTACTTTTTTCAACGCCTTTGCCAGGATGGAATAATTTATCGCAAATATCATGATTTGCGAGACCCGTAAAAATGGAAATATACATCATTCAGCTGCTCTAAGATGCCTTAGGTTAGACCTTTCTTCTAGAAATTGGAAGTGGTCGTTGATATGAGAAAGCTTAGGATTCACATAATAAAGATAACATTGATTAGCTACCAAGACTACTCAGTATTCAGACTGTAGTAGTCCTGGTAATGATACCAAAATCAGTGTTATGGCTACACTCATCTGCCGTTGTATTTCTTTATTGTATTCCTTTATTTATTTTTCTCTGCTGATCAAAGAAATGGGAGGTAAGATTCAATCTAATTGACAGTAAAAATGATACCCCAGGATTATATCCCATGGGTGAGAGCAGACTTTTTTCTTCAACAGAGTATATCTTTGTTTCAAGTGAAATTACAAGAGGTTGAAAGGTTATATATAATCGACAGATATTTTCACTAATCACGGAGAAACATTGTTTTCCTAATGCAATTATCTAAAGGCCATTGCATCAGATGAAATAAAACACGAGAGAAAAAGAAGAAGGGATAAAACTTGAAGCGTGATGAATATCAAGTGGATACTGAATAAATATTGAGAGACCAACAGACGAGGAAAGGTCACAGATGGTGCAAGGTGATAAGGCGACTGGTGGTGCTGGCGAGGGAAAACTGTAGTATCTTGTTGTTGTGCGTTCTTTTACGTGTTATTTAGTCTTCCACTTTCTTACCTTGTTATTCTTCTATGTGTGTCCACAGCGCCTCTCTTTCTTCTTAAATGTCTGTTATTTGAAGATAAATTATCCTAAAGTACTGATATCTCTCAGGAAGGCGTATAGAGACGAGTTCTGTAATTTCTTCACTTTAATAATGGAATTTAACTTATAAAAGATTAACAAGATCAGTACAAAATTAACATGTTACAGTGATATAAACGAAATCACTCTCGAGTAATTAATTTGACTCAGTCTGTAGGGGAACACGAAAGCTTCTCTTCCGTCGCTCTCCAGTCTGTTGAACCCCTGGATTTCTTGTTATCTGCAATCTCCACCTCCTTCTAGTCCTATTGGAAGGATTTATCTGCAAGGCCTCCCCTTCAAATAGTTGATTGGGAAGGACTGTAGTGGGTGTGATTCAAATCTCTCCTTAGAGGACTTGATTAGAGATGATCTTAGGAGGGGGGTGTGAAAGACCCCTCTCTAGCATGTTTGATTGGAGGGTGTTGAAATACATCACTTTGTCCAGCCCCCAATTGCCTGGAATTTCCATGAAAACGCCTCCTATTGAAGGCGGGGTTATAGAGCTGGCTGATGTTAGCTTTTTGGCTGTGCTGACTCATGACTTGGTTACGCTAATCGCTAGGCCACTGCTTCCAACTTTTACGATCGGTTTTATGGCTTTAGGCGCAATATACTCACTCACTGTTTTGAGTTCGTGCAAGAAGCTTTTACTTCGGTCAGCATATTTCTAGTCCACAGCAGTAACAATAGCTTTAGGCGTTATTCTCTCTGCTTCCTCTTTTATTCTCTCTCTCTCTCTCTCTCTCTCTCTCTCTCTCTCTCTTACTTTTTCTATTTTTGTACATTTCTCTCTCTCTCTCTCTCTCTCTCTCTCTTTCTCTCTCTCTCTCTCTCTCTCTCCTTTCTATCTAATTTTCCTAGCTACACTACATTGTACTTGTAACTAATTACTTTAGAAAAACAGCATTCGCAGGTAATTATTAGCTAAAAGTATCTATAAATCGGTCTCAGCAAAAGAAAGAAAAATGAGAAAACGAAGGAATTACTTTCAATAACTAGGTAGAAACGTTAAATTATAGCGACAATTTAAAGACAATATGCAAGTTATATAATCTAATAACATTAGAGATACGAAATCAACTTTTCCATCTGCGTAGATTTCCAAGCAAGAAAAGTTTATTCTTCTGGAAGGGAAATAAGAGAAGATGTTGCAGTGAAAGGTTTGGAAAGGGGTCAGAAGAAGCTTCGGATCTTTCCTCGTTTGTTGGGGGTCGTTATCTAGGGCTAATATTTCTTGGGGTCATTATCTTTATGATATTTGCAGTCTTTTGTTTATGCTTTTTTACGGTAATCCCCAACGGGCTTGTACTAAACACGCTGCAAAGGTGGAAACATACCGGGTTAAAACCCTTGGGGGTCGCTATCTAGGAAAAATCCGAAGCTTCCTTTGACTTATGAACTTGAAAGAGATGGTTACTTGGTGGGGAGAGAGCTCGTGTATGTTGTTAAATCATTATACTCTTCGCGGAGGATTTAAAATAATGTTTAAGAAGAAGACTCGCTTTTAAGTAGGTTTTGTTAAATGTTACAGTAGCACTGGCAGCGCTTGTGATAGAAATAATCTTCTATGTATGGCGGGGAGAGCTTTGTATGCAAGTCGTCTAAATATACAAAGTAAATGTTTTTAGCGAAACTGCTAGACCTTCTTCTTGCTGGAATGGAACTCATTTTACGCCAAACAGAAAGACTCTATATGACATCAAGAGTGCTGATAGTGCTTTAATAATAATAATAATAATAATAATAATAATAATAATAATAATAATAATAATAATAATAATAATAATAATAATAATAATAATAATAATAATAGTATAAAGAGGATTAAGATAAAGAAAGAGATGAATTATTTGTGATTGGAATCCACAGATGGATTTTAACTTAAATTATTTTTCTTTAAAAATTATTGTCCGTATCAGTGACAAAAAAAAAAATATCCCATCAATAACACAACATTTTGTTCCTCCCTCGCAGTTAATAAAGAGACCGACTAACAGATTACCGTTTAAATACTTCTACAGTATAGGCGAAAGTAATGAACATTTGCAATTTTGGGCAAAAGAAAATGCAAATAAGGGAAAAGCTCTTACTTTTCATGGTAATTAGTTACGTTTCGTTGTACTCACTTAAGTCTAATCAGAAAAATAAAACACCCCGAGTACCGGTATTCATTGCATTAATTATGTATGAGTGAAATTGTGAATAACCGGACATTGAAAATAGACGTATCAGTCATGGCTTCCTGAAGACTACAGGCGGGAAATTGCAAAGGCATCCAAATTCGACAACAGGCCTAAATAATCCGAAGTCATTCTAATTCCTTTTCAAGAACTACAGATGGTAAATCAGCTCGTTAAGAAGTTCGTCCAAATATAGGGTGACATAAGGATGAATAAATATCTGCCTCCTATTGATCCATAACATGAAGCTGTCTATGAAAGGATAGGAATGAAATGGAATATAAAATTTAGGCCAATGACCAAGTGCTGGGACCTATGTGGTCATTCAGCTCTGAAGGGGAAATCGAAAGTAAACAGGAGGAAAACTTCGCAGTTGCACTATGAAGCGATAGTTAGGAGAGAGTGGAAAGTATGACAGAAAAAAGAACGTGACGGAGGTACAGTAAAAGGAATTAAAGGGGTTGCAGCTGGGGCCCAAGGGATGCTGCAAAGAACCCTAAGCAATGCCTACAGTGCACCCCGTGAGGTACCCTAATCTCTACAGGGGAGTGAAAGGATAAACAAAACTTGATTCTAAGCTCCTTCCCACAAGAGTTGAATAGTCCGTTTCGTATTACCTGTTGAAATTGGCAATGACGAAGGTTGCTGGTTTTACCAAATTCAAAGCCCAAACTGCTGGCGGAAATGAATGGAGGCTGACTTACGTGATTAATTAAAGAGGAAATAGAACACAGTCCGGGAAGACCGATTGAAAGGTCACGTCTGACTGATTTCTCTGAACAAAAGGGCGAAAACCTCTCATGACAGCTATTACTGGTCCGTAATAAGAAGAGTGACATTGCAATTACGTAGAAAACAGAAAGGAGACGTTCGCTAACTGTGAGTGATATTCTAGATTAACTGTAAAGCCTCGGAAATCTTTACCTAGAGCTTGCCAAGTTCTCCATTCAAATTAAAATGCCTGTAACGACTAAAGAGCATTTAGAGCAAATATTATCCATATTCTTAGTTATATTCCTTACAAACATAATTTCAGTATATATTGACTATGTGAGTGATGCTGAAATTCTTTGTAATTTTAGCTTGTAAAAACCCTGTTGCTAACAGTGGTAGTTTTTCTGCCATAATATAAAATCCGTTTCACGTCTTCTTCGCGGTCGCAGGTAAGTTTACTAATGGACTCCATGTTCAGAAGAAGCGTATTCCGGGACAGAATGGTAAACAATTCTCGGAGAAGAAAGTAAATATGTTGACCACCATCGAAAGAGAAGGAAAGAAATACAGTGTTCTCAGCTACATGGGAAATAAACTAGACAGATATAGAACCAGCTCTCGGCATTTGAAATAAATATAGAGGCACAGAAAGGAAGCTTGGCTAGCAAAGCCTTACGGCACTCTTTGAGAAATGGCTTAAAAGCATGAAGTACCGAGTATCTATCTATCTATCTATCTATTCGAAAAAAAGTATAATCAATAGAGATACAAAATACAACTGGCAAAGTCATGAAGCCGGGATGCAAGGCATGCATGAGCTTCGGCACGACACCAAATCCCAATTTACTTACGGATTTATGATATTAACAACTATCGCTAACTTTTATTTACAAATGCTACATGAAAAATGAAATTGCAATATCCTGCAGGCGCTCTGGAGGCGCTGTTTTTATATTATGCACATCATCTAAATGCACTGCATTCTAGTTTCCTGTAAAAGAAAACTATTGAGATACCTTTGATGTCCGTCCGCACTTTTTCTGTCCTCGGTTTTTCCTGTCCTCCCTCAGATCTTAATAAAAGAAATATAAAAAAACATTTTTAAAACACGCTTTTATTAAGATGCACTAAAAAGTGAAAAATAAATCTTTTCAGACACACCAGGATTTTCTTACAATTAATCATGTCCAAAAAATAAAAAGGGTGGGCGCCAAACATGGAAAGAAGCGTTACATAAAAAAAAATGTGTTCATTTCTTGTAGCATTTCCTTCCTTGTTTGGCGCCCACGCCCTGGTGTTTCTCAAAAGAATTATTTTTTCACTTTTTAGTGCATTTTAATAAAAGCGTGTTTTAATTTTTTTTTTTTCATACTTTCTAGTTTTGACAGAAATTGTAACCGATTTATGATTGTAGCTAACGAAATTTATATCCTGTCGAGCCAAAGAAGGTTTGAAAAACCCGTAGAGTTATTTACTGAGTGAAGGAAGTTGTGGAAAATCCGAGGAGTTTCATACAAATCCTGAGATACTGGGAGAGGTCACTGTAGGGTCACTAGAGGTCACTGCTACCAACTGATCATGAAAAGTTGTATTGTCGCCGGGATTGAGTAACCATGCAAAATTTCAAGTCCATCGGACAAAGGGAACAGGTCGAAAATTGAGACACAGACAACGCAGAAATCAATTTAAATAAAAGCATGTAAAAAGTACTGAGGCTAGAGGGCTGTAAATTGGTATGTTGATCATCCACCCTCCGATCATCAAACATACCAAATTGCAGCCCTCTAGCCTCAGTAGTTATTTTTTCTATTTAAGATTAAAGTTAGCAACGATTGCGCGTCTGGCATCGCTATAGGACAGGCCACCACCTGGCCGTGGCCGAAAGTTTCATAGGCCGCGGGTCATACAGCATTATACCGAGACCACCGAAAGATAAATCTAATTTCGGTGGCCTTGATTATACTTTGTACAGAAAACTCGATCACACTGAAGAAACTGGCGCATTTTTTACTTGTTTTATTTTCTCACGGATACCAGTTCATCAATCTTCTTCATTAACTACAAGAAAGCACCAAGATGTTCAGTTATAGAAGTTTTTGGCACTAATAGGGCCAGTAAGATTAAAGAAAAACCAGCAAAATTTAAATTTCTTCAATGGATTCCTTTCTTACACGTGGTAATGCCAAATTATTACAAATCTATATGAAGAGATTTAAAGTTAATGTAAAACTGAAAAATTACGAACATTTCACAGTAAGTCAGCATAATATTAGTGATGCCACGTAATACAAGTCAGAAAGCGTTTCCTGTTTTCGTAGAGCGAAAAAAAGTAACGTAAAAATGTCCGCATAAATGTTAACTTTAAGGCTGCCGCTCCTTCAACGCTTTTCAGTTTTTTTTTTTCTTTATTCTGCCTGTCTATCCATATCTTTGAAAACAAAAGACTAAGGCCACAAGCTAAAGTTCTGAGAATAAATTACCTACAGCATTATGGAGGAGACCTTCTGTGATGGCAGTAGCGTTGAAAATTATAGCTGTTTCCACGGCATTTAATGTGTTTAGATTCTCTCTATTCGTCTTACAATGTTCTTTTCATCAGCATGCAGCTGGTATATCAAGTTTCCTAAGAACATATAAAGATTTTTGTTGTCTTAGGTTTATTTTCTCTAATGTGTCGACAGCGCAGTCGAGGTCATCTTTGAGAGTACAAAAGCAAATGAATTGAGATACACGATGCACGGGTATTTACAGCTGGCGAAGTGTTTACAATTGGTGAGTTGGTTAGTAAGCTAGATTTTGATTGGTCATGGGTTGGTGACGAAATCTGTTCCGGAGGAACTGTGATCTCCTAGGCCTAACTGGTGTTGCCGGCTGGAGGTGGATTTTGGCTCGAGTACCCCCCGCTGGTGTGGTTGGTGCATGCCGTCGGCATCTGATGCTCTCTCTCTCTCTCTCCTCTCTCTCTCTCTCTCTCTCTCTCTCTCTCTCTCTCTCTCTCTCCTTTTCCGCCTCTTTCCCTCCCTCCACCTCTCTCTCTCATGACGGTGTTTGGTTTCAGCTGATTTTGATATTTCTTGTTATGATGGTTGGGAGAACTTCTGTTTCTTTGACGTACTGATACTTGGCTTCTTTTTTTCTAATATATGGAGAGTGCGTCGAGAAACCGTAGGCGTCGTCGGTCCGGTGTTTGGTCTATAATCTTTGTGTTCTTTATAAGCTCAGCTCTTTCTGATCTTTTGTTATGATTTTGTACATAATGGTTAAAAATGCTCCCGTCTTGAAGGTGGCAGGAGAAACGCTTGGAGAGTCTGGTAGTGGTCATCCTAATTTATGAGTGGTGGCAGCCTTCCACCGGGCATGTAAATTCGTAGAGGACACTACTTGTCCTCAAAGAAGTTTCTAGGGGCGCCGGGTTGTTTTTAAGAAGTAGCTGGCTAGTTTTACTGTTTTTTTTATAATAAAATGTAAGGTTAATCTTATCCCTCTCTACTGTGGTGGGTTGGGGGACATTTTCATTTATTATTTTCCTGATTGCCTTTTCACCCTCTAAATATTCTTGGTGCATATAATTTTTGCAGTATGATTTTATGGACCTACCTCTGGACTTTGTAGGTATCCGTCGTACATGAGTTTCGCAGAGGAAAGGGTTTTCAAAATGATCCCCTGCCCTCCTCAATACCATTGTCACATAGGTGACACCTTTATAAGCAAGGTCTAGACCTTGTTTATAAGAGTGGTTAAAGAAGAGGACCTTGAAACAATAAGAAAGACTTTCGAAGAATGGTCAGTCCTCCGCTTCACGTGTGAACGCGGTGTTGATGGTGCCCTCCCCTTCCTGGGCGTTAGGGCACAGCAGACTTAAAAAGGTTATACCACCACGGTTTATAAAAAGCCTACGAACCCGGGTCTATGCCTTAATGAGTCCACCGAGTGCCCAGACAGTTATAAATGTTCTGTGGTGGCGCCCTTCGTCCGTCGCGCCCTCACACACTCCTCCACGTGGAGAGAGAGCACGAAGGAAATCGAAAGGTCCACACAAATTCTCATAAATAATTTCGCAAATCGTATGGTCGAAAGACAAACCCGAGATTTCCTTAAATAACTAGCACCGAAAAGTGAGACGGATACCAACAACGACCAAAGTGAGGCCATAAAACTATACTACGAAAATTATATGTACCAAAAATATTTAGATGATGAAAAGGGGATGAGGAAAATAATAAATGAAAGTGTCTCCTCCACTGTAGAAGGGGATAAGATTAACTTGTTCATTACCCAATAGTCTCTTTTTCTTACCATTTTCACCTTCCATAAATTTCTTTGGAAATCACGTGTTTCCAACAATCAAGCCTATTTCCACAAAGCTTTCTTCTTCCTCATTTACCTCTGGAATTCCCAACTGCCTTCAACTCATCTCTTTCTCTGTCACCAAGGTTTGTACTGAAATCACATATCATAACCACGCTTTCATGTTTATCACCCCTACAACGCACACTTTTAAACTCTCCCACTCTCTCACTCTCATTCAGTTCCAATCCTCACTCAAAGGCAGTAATTGTCACAATTTTTTTCCCAACCCCCCTTGCCAAATCTTGCCAATATGTTCCTCGAAGTAACACATTCCTACTCTTTCACTTGTCTCCTCAGCCTCCCTTTCACCACAAGCTTCATCTTTACCCCAGCTGGACAAATTCCGGCTGCCCAAAACTTAATCGCATTTTGTTCTTCCCATTCCGAAGCAAATTGCCCATTTAGTTTTTGTTTCCATAAGGGCAAAACATTCAGGTTCCTCTTCTTAAACAAAACAAATTAACTTTTCTTTTTCTTTCTGCATTACAACAACAAATATTAAAGATCCCGAAGCTTTTCTTCTCAGAGTTACTACTGGGTGTTTGTTTATTAGATTTATCAGTAGGTATTTGGAAATGGAAATCTGGTGTTTGTTTCCAATGGCGTTATTATTTTGAAATTTTTTTAGATTTATCATCTCAAATATTTCATGATAAAAGCTCCCTTTCCTTGAACCTTAACTCTTAAAGACTGAAACTCTATATGAAATGAATTTTATCTACTAAGAAATGAAACTAGATAAAACGTAAGTTAATTGAGGATTTAAATGTATTATGTTAATGCTCTGTTTGAAGATGCACGAACCGTAGTTTGAAAAAGTCTTTCGCCACGTAACTGTAATAAAACCATCCAGGGGAATTGCGTGTGGTGTAATTTATTGACGACAAAAATAGCACTACTACTGGTCGTTTCCATAAATTAAAGTATTCTGTAATTCAAATGAAGAATTCTGAAATGAAGCATCATTATCACACAACTTACGGAAGTCCAATAAGCTGAGAAAGCTATGAGTTAAAACTGTAAAAACCTAGGATAGAGACTGGTATTGAAGTAGAGTGAGCTAAGCCTTTCTCATATAGTTCCAAACATAATCAGTTTATACAAGACATCTTTCGAAAACAAAGCAATAACATTAAAGTAAGAGATGATTATCAAGTAGGATTTAAATAGTTATCTTTTGTAAATCTGACTTAAATTTAAAGTGTCTGAACTCAATTTTATTGCTAAAATACTCTCATTACAGGGGTATATCTTGTATATTGTGTATAAATGAAATTTCTTTGAAGCACTTAAAAATCAGCGTATCTCTTCAGAAGAATACATGAAGTTGTAATGCCAAGATAATAAGTAGGTTTTCAGATTAAAAGGAATTTTTTTTTACCTAAATGAACTTTATGATGACATTTTTTAAAGTCTTTTTTTATCAGTTCTCCGCCCAGTAAATGATAGTGAAATCCAATGCTCAGTGGTTTACAGAACACACTTTATCATTTGAGAATTAGCTCGCTGACATGAAATTAACGATCCTCTGTTTTCTCTTCCACGTCTAAAGCCAATAACTCCCAGCAGCCCATTATGATCCCTCTAATGACAGTTTATTGTTGTCTTTCCCGTCCTATCAATGCCACATTTGAATAACAAAATTTAATTACAGAGCGCAATCATCCTTGGCCCGTAATCTCCCTAATGAAGGATTTATCTGGATTAAGCGGAATTAGGTCACTCTTAGCTTGATGAATTTACTGTGTTGAATCAATCATACCCGGTTAATCCAAATTTTATGATACTATTTAGTCGTCCACTCGCCTACTTCATGGAATTTCTGTCAATCCATTTAACCTGTCCCTAACTATAAATATTTAGAAATTTAATCAAGAGAGCAACAAATGTCATCTCTTTCATGTTATTCTGTCCGTATACGTGTTTGCCTCTACTTGGAAAACATTCGTGGAATATAAGCATTGCATTGATTTGCAGCTTGTCCTAGATCAGTAATGTCCAAATGTTATGGGTGGTTTGCATTAAGAGTTTTAGGAATTTTTGGGTAAATTGAAAAAAATCCCTCTGTAAAATGGATTGACCCTTAACCCGGGATTAATAAGTTTCTCGGCGGGATTTGAGTAACTACAGCGCTGAGGTTCTCCTTTTAATACCTTTGTGAAGGAGGGTATGAAACATCATTTTTTGTGACTGTTTTGACAGACTCCTCAGTCCTCGAGATCCCGGTTGGTTTGATATCTAATATCCCTGGCATCACGTTAGCTATCTGCAAGGTACCTGTGGTACTGTGTGCCTGTGATTGCGTGCATCTTATGGACAGTTGGTAGGCTTTATAACTTGGTAAGATTCTAGGTACTCCGGAACCACTTCTACCACGTGATTTTACAACTCGCGTAAATGTCTCTTGCTTAATCTTATGTGTATCACAACAGGTTTCCAAAACCAGAGATAAACAAAAATATGCTGAAGAGTGTTAAGTAAATTTGGATAATATTTCTGAAATTACAACTGGAAGAGATTGGGTCAAACTAACTGAATGGTCTGCAGCACTTTAATGAAATTTCAAGTATTCATTAATATATTTTACGAGCTTGGTGGCAAGGGCTACGTGCGCTGGAACCCGGTGCTGCTGTCTCCCCTACCCTTGCAATCCCCAACTTACCCCGCCCCCACCCGGGGTAGACAAGCAGGTTTGCAGGAGGAGGGTCGATGTCTTCCCCACCCTCCCAATCCCCTACCTACCGCGCCCCCACCCTTGTCAGACAAACCAGTTTGCAGGGGGTGGGTGGCTGTGTCATGTCTTCCTTACTGTTACCTGGGGTAGGACAAACAAGATCCACTCGGATTTTATTATTATAGATAGATTAAACCCTCAGCTGATATAATCGAGATTCTTTCTTTAATCTTCCCGTCATAGCACTGCTGACACACAGGGACATACAGACAGACAAACAGACAGTACCCAAAGACGTGTCCTTGGAGGATGTGATGATAATAATGAAAAACATACTTTTCACTCCGTGTTTAAGAATCAAACAGTTACGAATTGCTGCGAATTGTTACCATTGTTGAATAGCTGCGTTTGAGGAAAATAACTCGCTTATTCTATTATTCTTTTCCACCATATTCCTCACATTTAGCTTACCTAACGGGAATGCACTTCTAATTCATTCCTTAATTAGGATAAAAGCATACCAAGTACTAATCGTAATTTGGTATTTAAAATAACATCACATAATGCGAATCTCCATATTCGTGCACAGTTAGGCATCTATATGCGTAAAACGATATGAAGTTATGCAATTGTTGGTCCACTACTTATTGTTATTTTGAAAAGGTAACACAAAAATATTATAAATTATAGCTACCTTCCTTTTTCATAGGTTTTACGAAAGAAACTCTTCCTAAGTTGTTACATTCATTCTTGAATTTCTCATTTTTTTACATTTTTTTATCAATGTAAAGTTTTGCCAAACAATAATTGTTTGGCGAAACGTTACAATGATAGAGAAAAATGTAAGAAAAATGAGAAGTTCAAGAATTAATATAACAGCTTAAGAAAAGTTTCGTTTGTAAAACCTATGAAATCGTATCTCATATATATGCCTAACTGTGCACGAATGTGGAGATTCGCATTATGTGCCGTAGTTTTAAATACCAAATTACGAGTAATACTTGCTATGCCTTTATCCTAATTAAGGAATAATTTAGAAGTGCATTCCCGTTAGGTAAACTAAATGTGAGGAATATGGTGGACATGAATAACAGAAAAACCGAGTTATTTTCTTATATATTTAAATATGCATCAGTCTTTCCATGAGTCTCCCCCTCTCTCTCTCTCTCTCTCTCTCTCTCTCTCTCTCTCTCTCTCTCTCTCTCTCTCTCTCTCTCTCTCTCTCTCTCTCACACACACACAAACATACACACCGGTAAGCACGCATAATACTAAAAATTAATGAGAAGGTTATCATTCTAAATTTTTGGTTACATTTCGATCTTATACATACGTACATTAGACAGGAAAGTTAAGACGCATGTTGTTTTCGACGGGAATAGAGACATCGTGGATTTTTCTTCGCAGATGAAAGTTACACGAGCTTTTAATAGTATGTACTCAATTCATTTACTTATGTCACTTCAAAAGAGGAGCACTCACTCTATTTAATATGTATATCTGAGCGGCTGGTTAAAGGTTTGAAGCACTAGCTCTTTCGGATCATGCACATTGAACTAAGCTAGAATTGTAATCCTTGATGTTGATATATATATATATATATATATATATATATATATATATATATATATATATATATATATATATATATATATATATATATATATATATATGCTACTGAAAATTGTTGCAATATATTCGAAGTCTATGATTATGCAGAATATTATCATTAATTAATCAATTTAGTTAATTTTCTTCTTCTTCTTCTTCTTCTTCTTCTTCTTCTTCTTCTTCTTCTTCTTCTTCTTATTATTATTATTATTATTATTATTATTATTATTATTATTATTATTATTATTATTATTATTATTATTATTATTATTGACGATGCAATAGTGACTCTTCAGAACAAATGTGCATTTAATGAAAGAAATTACTAATACTGCCGGTTTAACTTCCCTTATTCTGTTTCTTGCAGTTAAGAAAATCTAGCAGGGTGTGCATCAGCTGCAAACTGTTGGGAACCCTTAAAAACCTTACTAGTATGCTATTAGCTATTCTCAACGGAACAAAAGTACAGACGTGTGAGGTTTAAAGGTCATGATACTTATACACACACACACACACGCATATATATATATATATATATATATATATATATATATATATATATATATATATATATATATATATATATATATATATATATATATATATATATGACGACGAATGAAACTTCTTCACAAGCAACCTCACCCGTTTTTACATCCATAATGTAACAGAGAACGAAATAAAATTAATTTCAATTGTTTCATTACTAGAACTGTGGTTTTTCATTCGACCCTTCATAAACTCTCTCCTTCATTCTCTGTTCAAATGACTCCCTAAGGCCTTGTTTCCAGGTGACCTTCGAAGATGGGAGGAGCCAAAAAGAGAAAGTTGGCACTGCACCTCCCTGGCCATGGTAAAACTCTCCATGAGGTCTGTCTGGATGCCATGTGCTCAGTATAGAAAACGAGGTGAAGACTGACCTTTTGCGCCATCTATTTGGATGCCCAGGTGTAATCCCCGAGGTTAGAAATAGACAATGCAACTGCAGTCGAGAGAGAGAAGCTCTCAGAACTCCACCGAGGACAGATGTCCTTACCTTTTGCTTGTCCCTTGTACCCTCCACGTGTTTGACCCCGAGGTTCGAACCAGTATACTTTTGTAGTGGCATCCCTTTAATTACCTCCTCCAGCATCGGCGCCGTATTGAATGAGGACATCTTCATCTTGACAAAGGTAATGTACCTGAATATGGTTTCTTAGTCAGTTACAATTCCTGTTATTTCTCTCTCTGATTTATTTTCTATTTCCATTGTGCAATCACCTTCAGTAATTTGTGTTGGAATTATCAAGTGTTAACGTAATTATGCATTTAGTGTTGAACTGAGTTATTTGGCACCATTCGTGCAGTCGTTCAGTTCTTGTTAAGCGTCTTATTGTTCTCGCAAGTAACTGTCTTGCATATATCGCAGATAAGCCTCGGCTGTGGAACCACTCGGCTCTATCCCATGTGCAGTGGCTGTATGCCACCCCACTTCTACCCCTCTGTGATGTTTCCTGTTATGAAGACATCATTTGTGTAGAATATTTCTCGTGCAGGATTCATTCATTTAGCAGGCCCTTATTATTACTTGCCCAGTAATTTGTCATTATTCTGATCTGTGTTTATTATGTAAAATATAATTACGTAAGAGGACCCTTTAGTTTAGTAATCTTCCCTCACATGGAAAAGGCCCTAAGCTACAGTATTTTCCCTTGATTTATTTGATTTTGGAGTTGCCTTAATCATTCATTTAGTCAGATGTTTAATAAAATACCGTAGATTTCTTGATAATATAAAGAACTCCCTGCGATTATCCGTTGCCACCCAGAATCAAGTAAGTATCCAAAGCTACATTTGTAGCAATTGTCGACCTTGCCGAGTATGTAATTGGTTTGCAATTATCAGCAGAATAGCAATTGCTAAGCTGATCTGCATAATAAGAGACGACCCTGGTATGATACCCACTCCATTTTAAGCACATGAGAAGAGCCAGTTCAACAGCGTAAGTACATGTCAAAATATTATTTTAGGTTTATGCTAGGTGCAAAAAGTGACTGCAATCAGTTTTAGGTAATTGATAGACCACGTGCATGCAAATTTAGTTCATGAGAAGAGAGAGTGTATTAACCATTTTACTAAGTTTTTGAGCTATTGTATGTTAGCTGCATGTTTTAAGAATAGGAAGCTAGGGAGCAACTCCGTCAAAGAGTTAATAAAAAGGCATAGAGCCCTTATTCCTTCATCCACGTGATAAGGACAATTTGAAAGTCCTGAATTCCCAGGTAGGCACACTGTAGGCAACTACCAAGGCTTTGACTCCAGCTATTTTTGCATCACTGGATTTATCTTCTCTCTCTCTCTCTCTCTCTCGCTTGATTGATAGGAAAAGACAAGAGAATAGTAATTCCGGCCCGGAATCTTCAACTCCAGACCACGTGGCTCCATCCCTAACCGTCCGCCATCTTTAATTTTGAGTTCCATTGGGAATGCAAGCACAGTGCTCATATATAAATCCCTTTCTTACGCTCACTAAATTTTATCCATACGTCCATGCACCTTGCCACATTTTTGAGAGTAAAAATTTTAATTCATTAACTGAGTAGGATATTCCCCAGTGACCCCATAGGATTCCTGTAAATTTATTTATAGGCGAATATATCAGCGAGAATTTCCTCTTCCATTCTTTACTGTGGGAGCCTCCGAGTGTGGGAAAAAAAGTTGCCCAGGCAAGCCAGGGAAGCAGTCAAGAGTCCCTTCGGACTCCGGAACGCCCACAGTTGCTTCCAGAGAATGATGAACAAGGTCCTCAAGGGCACTGAGAACTGTGTCATCTACCTGAACAACATGGTTACCTGCGCTCAGACCTGGCCCCAAGGAGCACCTGGCCATTTTCCGTTAAGATTCTTGACGCCCCCAGGCAGGCCAACCTGGTTATCAATCTGCAAAAATGTCAATTCAGGGTGTCCGAAATAACTTACCTCAGCCACCGTGCTGGAAGTGGCACTCTCATACCCAAGAACGCTAATGTCAGAGCCATTTGGGACATTCCGTACCCACGAACCAAGAGGGAGGCACAGTGGTTCATAGGTATGGTCCAGTACTTCTGCTGGTTCATACCTAACTTCACAAACTTCTTCTGTGGAAAGCAAGTGCTCAAGTGCACTCCCGAGTGTGAAAGGGAATATGACCACCTGAAGGCGATCCTGATAAATAAGCCTGTCCTTCACACCCCCAGTTATGACCAGCCATTTTTCCTAGCAGTTGATGCCAGTGACACTGGCATCAGGGCAGTCATGTTTCAGGAAAAGGATGGAATATGGCACCTGGTGTCCTATTACTCAAAAAAGCTTAACTCTGCACAGTTCAACTATAGTACAATTGAGAAGGAGCTTCTCGCCATGGTTCTTGCAATGAAGCACTTCGATTCGTACCATGCTGCTCACTAGTTCCCATTGACTGTGCTAACTGATCACAATCCCCTACGGCATCTCACCGCGTTCCGGAACCAAAATAAACGCCTGATGCGCTGGAGTATCAATCTCCAGGATTACTACCAGGAAATCGAGCACATCAAGGGGATGCATAATAAAATGGCCAATATCCTATCAAGGCTCCATGAGTAAGAACCTGCGAACCTATCCCGGCTCCACTAAGGGAGGTCTGCGGAGGAAATACCACGAACGTGGATAATTCAAGGTAGCCTAAAGAGAGCCTCCAAGCTCTCCTGGCACCCGTGCCAAACTGGCACAGTGCCATCCCTTTTCCCGACAAAGACTTTAGCACCTCTATCCAAAAGAGGACATCAGGCTCCTTCACTTATTTTTTTCCTTATAACTTTGTAATTTGTTCATTTCCTTTAACATTTCCTCTTCCTTATTTTGATTATTACTCACATTTATTTTATTCCTTACCAAGGCCCACATTTTACTTGAATTCCCTCTGCCAATGCAGAGTGCCATTGACAGATATTCCAATTTTATAAGTCCTATGACTTCCCTTTCATACCTATCACAGCATGATACATTTAAAATACAATATGCCACAGTCATTAGGTATTACTATATGAGTGCCAACTTGGCACAGTGCCATTATGGTAGATGTTGGCAGATGATCCTGCCAGAGGAGTCGCACCCTCTGGCTACCTTTGCGGCCTTCTTGGGCTAAAGAATGAACCTAGCCATTTTCAATAGGCTAAGGAATGTAATTTCAGCATATTTAATCATCATCTTTTATTAACAAAGATTGATTACTCTGAATCTGTCATCTATTCTCTTTGTGAATCTCTGAAATAAATCTCTCATCTCAGACTTGTGAATTTGTGTTTATAGTGCCCAAATGTCACTGAGCAAGATTCGTAATTGAATTGATTATTTTTAAGGGTGCTTGAAATATCTCCAGAATTAACCTAATATTAATTCATTGTTTTAACTATTCCATTACGTTGTGAAAATATTCTGATTAACATTCATCATCTGCTGCCTTAATATAATAGGAACTTAATGATAAGCATGTGTAATTTCTAGCAGCAAGTGTTTATTCTGTGTTAATGTAAATGTCACAGTGTTGTTTTCCCTCTTGAAATTAATTACTACATGGAAGTTAAGTTAAATTATAAGGCACCAAAGGGATTGAGAGAGAAATAAAGTAAAGTCTTTAAGTGGGTTTGCTTGCTGGTAATCATTCTCACCTGATATAGGGTGTGAATGCTAACTTGGTTGGGGAGGTGTGACGAATGGAACTTCTTTCCAAGCAACCTCACCTGTTTTTGCATCTGTAACGTAACAGAGAAAGAAATAAAATTAATTTCAATTGTTTATTTACTAGAACTGTAGGTTTTCATTTGCCCATTCATAAACTCTCTCCTTCATTCCCAAAATGGTTAAGCCTTTAATCCTTCTCTCTGGTCAAATGACTGCCTAAGGCCTTGTTTCCAGGTGACCTTTGAAGATGCCTTCTTGACGGCTTCAGACAACTGGCAAGGGAGGAGCCAAAAAGAGAAAGTTGGCACCGCACCGAGGTCTGACTGGATGTCATGTGCTCAATATAGAAAACAAGGTGAAGATTGACCTTTTGCACCATCTCTCTGGATGCCCAGGTGTAATCCCCGAGGTTAGAAATAGACGATGCAACTTCAGTCGAGAGAAAGAAGCGCTCAGAACTCCACTGAACTCAGATGTCCTTACCTTTTGCCTGTCCCTTGTACCCTCCAAGTGTTTGACCCCGATGTTTGAACCAGTATACTTTTGTAGTGGCATCCCTTTAATTCCCTCTTTCAGCGCTGGAGCCCTATTGAACGAAGAAATTGTCATCTTGACAAAGGTAATGTATCGGAATAAGGTTTCTTAGTCAGTTACAATTCCTGTTATTTCTCTGTCTGATTTATTTTCTATTTCCGTTGTGCGATTACCTTCAGTAATTTGTGTTGGAATGATCAAGTGTTAATGTATTTATGCATTTAGTGTTGAACTGAGTTATTTAGCACCATTTGTGCAGTTGTTCAGTTCCTGTTGAGTGTCTTATTGTTCTTCCAAGTAACTTTCTTGCATATATTGCAGACAGGCCTCGGCTGTGGAACCACTCGGCTCTATCCCATGTGCAGTGGCCGTATGCCACCCCCCTTTTACCCACCTGCGATGTTTCCTGTTATGAAGACATCATCAGAGTAGAATATGTCTCCTGTGTAGGATTTATTCATTTGGCAGGCCCTTATTATTACCTGCCCAGTAATTCGTCATTCTACTGATCTGTGTTTATTATGTAAAAAATATAATTACTTAAGAGGACCCTTAAGCTTATGTAATCTTCCCTCACATGGAGAAGGTCCCAAGCCACAGTATTTTCCCTTGAATTGTTTGATTATGAAGTTTCCCTAATCATTCATTTTGTCTGATGTTTAATAATATGCAGTAGATTTCTTGATAGTATAAAGAACAACCTACGATTATCCGTTGCCACCCAGAATGAATTATGTATCCAAATGTACATTTGTAGCAATATATATATATATATATATATATATATATATATATATATATATATATATATATATATATATATATATATATATATATATATATATATATATATATATATATATATATATATTCTTTTTTTTTTATAATTACTTTGCCTCCCATAACAGGAGACGACACAGCATTCACCGCCATATTCAAACTTTGTAGTAAACCTTCCACAATCCTTGCTGCTTTATACACGGCACAGAAGGCATATCAGCAATAGTGAACCGCTCTTCATACAGTGAAAGTATTGTTGCGATGCTTAGTTATCAAGGGCCTTCTTTTTCAACTCCTCTGTCTCCTTATTTATCCAAGTTTTCATGAGAAAATTATTTACAAAATAATCTGTTCCACCCTTTCACCTATCCTAACGTTTTAACCAATAACTCTACATATTTTCAAATTTCTTCCCCTGTCAAATTATTCTACAACACACATGATACGCTAATAGTTCATCTCACCAAATTTAGGCTTTTTATTCTCTCTTACTCATTCAACGTCCACAATTCGATTTCATAAACGAGATTCCCACTTTGGGAGAAAGAGCATTGAATAATTTACATATAATGAAAGAATAGGGACGATTGATTCGTCTGGTGGAATCTATGGGAGTAAACATAACAGATGATAACAGATGAGGGTATGCTGAGAGAAGAGGTGAATCATAGAACAAAGGGATCAAGGAAGGTAGCAGAGTTTGTGTAAACTATTGGAAAGAAAACCGAACTGTCTGTGAAAGCCAAAGTGAGAATGAAAGAAGGAAATGCTGAGCCAGTTCTCCTTTATAGAGGATAAGCTTTGATTGTAAATGAAAGCAAAAAGTTCAAACCGGGTGAGATGAAAAGTTTGAGTATCGTATCTAGTGCAAGAAGATTGTATACTGTGAGCAATGTGGAGGTTCTTATAAATGATGATGTTGTTGTATGTGAAACGGTGAAGAGTAGTTTGAGAATGTTTGGTCATGTGGAAAGAATAGAGGGCAATTGACTTGCGAAGAGAGCGAAAAAGTAGAAGAAGAAGAGAAAGTGCCGGTAGATGGAGAAAAGGATACATTGGTAAGGAAGGATCTTAATATCCCAGAAGAGAAAGAATGAATGCAAGATGGAGATAACGGACGCAGTGTGAATAGGAGGGTTTAACGGGAGGCTGATGAGTAATCTGTGTAAGTGTAGGATGCAGTAAATGTTGTAGACGTTTTCTGCATAATAGTTTCAATCAACGCTATGAAACTGGTAGTGACTGCAGTGTTGTTTTATTCCCTCATGTCAAGTGCTGGTAGTGGAATATATATATATATATATATATATATATATATATATATATATATATATATATATATATATATATATATATATATATATATATATATATATATATATATATATATATATATATATATATATATATATATATATATGTATATATATATATATATATATATATATATATATATATATATATATATATATATATATATATATATATATATATATATATATATACATATATATATATCACACTGTTGCTACAAGAGCATCCGAATAAAATCAGGACATGGGCTGTATAGTGCATCTGAGAGAGAGAGAGAGAGAGAGAGAGAGAGAGAGAAAGTTTGCATAGTTTTGGAAGGACGATAATCGTTTACCATATTTGTCTCCTTTAAGGAGACTGCGAAATGCCCTGAAGCCATAACTGTGGCCACATTATGACTCTTTTGAGATACTGTACCAGGTTATGATTGTTTGGGAATGAGACCCTTTCTCAAATACCGTAAGACACACTTCAATACTTTTCTGCTGTTTTCATTGGAAGAAGATACTACACAATTTAGGTTACTACTACTACCGTATTTCGGGAAATTAAATCGCCTTAGATGAATGAGTGACCGGTCACGAGGGGCGAACCACAGAACAGAGAAGGGACCTTGTAAGTGATTTAAGGAAGGTAGTGTGTGTGATTACGGAAGTAGAACATACCATTATAGAAGCAGAAGGAAAGAAAGGATGAAGAAAGAAATTTATTTTAGATTGCGATTTTCACGAAAAATTAATTATACATTAACAACAGAAGTATAGACAGAAGTGAGCTTGCCATAGCATAACAAGAATTTCTGAAGTATTACATAGCCGCTTGGTCATAAATCTTTATGTGGTAAGCTGAACCAAGCCTTTCAATCAGTGAGAGATGATCTTATTAAAAGTGCGTGTTCCTCTCTTACGCAGCGTGTTCAAGAGCAGCATGACATAATTTATTACTTTGAAAAGAAATTAAAAAAATAAATAAATTAGCTGACACTCGTAAGTTTCCAGACGTAGATGCATTTATACTTCAGCATGTCACTGAAAAACTTAATTCTCATAAGTTAAGAGGCAATCGTAGAAGGATAAAAGATACAAAATTGAAAATGTTATGAGTGGGGAAAAGCATAATATGTCAAAGGGAATTTTTTTGTGAACTTAAAATATTTGGATGGTGATTTTCATGTGCGGAGCCCTATCACATTTCGCATGAAGATGAACAATTCAATCTAGATTTGCAGGTACATAAATAATTTTCAATAATGCTTGCCGAAAGAAATTTTTGTTCTAATATTTCCATATATATATATATATATATATATATATATATATATATATATATATATATATATATATATATATATATATATATATATATATATATATATATATATATATATATACGCATAAAACCATTTCTGCAGCAGAATTCACAGAATACGTTTTGCAGTGTTCCTCATTCTTTCATCACAGTCCTTCATATCATGCGGGTGGAGTAGGAGTTCCTTCCTACTGGAGCAATGCCAATCCATTAGCATGAGGCAAAGGATCAGTGGTATGATGGTTTTGAAAAAATTACTTCGGGGAAATGATGATGATTCTTATCGCGCATTATTCTCTTCATATGTTCCATAGTGCACTATCCACACAGATATCAGGATCAGTTTAACAGCACTTACAGTCTTTTTGTTATTCTCAATACCGCCTCTTCAGTGGCAATCGTCAATAGCCAAATTCATCTTGTATGATATTATGCTTTGAAGGGTGAAGTTCAATATATATTTATTTTTATTCCAAGACAGATATTGTTTTAGTCTTGCTTAGATTCTCTTTCAGATCTTCTTCAGTCAAAATAAAGGGGAAAATAAATAATAAAGTATAGTGGGTTTGATAATAACCAATATTAACCAAAGTTGGGGTCATACCATTCATGGCTAGGTGACAGCTAATGTCTGTATTGTCATGAACGTGAGTGCAGCCTTAGCCCCGTATAAAAGCCGTGCTCAAATATGTAAGGGTAAAATGTGAGGCCGCACTAAAAAATTGAGTGGGAGGTATTTATAAAAATTGTTGCTTATGTCTACATGATTCCCAAAATGTCAGCCAATAATCATCAGTGAATTTCATCAGAAAAAACTTTTCTAAAATAAGAAGAGCCTATACATGCATTAAATTAAGACGCTGGAATTCTTCTAATTTTTCTGCATGACTAGCCCTGGTCACAGTATAAACTAGGATGAATCAAAGACTTGCGTTTCGAATGGTTGTTGAATCAAAGGTCACGTATTTCAAGTTAACCGAATTCAGAAGACAAGTAAATGTGTCAGACATCGGTAAAGCCTGATCTAGTAAAGCATATCTTGGCAGTGCTCTTTTTTTAGTTTTCTGTAAAAGAAAGATATTGTGACGGCTTTGTCTGTCCGTCCGCACTTTTCCTGTCCGTCCTCAGTTCCCAGAAACTACTGAGACTAGAGGGCTGCAAATTGGTATGTTGACCATCCACCCTCCAATCATCAAACATACCAAACTGCAGCCCTCTAGCCTCATCATTAGTTTTAGTTGTATTTAAGGTTAAAGTTAGCCATAATCGTGCTTCTGGTAATGATATAGGACAGGCCACCATAGGGCCGTGGTTAAAGTTTCATGGGCCGCGGCTCATACAGCATTATACCGAGACCACGGAAAGAAAAGATAGATCTGTTTTCGGTGGCGTTGATTATACACCATAGCAGCTGTACAGAAAGCTCCATTGCACCGAAGAAACTTCTGCGCATTTTTTACTTGTTTGTTATAAAAATGACACCTTACTTTTCCACACCAGTGCTTTAACATACTTCAATGCATATATACATTATATAAGTTTTCTGAAATAATATTTTCTGTTGTGAACCCTGCCTGTTTTTAAGCTGTGCATCTTTTAATCTACAAATAGATTACGAAAGATTTGCACACTGAATTGTCTCCATACGACAATTTCAGAATCCTCATTGAATGTTAAATAGACCTATTCCCAGAGTGTTGAAAATATACTTTACTATCAAATCAGAACACGTAATTATGTGCAATTCAAGAAGATGCAAGTATGTTAAAAAATCTGTGAACTTACTTCAAGCTATCTACCTTGAACGCAATAAAACTAAGAAACGTGCATGATAAAAAAGTAGCTGTAGATATGACATAGATATAAAAAGATATTAATTTGAGGTTAGAAAATTTTATAGTCCCTATTAAAGGCATTTACCCTCTGTATTATCTTTTAATTGTGGCTCTTGAATTCCTCATCTCTGGAAAACCAATATTAAGAGTGTGCATCCCCAAAGATAATTCATTATCACTGTTGATTTACTGGTAAAATGTATAACACTTATCGTAATCATTTAACACGAAACCGTTGATTTCTGCCACAAATGATTTGGTTTTCCTCCAGTCTGAATGCAAACAGGTACTTCTTTCAACTGTTACAATGGTTGCAATCAACTGTAGTGTTTTCCCGATGAAAAGAGGCTTCACGCCAGTCATATTCTGCTTTCAAAACTAATATGCGTAAATTTAAAGAGAACACTGCTTACCCCGTAGGTCGGAGACTGAGCAGTCGATGCATCATTCCTGTGAGTATTTCGAAGTATGGCGCTTTAATTTTTCATTCTATTGAATTCATTTCTAAAATTTGTGTGAAAGATTTTCGAAAATGAAAGAACCATAAACGGTCTTTGATTCCCTGGCTTTGCTTTCCAGTCTTGACATTCCCTGATCCAAGGTCTTTTACCTTATCTAGCACATTTGTGGAAGAAAATATATCGTCCTTGAGCATATTACCTTAATAAACTAATGTTTAAGTGCCAATTATTCTAAATTCATCGTCTTGTTTACTAACAAATAACAAATTACGGTATACAGATAAATGTCTTGCTCATGATAAATGTAGTGACACAGATACTCAACGAACCTAAACTTATTAGACTTCCATACTTTTCAGCTACATTATCATGAGGATTTTTGCTAGACTTCCATTTTAGATGTGACACATTTTTCCTATCTAAAAATGTATCACATCTAAATGTATCACATTTTTAGATAAACCTCTTGAAGTGAATGTGAAGTGTAAAGTACAGGTTAGTTTAGGTTAGGAATTGCTGTTTGCTGTAAGAATTCAAGAAAAAATTCCATTGAAGGCTATATAACTAAATTTTGCACTTATTATCCATTCACTGTTACAATTACTGCATTGTACTCTCCAGAATTTTAATCTCCGTATCCTTTTTTTGTTATTATTGACTTTTGTTCCCTCAGCATTCAAATGCGGGGACTGACTGTTTGGCCATCCTGCAGAATCTGACCACCTTAATTCTACACAAATAACCTGAGTAACTACTTAAATAAGGGCTTCATACAGTGGAACCTCAGCTTACCAGACGCTTCAGGGGTGTGACTTCCCGATAAGTAACAAAGTATGATAAATAACGCAAGGTTATTAAACTTTTATGTAAGTTGGTCCCCAGCTTATTTGTGTTGAATGAAAAGGATCACATTCTGCAAGATGGTTAGGCAATCAATGCTCATATTTTATTGCTAAAGGAGAAGAGACACTAAAAACAACCAAGGATAGAGGTTAAAAGTCTAGAGAAATAACATGCAGCAACTGTAGTAGTGAATGAATAGTTAAAATAAATTACCTGTTTTATTTACGTTTGTATATCAAAATCATATAGCGACTTGTGTTTCACAGAAAACTGTCACTGAAAGTAGGTTCTATATGTAAAAAAAAAAAACTCACACAGTTTGTATGTGGTTTACATAAATATGATTTATATTAACATCATTGCGCTAACCTTATGATTATAAGTGATCTCGAGAGCTTCAAAATTTTTTTCCAACATTTATGACTATAAAGGATGCTTAATCTACGATATTAGTGAAGCAATAAACTGTTGTCTATTCGGACAAGCAGTTCATTCTTTCTTCAAATTGTGAGTACTGTAGCGATCTATTTCTCCATACCCATGCAGTTCAAGATGTCTGAAAAATCTCTCGATATCAGAGGAACTGTCAATCATACAGACACCTAGGTATAAGCATAAGGAGATTGAATTTTGTCTTTGGATATGTTGATCTAACTCTTAACTATTAATTTTAAACAAGGTTACATAATCATGATTAATTACCCTAAAACCATGCAATGAAATGCCTATATCAAGGGGAAAACTTTATTCTTATTGAAATGTTTATATGAACCTTGCACTTTGATCACTATATCTACAATCTACTTTTTATATAACACAATATATGAAATATTTGCAGGCATTAGTGCCCTCCACTCATATATAACTTAAATGCAGTTCAGGTGTTTAATATGTTGCATGAAAAATGGTCTATTACAGTAAATCAGTCTTGTAATTTGTATCTCAAACAAGCAGTAATCTTTAATAATTGTTTACCTGTTATGTCAACCTTGATCCTATGTAAAAGATTAGTTGTTAAGCTTACTTTGTAGATTACTACTGTTAGATTTATATTGAATTAACTGTTGTGTGAAGATAATATGACACATCTCAAACCCTTTGATAATATATGCAAGATCAGTTTCAAATTAACTGATATCTTAATGGTATTTAGCAACACTGGTGATGGCTTAGGAGGTACCAGCACCTTGAAGACGCCTGTGTTTAGTATTCCAGTTCTCAAGAGCTGTGAAAGGCAGTGAGCCCCTTCAGAGAAAAAAGTCCTTAGTAGGAAGTACGTTACCAACACAATAACAGCAACTTGCTGCTGTAGATGGTTTGAAAATGGTGAGAAAAATTGGAATGGGAACTAGAGGGTCATTGCCTATTATGAATATCACTGAAATTAGTCATTTGTTTGGAAATATAATTCTTAGCATGAACAGAAGAGAGTAGTTTAAAAAGCTACACATTCTTGTTTCGTTGCCAAAAGAATATACAACCTTAAATATATGCAGTCATAAATATTATCAACACGAGGAAATAAGCACAAGATGCAATGAATTTATAAACAAAATATGCTATAGTTCAATAAGCAAATCTGTAAGAGGGGATGAGGAGTGGGAAAGGTTCCAGGTGGGGTTCTTGGGAAAGCACAGATTGTTTGTAGAATTTTGCATAAAATATGAGGAGTAAATAAGTTGACGGTAAAATGATAGCATGAGTGGTTTTGTGAAGAACAACAGAACAATGTTTGGATGTTATTTGCAAGGTATAAGGAACAATTAGGTATGGTAGTGCTAAGGGAAGAATGGCTCCTTCTGAAAGAAACGGAAAAACAGTGGAGATTACGTTGGCCCAAATGGTAAAATTCTGTCAACTGATAGAAATAACAGTATGCATTGTATATGTTGCACTATAGGTTTATAATTCCCTAATTATATTCATAGGAAAATTCAAGGGATACAGTATAATAAAAGTATGGTGAAAATGCGATAAGCCCAGTATAATACCAGTTATTTCGTATTCTTAATATTACCAAGTAACCTAACCTAACCTAACCAACGTAACTTAACCAAGCCTAACCTAACCCAACCTGACCAACTTTACCTAGCCCAGCTTAACCTAACCTAACCAACCAACGTAAACTAACCTACCAAGGTTTTATACAAACTGGAAAACAGATTATGAGATATAATGTTCCACAGTTCATAATTTGGGCAACTTGCTTTTTATTAATTTCCTGTCAGGATAATTATCATGATCTGCTTTTTTTCTTACATTTTGTTAGCATTTATATTAAATCATACATTTTGGCAGCTCCAGTTATCTTGCGCTATCCGATTTCTGTGTATGATAGATATATTAGATATATAAGGAAATTCTCGGACTGGTTTGTATATATATATATATATATATATATATATATATATATATATATATATATATATATATATATATATATATATACACACATAAGGGACGGAGCTGAGGCTCGACGTAGGCTATACATCATGAAGTAAATAATGGGGAAAGGCTCCCTCATCCTCTAACAGTTTATTTCCGAAGCCGACGTTTCGCGACGAATTCCAAGTCGCATTTTCAAGGCTGTAAAATATAATTTGCGAACATTCATAACAAATCAATTTATGGAGATATGCAATGGCAACAACTCTTTATGTATATAGTAAAAATATTTAAAACAAAACACCTCATTCCAAGACAAGTCAGTTATAAGTAAAAGGAGTTCACTAAAATCTTAAAACAACCTACCTATATGAAAGAAAGAGCAAGACTAACATAAATAAATAAAAACAGAGTGAGGAAAACCAGTTGCCCAAACTAGGCTATAAACAATTTCACTGAGGATGATTGAGTATTTAACGACGGTACTGTCTTCTCGATAATTATGGATTCTAGGATGGTTAAGTCGTTGTTGTTCTGGAGTTGGCCTAAGATGGAAAAATCCTTGCTGTCAATATACTTGCCCGGGATGTGATCACGGGATATACGTGGGATGCACGAGGAGTCTGTTGAAGGTCCGCATAGATTCCCACAGGGGCATAGATCATAGAGCAGGTAGCAGGTTATCTAATCCTGAACAATCAAATATACGTAATCATTCAAAATTATGTAAAGCTTCTATTGACAGCAAAGGATTTTTCAGTCTTAGGCCAACTGCAGAACAACAACGACCTAACCATCCTAGAATCCATAATTATGAAAATGACTCTACCGTCTTTAAATACTCAATCGTCTTCAGTAAAATTGTTTATAGCCTAGTTTGGGCAACTGGTTTCCCTCACTCTGTTTTTATTTATTTATGTTAGTCTTGCTCTTTCTTTCATGTAGGTAGGTTGTTTTAAGATTTTAGTGAACTCCTTTTACTTATAATTGACTTGTCTTGGAATGAGGTGTTTTGTTTTAAATATTTTTACTACATAAAGAGCTGTTGCCATTGCATATCTCCATAAATTAATTTGTTATTAATGTTCACAAATTGTATTTTATAACCTTGGAAATGCGACTTGGAATTCGTCGCGAAATATATATATATATATATATATATATATATATATATATATATATATATATATATATATATATATATATATATATATATATATATATATATATATATATATATATATATGTATATATATATATATATATATATATATATATATATATATATATATATATGTATATATACCGTATTACGGCGTCGAACACTCTAATTTTCCTAAAATAAACGCCGGAAATGTACAATGCATCCAAGAGGCCGAAAGTAAAGTTTTTAAAGGCCCATCCTAACCCCAGAGGAAGACTATCTTTTGCTAAACAGAAATCAGAATTACTGTGTATGACCCCTGATTCAGTTGGTTAAATTATGCTTTAAAATTGTAAATAAACAATAGTATCATAAAAAAAAAACAGAAAAATATATGTAGCCTTATCACAAAGAATAAATTCCTATATCGGTAGGTCCCAGTATATAAGTCAACGGGCTATAGTAACTTAGGTTTTCTATATCAATTTACCGTTATTTTCGTTCTGCTCAAACGACTCTGATTTGGAAACATTATTAACTGACAAAACTAAAATTACTACATGTAAAAGGATTTACCGGCAACACCAAGCAAACATTGGTTTCTTCTTCAGTATTAAACATAAAACTGAAGATTAAAGAACACTGTAAGACCATAAAACAAAAAATTTCATTTGTAAAAAATCTTTTCGAAAACTATGAAGAATACACGAAAACACTGCCATCTTTTTGCTCAGTACCGTAATACAGTTTGGCTGTTTTCAGATTGAATAAATTGAAACGTTTACGTCAAGACAAACAAACAATCGTAACGTGATAACCAGGGCATGTCGTAACTCGAAATATCGTGTTTTTTTTATTCTGTACCCACATATTATTATTAGATTTGGTTATAATACAGATACTCCATTGAAGGTAAAAACCACAACAGGACCGAACACTGACATATGGAACTGAGATATTTTAGTATAGGTGCCATCATACCGTGGGTACCTACCTTTAGGCAATGTGTAAACTGTGGGTATAAACTTTCTGTATTTACCTACTGTAAAAGAAAAATTCAGATTGCATGTGGTGGAAAGGATCTACAGGTCAAAAAGCCACCCGCAAAACATCTTGGTAAGGTAGGTTAAAGTCGTGTGAGTTTATTTTTACTCATACATTTTTCGAAGTCTTCAATGCTGTAAAATACGATATATATATATATATATATATATATATATATATATATATATATATATATATATATATATATATATATATATATATATATATATATATATATATATATATATATATATATATATATATATATATATATATATATATATATATATATATACAACATATATAATACATTGTATTAAGGTTTAGCAACTGGTGAGCAGAAAACTATTTTTGACATCAAAAAGATTTTTGTTATCAAGATTAAAGATTTTTTAAATTACCAAATGTTGAGCGAAGAGAAAATGTCATATGAAATTTAAATGAAAATAGAACAGAAAAGGAGGATTCTTTGCAGCTCTGAAAGATCCAAATTCGAGCATGCTTTCAAGATTAGAAATGACAATAAAAAGAGTTTTCCGGAACTGAAAGATTTGCTGATGGCGACTTTGGGGAAGAAGGTTGATTTTAAACGATGGCATTATTAGAAAGTTCATGAACCAGAAAAGGAATAGACCAAAAAATTCTATGATGAAATACAATTTAACAAGTGAGAGAACAGAACACTCAATAAATCATTGCCTTGAATACTAACAAGAAATTCCAAAATTCAGTTTTCTTGGCTATTGTAAGGAAAATAAGAGTAGAGAGTAGTTCCTAAGAAAAGAAAATATCGGCACTAGAATAAAGAGGATTGAAGCATTGCCTGAATGCAAACGAAGAGAAAGAGGTATCATCAGAGTGTTTCAAATGATGGAGGAAAAAATTAGAAAGATGAATCAAAAGTTCAAGTTCATGGATTTTTGACAGGTGAATAACACTAAAGGCCGGTGTTTAACTGAATGCAAGATAGATATGACAGAATAACTTTGACAAGGTACTGCAAAAAACAATTGAGAGTAACTATGACTTTATTCTATGATAATAATACTAGCAAAGAAAATAAACTCCATAAAAATGTAAAATGTGGTAACTACTCAAGTCCATATATATTTCTCTAGCGGAGTAACACAGGTTCTTACGGGCACAATTAGTTAAAATATTTCTTATTATTTGGCTTTAATTACAGTCAGTTGATATTAACTTTCAAAAATCAGTATTTTTTTTCACAGTAGGATGAGATTTGCTTTCTCAAGGCAGTGGGCGACTTTTGAAAAATCATTATCATTACGTTAATTAAATGAATAGTTATGGGTAAAAGAATAAATCTTGAGGAGGAATTCATATAAGTAGAAAGCCAACCCAAATTTTGCAGTGTGCAAATGATATTGTTCTAGGCATATTAGAGAAACGTCGATTGACTAACACAATGTACCACTCTATTTCAAAATATGACAAGAACTAAGTTAGTAATGTTATTTCATCCTGAAATAGATTTTAAGACTTTAGAAGTGATAAAAGGCTGAACGAAATAGCATATCTACTGAGTAAATAAAATACACCTAAAAATTATTATCTGGCGTCTGTTAGAGCCTAAAATAAATCTAACTAAAAGAATGTTAGAAAACTTCATTTGTTGCTATTAGAAAATTACATATGTTAGACATGTTGAGAAATTGTCTTTCATTATAACACAAAATAAATCTAAACACTAAAATATTAGAAAATTTACATACAACAGAAATGTTGACATAAATAATGGATTTCTGAAATGTTTACTGTTCATCACCATTGAGTAGTGAAATACTGACTTGACATTACTCAACGGCAGATAAAACTTCAACATTTGCAATTCCGAAATAAAATAGGAAACAATGACTTAATTTTCACTACTTAAATCTCCTTTCATAAAATGTAAAGACTGTTTATGCCAGTGTAAATTCTTGTTCTAACCACACCAATCATAAGGTTCTGTACTATAGTGCAACAGTAATATACTGGAATTTAGTATCAATAAAGACTTGAATTTCATGATAAATGACGTGAATATTTTCCATATAAATTTAATAGAAACACTGTGAGGTAAATACGTGAGAAATTCGAAGAAGTTCATTACATACAGTATCGTTTTCTTTCGCCTGATCCTTACTTTTAATTAAAAAGAGATAATCCAAGAACTCATCTGGGTAGAGGTGAGCTTCTTTAGCGAGGGATCAGGGACATCTGATGATAAGACACGTTCCATTATGCACTGAGGGAAGTCTAAGATTGGGTGCTATTATTACCGAGTGGATTTTCAGAGATCGTGAACTGCACAACAATGAAGAAGTATGTTGCTATAGTGCCGAGAATCTGTAGAAAGATGACAAATTGTTAACTTCGCCATATCCAAATTCCTTATGATTAGTTCTATTAGATTACACTAGCGAAAGATAGAGGCAAGTTTGATTATTTAGGATTTCTTATTTTCAAATAACTGGAGTTTTCTGTGATTTTTTTTTAGAATAGTGTTTGTTCACTAACGATAACGACAGCGTTAATGTGATTTTTATCACTGGTTCCGACTCCAGACCTTCGTATCCTCACTGTTCCTAGTATCCTTTCATACATACATTCAGTAACTTAGTGCATAATAAATCTCTTAACTCCATTGGATAATTTAATTTTTCGATATATTCGATTGCTTTAGAATTTAATGTCCCAATTCAAAATGGTGATCTGGGACCTGAAATAGCTATGATAAAGATCCCTTTTTCTGAAAATTGGTAGCCTTAAAATTTCAGATATATTGCCAATGCTGCTCCTCTATTACAAATTAGCTCTGTTAATCTGACACGATTCATAAACGAGCTGTGTTATTAGGTCTTCTGTTTTGATTTTAGAAGATTAATTTTTGGGGGTAAAATTCAAAGAGAGCAAAGCTAAAAATAATTCAAATAGGATGAGACTCCCAAGTTTACACTGACTACTTACAGGTATAACGCATCGCCCACTCAGAGTGAACAGGTTGAATGGTGCAAATTCCAAGGGCATCTCCAACAAGGCGATCACTTGACGAACCTGTGTTAAGAGGAAGGACTCTCAGCTATAAACGAATCAGTAATAATGCAGAAGAATATTATACCACACACACACACACACACACACACATGCACACATATGTCCTGGGGGAAGGGCAGGAGGACCCAGAGATCAATGGGCAAGTCTCCCAAGGATTAGAAATAGAAAATAAGAGATGTTGGGTGTAGCACATACATAATATATACTCAAGAGTAGCTGTTATCTCCTCAGTGCATTGGTACTTGAAGTGCAAACTGTATGTCCTCGAAAGCTTGTACTTTGTGAATTAAAGAATCTGGAATCTAAACCATCTCGTTTTATTGAAGCCAAATACGAGTAATATATATATATATATATATATATATATATATATATATATATATATATATATATATATATATATATATATATATATATATATTATGTGTGTTTGTGTGCTTGTGCAGAGGTGGTTGAAGGGCTAGCTTAGATGAAATGATGGATCAGTGTGTTTTGAGATTGCTTTGGCAAGTAGAGAGTAGCCTAGTGGATGATAGACTAGTGAAACCAATGAATAATTCAGAGTTGTTCGAATGTGGTGAACTGAATTAAATCCAGATAACTATCTCCATGTCTAATGCACTATCTGATCAAATTAGGCATGTTTCATCCAGAGGTTGGAGAATAATCCTTGAAAAATAAAAAAAAGAGATATTTTGTTTTGGCAACCATTCCACAATAAAAAGGTAAAAGATTCTCTTTTTGGAACTTCAGAGACAAAAAAGGAACTTACTTCTAGACGCCGCTCTTCATTCCTCAGGATCTTCTCCAGTCGTTGGAGCTTCTTCGACCACGACTTCTTCTGCAGAAAGATTTTGTGACGTAAACTCTGGGAGTATTTCCTCGTAAGTATTTCATTCCTTGATTTTGATTTCAGCCAGTAGACTAATCGAAGTCAATCTCAGAGAAATTTTTTCACAATGGAATGCCTATTTTAAAATTGTCCTCAGACACATAGCATTTAATATACTATATTCAGGTCAGTTTACATAGATTTCTTTTATATATCTGATTTTCTTTTCGTCAGTTAAGTTACGGAATATCTATTCTTTTAAACAGGGTATTTTAAGCATATCATATTTTGTTTGATCAAATGTTGAAATAAATTTATTATAAAAGGTAATAAATTCAGTATTTCATTAAAATTTAAGGAATTACTAAAGTATTCCAAAAGTAACAAAGAAAAAGTTACGCAGTTTTCTTATAATACAGAAAATCAAAAATAGAATTGATCCGATATAATTTTAAGAAATTTATTATTTATTGCATTTTATTGCGATTTCTGCCTTGCCTGGCGAAAGTATTATATTTGTTTTCTAACTATTTGCTATTCTTTTGGCATAACTTTGTAAAATGAAATGCTTTGAACATTATATACTTTATGAAAGATACGTGCAATTCAAGATTGCTGCTAACTTGCTGAATGATTTTAATATTTGTACGGTACAAAGTGACGTTCAAGCATCTTCAAACTATGCAACGATCCTATATATATATATATATATATATATATATATATATATATATATATATATATATATATATATATATATATATATATATATATATATATATATATATATATATATATATGTGTGTGTGTGTGTGTGTGTGTGTGTGTTCGTGTGTATTCACACACACATATATATATATATATCTGTGATTTAACCTTGGGAAATGCTTACCATGAGCCAGTTATAGACTCTAAATGGATGATTTCGTTACTTACCTCTATTTTTGTATAAAATCTGACTGCTGTTGATTCAGGAAATCGTAAAAACCAAGGAAAAAAGGGGGAATTTATCTGAGCTGAGGGCTCTACTCACAAGATATTTCTAAGTAAACACGTTAGGATAAGTTTAAAATTACGTGTATTTACAGGAAATGAAATATCAGAAGATGAAATCAACCAATCGGGCAGGAAAGGCCTGAGAGGTCAATTATAACTGCGAAAACTTGAAGGTATATCCGTTAGTGTGACAATGCTGATACAAGGCACAGTCAAGAGAGATTTCCACGGACAACAAACCCTTTGTAAACGGAGAAATTCACGAATTAAAAGCCAGTAAGGACGCTGTAAAATATGCATAGAACAAGGCGAGCACAGAGGGTGCCAAAGAAGCCTTGAACACACAATTTTATGTAATTATTTAAACACAGGCATTTACGTAACACTGCCCTAACAAGGCAAGGTTGATTTGGAAATACTGGCACTTAGAAGTGGAAATAGGAAGTTTAGTACAAGAATTAAAACAGTGTGACTGACTGGAAGAACCTTTGCAACAGATCACTTTACCTTGTAGAAGGGGTGGCTTCAGCAAGGGTAATGGCAGCGGAGGATGGGCTAAGGTCTTCATTGGTAAGAATACTAAAGGTCCCTACAAGATAGGACCACGTGGTAGGGCATGGCTCTCTGAAGGAGGCGGGAATGGAAGCGGGGGGGGGGCGTCTCACTCGCTCCAGCAATGTCTCTCTTGCTTGTTCCTTTAGTGAGGCCCTTATATGACTTTGGTCAGGGATTAGGAGGTCACCCACAGGTGGATGGGGTTGATGTCGCTTCCCTATGCGTGGGCATCATTTATGACTCAAGATTCAGACGTTCTTTCTCTTAATCTGCATTGCCGGCTCTATTCTGCCTCCAGCCAGACTTAGTCTCTTCACAACCTCCTGTCTGTGTAAACAAAAGTTTCCCGCAGAGTCACGTGTTTGAGAAGAGAAAGTTGAAAGGGATATACAAAGTGCAATTAACAGATTAAGGGAGGGGCCAATATTCCTTTCACCCCTCTTTGTCAGGCAGTGCTAAAATGCATTTTCCAGCTTTAAATTAAGTACTTGGTGGCTGGGACGCTTGTGGAGATATAACAATATATAAATAAATAAATAAATAAATAAATATATATATATATATATATATATATATATATATATATATATATATATATATATATATATATATATATATATATATATATATATATGTGTGTGTGTGTGTGTGTGTGTGTGTGTGTGTGTGTGTGTGTATGTGTGTGTTTGTGTGTGTGTGTGTGTGTGTGTATGTTTATTACGAAAGAGTGTGGTTTCCATGTATAGAGACAGTTCTTACACAATATGTAAGTTTGAAGTCTCAGTACCTTTTTCTACCTTCCCAGAAAAATGAATTTTGTAATCCTGACCATAATGCTCATTGCAATTGTAAGATGCTGTCAAGTCAGTCATGGAATATATAAATATATGCCCTGCGATTACTTATTCGTTACAATCCTAAGTTAACTGTGCTTCAATGCCCTGTAGGTACACCTACCTTTAATAACAGGCAGTCTGGTGAACATAAAACTGAGATAGCTAATGGTGCAAAAAATAAAGCTGCAAATATATATATCCCACGGACGTTGGCCACAAATAATCCATTAATGAATTCAATTGAGCGCAGTGTGTTAGCGCACAGCGTTAAAACAATAGGCAAAGCTTCAAACTGTATCAGTTTTTCAACAACTTCATCAGTTTTGATCAACATCAAACAGAGATTCTCAAATTTCACTTTCTTATTTTGGTCATCAATAGATGCAGCATATCCAGACTCAGTGCCATTAATATGTCCCATATATCGCAAGTAGTCAAGTCTAGACACTGATGGTTTATCCTTTGCAGTGGACTCTGACTTACGTTTCCTAAACAGACTGTTAGATGAAGATTGAGTCTCCTGGTATCCCAGTATAGCTTTGGTCTCATTACTGGCCACATCACGAAGTATCCACTCATTGTACTGGTGGTTTATTTTTTGTTCAATTTCCAGTGACAGTGTCTTTGAGACAGAATAGATTAGGCCAAATGTTGTGAAGCAAGTTAGCATAATGTTTTGCTCATAGACAAGTGTAAAAGCAATGTTTATACATATCTCTCTCGGACCACTGACAACGAAAGTCTTTACTAACAAAAAAGATTCCATTGCGAGAGTGGAAACAAAAGCGCAAACCAGTATCATAAAGAGAGTTAGGAACTGATAAAACTGTATCTTTTTCTTTCCATAAATTTCTTGTGTCATAAGCTTCGCCACTTCTTCCAAAGTTTTCTTATTTATTAGAAGGTAAACCTGCAAAACAACTGTAAAGTATGACATAATATAAATGGTAATATGATAGAGGAGACCTTGCGCACTTTTTTGACTGGGATTTGCACACACAGTGTACGCAACGGAACTTGAGAAAGCAGCAATCAGTAAAAAAAGAGACCAGGCATTTGCTAAGGAACTCTTTACAAAGATAATCTTGTCTGTCACTCCAGTTGTAGTTTCTTGAATCGCTTCGCTCCACTTCTGTCCTACAAGAGTCAGACGATATGGGAATCCTCCTACTAACTTCAGCAAGTACAGGATCATGATGAAGGGATGAGGAAAACTTTTAAACATTTTTATGACCCTTGAAAAGACTTCGTTCTTCTCAGGATTCTTGGTAGAAGAAGAAATTTCAGACACGAGCAAACGAGTGTGTGCTTTCTTTTCTAGTCGGAGAGCCTAATATACGCTAAGCGTAGTCTCTTCCTTGCTTCACACCCTTTTAAACAAACAAACAAAAAATAATAATTTGCCACACCCAAGCCAACCTGTCAGGAAGTTTTATGAAGTATAAAATCCACGTGTTGTTAGGTGTTTTATGGAATATAAAATGCATGCGTTAATATTTGCTCTTTCCACTGCATTGCTTGTGAATTAACCATAACGGAGGTCTGACAAGGGGTGTTATTTTCATACCTACGATGAGGCAACGCCCTGAATGACAGTGTTACCAATAAGGCCGAGAACATCTTAGCACAATTGCGTTTGCATAATTAAAGAGAAAGAGCGAGGGTTCGGGGAACCTGCTTCTTAGAGACAAACACGTTCTGACAGTGTAGATGGATTTATATGACTGGAGTGCTTGGCTGCACGTTTGAATGGATGCAACGAAAACATATGATTATAATTTTTATCATTAAATTGCGCCAGCACTCTACTGAAGTTATTATTATTATTATAATCTTTTTCTTCACGCCTTCATCTAATTGGGCAGGACGGTATCCCCATAGATCTACTCGCATGATTATTTGAACTATGTGTAATAACGCAGAACATTTATACACAAACTGGTAAAAATTGTCAAAAGCTGATAAAAGTACTTCTTTGTATATGATCCCTGAAGAATATACATGTTTCCAGTTACGAAATTGAGGAGACCTCTCACACGGCAGAATTACGACATCGTACGTTTTTGAAAATCGGGTAAAATCAGAAGTGATGCTGGCTGTGTCATTCAGCAATGTTTTGATCTACATTGAGCTGTAAATATATCAAACAATTTATAATGGTTCTTGAAAATGATCGGAAAATTTAGCAAGTGAAAAATGTTTCTGATGTCCTACCTCGGATAATATGAGATTTAACTGATGATTGCAAATTGCTGTCGCACTCGTTAGCAAAGGCCTTTGGGATACTTTCAGGTCTAGGGGAATTTGATACTTGTCATCTACAATTAGACAGCTTTTTAAATAGCAGCACTTTTTTCTAGAGAACATGTTAGAATTCCCCTAAATCTATTGGGAAGCTTCCACATTTTTTAAATGATGACAGCGTAAAATTCATGGAAGAAACCAGGCCAGAATATACGAAGAATTGATGGAATAAAAAAAATTAGGTAAAGAGCGTAAGAGTAGATGCAAATAAAGATACAATACATATTTGAAGGAGTAGATAGCTGGAGGTGTAAAGAGATAGGAGATAAAAACAACTAAATAATAACCTTAGAACAGCGTTTACTATTTCACACTCACATGCCGAAACATAAATCTACCTCTAATCCTGAGTTCTGAGCTATGCTGTCATGATGTGGTACCTGGAGATATCAACTGTTACTTGATAATAATTTAGCGTTTTACAACTGCTCTTCATTCATTATTGTAACTGTCAAGTAAAGATCTGTAGAGTTCGATATGATCGCGTGACCTATAAGAGAGCAAACAATGCATTAGCAGCGTGCAGATTATTTTTCTTTTTTTCGTGTAAGAAATGTCATTTCATTTGCCCTTCTGTGTTATTCTAAATGATGATCTACGAAAAGAAAAAAAGAATTCAGATGATTCAACTGTTTCCTACAATGATGCGAAATTCAGAAACCATAAGCATTTACTTTAACACTTTAATTTTGCGGCGATCCTTCTCAGTCTGACGTGGTTAAAATAGTTTATTTCCTTTACAGTAAAGACAGACGAATAATTTCTAAACGTGAAGCTCGTCCTGTAGATACCAGTTTTATTTTGCAAGCGCTAAAAGTCCAGCGGATTTATAATAGGGCATGAAATTATTCTTTTCACGAGAGCAAGTGATTATTTGCGCAATATTTCCCCTTCATTTGCACGTAATTCAGCATTTTCAAAATTATTTTTCATAGATTAAATGGAATACAGCTGAGTTTCCCAGACTTTCGTTTTAACGGGAGACAGAAAGGCACTGGAAACAATCCTCCCAGTTCGTCGCCGCAAGAGGAAATTGCTGCATAAACGTCCTTGGCAGCAAATTGTCGTCCAAACTTCATAAACTACCGGGCTTTGATGTTCCACGGTGCTTTGGCGCAAATTTCCATCTTTAAATGCACTTGTGCATAATCCTTCCCCTGAAAGAAGCTGAATCTCGGCTTCTATGCTTTGAGAGCAAACTGGGGTGAATGCTGCTGTTAGCCAATGAACGCTCTCAGGCACAAGACCCATTTGATAACTCCGGACGAAGTTTGAAGTCAGTTATGGCAAAATATTTTAGCATGGTGTATTTACCTCCCATTCGTAACCGATTTGGAGACAGTGCACAAAACAGAGAGAGAGAGAGAGAGAGAGAGAGAGAGAGAGAGAGAGAGAGAGAGAGAGAGAGAGAGATAATTTTCTACCTTTGCTAAAATATAAGTATATATATCAGTTAGCTTCCGTGTGAATTATGGAGTAGTTATTTGACTGAAAGAGGGAGAAAATAGCTGAGGATATTCATGACATTGTAATATACCCTTTACCTGATCAAAGTTCATAAATGGAAAATTGTTTAAAAGTTGAATCAACATCTATTAAAAGTAAAATAAAAGACGGATACAAAACATTTCGAAAAATCACTTCCGAAAACTTTGTAAATTAATCGCTAGTACTTACAGGTACCTTCCGTCTCCAGTCCCGTGTCGGTCTTAGGAAGTAACCTGACAGTAACTCTCCGTGAGTTTTACGGAGTAATATATAAAAATTGTCGACAGTGTCCCTGCCACTACTATATTCATATCAGTTCGACCATCGCTTGAAATAGGAACTGTAGCTAAAACAACAGAGTCCCTTTAAGGACGCTCTTTAATATTTGGCGTCGCTCTTATTGTAAATCATATTATGCTGACATCATCCCAATTCCCTCTTGGTGGGTTTTGCTTCTGTTTAACTGAGTGATGAAGTAATTAGTGGAGGGCCTCCAAGGAACCATTAAGGGCCGTTAAGGTTGGAGCCAGGAATTCATCTACTGCTGATCCCTAATTCTTTTTTGATTGGAAAAGTGATATTCAGATATTTTGATGACCGAACATCTAGTGATCGATAGCTTTAGGCCTTAGATCCGGCTATTATGATGATCGAGGGTTCATACAGAAGCAGTTTCTACTTAGCTTAATATGCTTCTACCTATAAAGATAAAGGAAATGTGTCCAGTGTAAGGATAGAAATTGACACCTGCAGTTTCATTAGTTTTTGCATATGGAATATCAACTACTTTCGTTCTTATGAAAATGGAAATCTTTTTGACTTGCACAGACAACAACCATGATAGATGACTGGCACGTTTATAACACGTATCTATATATGAACTTTAGTCATAGACATCGTGGCATTTTTCATGTTCACAAAAATTAAGCGACAAATGGTAAAAACGTCATTGTGTGCCATCGTTTCCCAAGCAGTCGGCAGTTCGAATCCCACTGGTAACGAAGCACTTGTCAATTATAATTCCCCTTGGGTGTATGTTGTCCCCGAGGTATGGCGAACTGGATATTAAAAGATATTTTTGGCTTAATATTTGTGTGATGTATATATATATATATATATATATATATATATATATATATATATATATATATATATATATATATATATATATAAATATAATATCTGTTATTTTATAATCTTTCTATACTCGATTATCAATTTGTCATCTTTCCTAACACTGTGTTTCATGTACAGTCATGTATTACAGTCTTATTGCTAGAACAGTCTTTGTTAGCGTCTTTAACTCATCAACTTTTATACGACCAATGTATCCTATACAGTGCACACTCCTACAACTACGTTTATTTCCAATACAACAATTATCCCTGACATTTTGTCATGACTGTGGCACTTTTGTTATTATTAATAATTATGGTATTAAAATTATCTTAAGTCTTGTAAATTCTGTTGCTCAATGTGGAATATTTTGCGCTTAAAGAGAGAAAAGAGACTTTTATTTGTTTTCTTGTAACAGGTTGTTTAAGATTCCAGCTAAGGAGATACGATCTACATTTTTTTGCAACAAGTTCGCAATCTCTTTAACAATAAACGGATTAAATCTCTCTCTCTCTCTCTCTCTCTCTCTCTCTCTCTCTCTCTCTCTCTCTCTCTCTCTCTCTCTCTCTTTTATATTTGAATCAAAGTACCATTCTCCCTTTATGTGCTCTCTTTCATTTCCGTTAGCTTTCTTTGGGTAAATTGTGCTGTAATCTAATTTCCTGGTATCACTAGGTGGTCTTTGGTTGCGGTTTAACCAAGTGATGAGCTTATTACTGGAAGACTCCCACAAAGACCATAAAGGGTAATTTTTGTGCGACCATGAATAAGGACCATCTAAAAGACTTAATATATATATTTTTATTTAGCTGAAGTGGGGTTCTTCGATTTTTATACAGGGATATCTATGATCGTTATCCCTAATGAGAATTCTACAGCATTTGTTGCCTTTATTTCCAGTTTCTAAAATCTTTGTTATCGTAAAAGAAAACATCTTTCTCTGGAAAGTTTGGTGCTAAGGATTCAAATTAATGAAGAAATAGCAAAAAAGCTCTTGTAAGCCGAGATCATATATATATATATATATATATATATATATATATATATATATATATATATATATATATATATATATATATATATATATATATATATATATATATATATATATATATATATATATATATATATATATACTGTATAGGGGAAGTGTTATTTGATGCAATAAAATACAAAAAAGTTGAATCTTCTTATGATAAACGATGCTAATTGCCAGAAGATCCCCTTCCAACCTCCGTAATGAAAGGACGCTTGCACTCTGGGTGATCAGAATAAAGAGTGATTACAATGCCCCCATCGTGGCAGCCTTATGATCAGGGTACTAGCCTCGAGACTATGGTAATCCTCGGCAAAAACTGGGACAACCAGCAAACCCAAAGTACCTCTCTCTCTCTCTCTCTCTCTCTCTCTCTCTCTCTCTCTCTCTCTCTCTCTCTCTCTCTCTCTCTCTCTCTCTCGCTAAAAATGCATGCATCTAATCAATTCTGAAACCCAGGAAACAATAAGCATGATCATCTCTTCCAATAACCTTATGGAAGGTTCTTGAAGATATTGATCTCGAGAGACGATGTCACAACATATAAAATGACGTGATGAACATTTAGAGAAGTCCAGAACATGCGAAGTGACAGAGTGACAATAGCTTCCTGGGGCAATGACGAAAGTGTTTTTTATCTGTTATCATATCCTGAACAATACGGCAACATGAATCATGTTTATCGGAGAATCATAAGACTAAATTTACTATAAACATATATTTTCATGTACTTGTTATGGGCATCGTGTAAATTTATCACCATACTAGTTTGCTGCAATGGCTTAGAAAAACGGCTGTTTCAAAGGTTTAAATTCGAAGGTGGAAGTGATACGGATCCAGTCTTCACCAGTTATCATCTTACTAGATATCTTATTTAGCCTGGAAGTTAGATACTGGTAGACATTTAAAGTGAATACACCCAATTTCTTAGCAATAATAGTTGCTGTACCTCATTCATGAGCGAATGGAGCCAGATAACAGCGGCATGTCTAGCCTCATAATGCTTCCCAGTGCATAATTATCTGCAAGAGAATTCTGTCAAGTCAGTGCTGTTCACTATTTGCAGACTTACACACAAGGGTTTTGCAAACTATCGGATAAAATTAACACTGTCGCTGCTCTTCAAACTTAAGTGCTACTTCATAAAATACCTCCCTTTTTAAGAAAACGTATGTCGCTTTGTCAATAGCCCTCTTGAATAACAGTAGCGCTACATGTCTTTATGCACAAAAGACAAAGTAAGCTCCTTGTGGTATAAAAACATTCATTCTTAGGACGAATGTGTGCATGGATTGCTAGTATTGCGGAATAAAAGGCAATGCAAAACGTAAATTATTCACTTTCTTCACATATTGACTAGTCTTTTAATTAAACCTTCAAATTCCAATGGAATACCCTGTGACAAAGCGGTTTTGAAAACACTAAATTATTCATAGTTACCAGTCGAGTATCGATTAATCCAAATTTTTCTGAAACAATCTGAAATGATCGTGGATGCCCTTACACAGTGAATTCTCTGTATATTATTAAAACGATTGCGCCAGTTGCCTCTGAGACAATTGATGATAAAATCTTTAAAAACTGTAGCTGTTTGCACATAGCTAAAGACATTTTCATGAGAAAGAATTTGGTTGATTTTCCTTGTGTAAAAACAAAATAATAACACTAAAGATGTCAATTTCTACTCTGTCACTTAAATTATGCATTTTTCCTTTGTGTTTATAGGTAGAGTTATTTTGTGCTTTAGAGGTATTTTGTGCTGAATAGAAATTCAAATTTTCAGTACATAATTTATAGCATCATATATTCATGGGCTGTATGTTCTTCATAATTCTAGGGCTCATGTAATACATATTTCTCGTTATAGCAAATATTACTTCAATGACTATTTCCAAACCTAAATGATTACACGATAAAGGACCCGGGATAAAATATTGCTTCACTATGAAATTTCCTAAACCTCTCTTTTGGTAAAAACTGGATCGAAAGAATTGCTTAACCATTAAAATTTCTGAGCATTACTTCTGTAATAAAAAAAAGTTAGGAATCAGTAGTG
>JANJGK010000007.1:34547254-34563297 GCA_039081455.1 Macrobrachium rosenbergii | reverse complement strand
CCCGCGGAGCTGTCAATAGTAGAAAGCCTGTACACTTTAAAACTGAAACCGTCCCTCAGTAACAACGAGAGGTCCACGGAGATGCTGTGTTTTTAATTTTTAGTGTGTGTGTGTGTGCTTCCGTGATGCAAGTATTTGTTGCTTTTAGTACTGTTTTGTTTCGTCTTTTTTTCTATGCTTGTATATTACCTGTTTTTATATAAGCTTTTGTGTAACATTACCGTATTCTAATGATCGTTTGTGATTTAGTGATTTTTCAATATTTTTTTTTTTCTGTGTTTTTGTTGTCAGACCTGATGATGGAGACAGGTACTCCGAAACCGGTAGTTATAACTGAATATGGGATGTTTTATGAACAAGTATTGTACTCCTCTTTACATATATATATATATATATATATATATAGTATATATATATAATATATCCATATACTGTATACATATAAATAAATACACACACACATACACACACACACACACACACACATATATATATATATATATATATATATGTATATATATATATATATATATATATGTATATATATATATATATATAATGAATTCAGGCATTCTACCATTTTAGTAAAATATATTTTAGTAAAATACACTTTCCAACATAAACGAAGGTGTGAAAGGCAGTTTTCCAGCCAAAGTCGGCAGGAAATGCCACAGGCCTTCTTTCTGACATACTGTAAATGCCGTCGCTACTTCCTAAGCTTTTATCCATTTTTCTATTTCTGCCCTTATACTGTTTGCGAAATTCCTCTTTTCAGATCACACTAGTGAAGGCCAGATCGAACTGACCGCATGCACCAGTTCAGTCACGTGACCCAAGGCAGGGGTCAAACAAATGTCCTGAGAAAGGAAAGTGAAGCAGACGCGGGCGAGACATCAAGCGGGGAGCATCTCCTTGCAGCTGGGACAGTATTTCCCCTTTGTGGAAAGACCGCCCCCCCCCCCGCCCCATTTTATGCTACGAAGATAACGTGCCCGAATTCCGACTGAAGTGAGGGCAGCCATCCAAAGTGCTACTGGAATTCATCCTTGCTCTCTAATTATGAGAGTAGATCTTATGTCATGCAGGTACGTGTCTGGATAGGGAAGAGGGATTTTGCCCAGTCCAGTTCCTGTAATTCTCTCGTCTTTCAGTTTCAAGTTTTCCTTCCTTGTGAATCCTTTTACGACTGGAAATCAGTGATTAAATGCCCCTTTGCTTAATGAGTTACCAATGCTAAATTTAAGTGAATTTAATAATTGAATCTAAGTACCTCCTCCAGCCTTAGACTTTGTTCATTTCTTTGTTAGGCCTGCATGTTAATTTTAATAATCAACGAAGCTCTCTCTGCATTTCAGGAGACGTTAATTCACGTGTGCAATCCACTGCCTTCGCATCCCTATTACCAGTTCGCCAATTTACTACATTCAAGTCCGTTGCGAACAACCTTCATCAGTGCTTAATTTGGGATACCATTCCCTTAGAAATCACATCTGCAGCCAGGACTAATAATCATTTGTTACTTTAGCCATAATTAATTATGCTTTCTCCTGTAATTATTCATTACTGAATTGTGATCCCCTTTGTAAATTAATTGTACTTAATTTTGATCTGTTCTATGTGTAAATAAACCCTTAGAATTGTATCACTGGGTCTCACTGGCGACCATCTATTCCTTGTTTCATCTTGCAATTAAAAGCAACGAGCAACTTAATTTCAAGGCCAGGGAAAACGGTAAGTTTATTATATTCCCCTGCTCGTACTTGTAACAATATATATATATATATATATATATATAACATAAGTATATACATACACACACACACACACACACACACACACATATATATATATATATATATACACACTAGCTGATGCTCGTTATCGCTCGTATTTGCTAGTTCCCATATTCGTACCATACCCATAACCATACCCATATCTGCATCGTACCCATACCCATACCTTAACCCATACCCATATGCATACCATACCCATACCCATATCTGTATCGTACCCATACCATACACATACCCATACCCATGCCATACACATACCCATAGCCAAATCTGTACCATACCCACACCTAGACCCATACCCATATCCATTCCATACCCATATCCATACCATTCCCATACCTATATCTATACCTATACCTATACCTATTCCTACCCATATCTGCACCATTCCCATACCTACCGGTCATATACAAACATCGTTAAACATGGAAAGGGGAAAAGGAAAGAGGGAAAGGAGGAGGAGAGCGGAGGAGGAGGGGGAAGGGGAATTATCGTTTTTCCATGAGGGAGCTGAGTTCCCGAGGAATGTCCTTACAAATCTATAAACATTTAAACATGGAAAAGGGATGAGGGAAGGGGGAGGGGGAGGGAGGAGGGATGGGAAAGGAGGAGGGGAGGGGAGGGGGAAGGGGGAGGGGGATTGTCGTTTTTTCATGAGGGAGTTGAGGTCCAGGGGAGAGGGGGGGTGTTTGTTTAAGGACCACACTGCTTAAAACAGTTTTTGGAGGGGAGAGGGAAGTGGGAGGAATTGGGACACACACACACTCAGAAACAAAGCCAAGGAAATATATATATATATATATATATATATATATATGTATATATATATAATACTGAACTGGAAGACAGAGGAATCGAGTGACTGACTGAAAGAAATAGTTGGATAGACAGGAAATGAAAATGGTATATAGAGTATTCCAAGGGTACAAACAAACAAGGAGGGTGCAATTCAAGTACTTCCATCTCAGAAAGCAATGAACGATCTTTAATGAAATGGGTCTTTTTTGTGACAACCTATTTGTAAGAGCACGAGGAAACGAATCCAAGTAGGGAAAAAGGGGAATCCATGAGCGTGATGAAAGACGTTGACAAATCGTCCGGAGATTCTGATGAATGGGCGGTCGTAGCGTGCCAGACGAAAACATTTTCATACGGCTGGTTTCTGCTTCATTTACGATGAGGGGTTTTGATGTTCGTGGAAGGCTTTTGGGGGAATCGGGCTCTCCAAAGTGTATGGTGAATAAAATTGTTTGTTTGTTGCTTTTCATTTAGATTAGAGTTCTATGCATGTGGTGAAATTGTTTTCACAATGAGTAGCAAACACGCTTAATGAACCTTATGTCTGACCTTCCATGAAGAATTGTTCATTACTTTATTGAAATTGATAATTAACTTATCATATTGTCGAAGTGTAATTGACTGATGGGTCCTCTGCTATTTCTTTGTGGTAAATATATATATATATATATATATATATATAAATATATATATATATATATATATATATAAATATATATATATATATATATATATATATATATATAGAAAGTTTACATCTCAGCAATTATAAATATATTTCAACCGGTAAAAAGTAATTTGGTCCATTCTATGAGTATTCCAGTGTAATGATGTCATCCATTAATACTTGATGTCTTGGTACTTTATTTCCGTTAGTTCTGCCAAGAACAATAACAAATTTTTGGCTCGTAATAGAAACTGAGAAATCAGGATTCTTTTATTATGGGGCTTTATGTCTTATATAAAATGAAGGAAAACCAATATAGAACATAAGTGAGCATTTATGTAAAGCCAGAAGATAATCAAACAGAAAGTTGTTAACGGATGAGGTTCTGACAAATTCATTCTGTAACGGAATTACTCAAGTGAATCTCACATATTACTGACATTTTGGAGACTGGACTTTTTGGTATTATTACAGTCTCGGTCAAATTCGGATATGTATTATTTTTTTACTTGGTATCATTCATTTTTGAGATGATTCATACGAAAAACTTACTCGAATCTTGCGCAAATTAATGGTTACGGAGATACTCCAAGGATGTGTTTATGGTTGCTTTGTTTGAAGATTAGCCAATTAACTGCGATTTTGGAATTCATCCGTCCTTCTAAATAAGTGCGTCAGTTGACTGCCATGGATTCCATTGTTCAGACGTGCAGTGGTTGTTATTTTGACGTTATTGGACGTTTTCATGGATATTACAATGGAACTCCAGAAGTAGTGAATAGGTTTCTGCGTGAACATTCAGTACTTCCTAAGAGTGTTAAGTGTCCTAAGTGTGGTTCACCGTTAGTTTTTCGGGAGGATAAGCTCCTGTGGTACTGCAAGCAGTCGGTACGAATCCCGAAAACTATAAAGAGATGATTATGTAATTACACTGTAAGTGACTATAAAGGGACATTTCTACATGGGTCTCATCTTCCACCTTGGAAATTAATATTGTTTTTCAACCATTGATTGCATAAGTGTTGGGGCCATCATTTGATTATGAAGGGTCTCCATTTATCTCTTTCCACTAGCGTAGACTGGAGGAGTTTTAGTTCAGAAGTGACTGATTACGCTTTTGATAATCAAGAGGCGATTGGTGGTGACGGTGTTATCGTGGAGATCGACGAATCTCACTTTGGAAAGCGAAAGTAAGATCGTGGAAGGCTCCTAAGTGACGCATGGGTGTTCGGAGGTATTGAAAGGCTTTCGAAAAACACTTTTATTGTGCCTCTTTTTGAACCATTGCCTCGAAAGCGTGACGCTGCTAAGCTTGTCCCTTTAATTCAGAAATATATTAAAAGGGGCAGTATTGTTATAAGCCATAAGTGGTCGGCTTACAACTCGCTACAATTCTGAAAATTTTGTGGATCCCTCTAACCCCAACACCCATACCCAAAATATTGAACGTCTTTAGCGAGAACTGAAGGAGTGGGTGAAACGGCCTGGTAATCGGTCGGAATCCTTTGGGCAGTATTTGTCTCGGTTTTTATTCGTTCACAAATATCCAGAGGAGGAGCTGCTTCGTCATTCTTTTATCACCGTCAGTCGCCTGTACCCTCCACAGTCTGAGTCAGAGCGTGTGCCTGTTCACGTGGATGATTCAGAAGAGACTGATCCCCAACCTTCAACATCTGCAACTTCTGATTCTATCTAAGGTAAGTGAAGTGGTTGGGTAGTATGTACATCCACGCTAGACCCGTGGCGAGCGCGCACAGTGCAACAATACTCGTTTGCCAGAATAAACGTGCTTGCCAAGAATCTTTATTTCTGCAGATAAGTCGCGCAGCGCCGTTCCGCCAACCCGTTACTGACAAAAGATCCTTGGCTTAAACTGCACTCTACATGTGGTTTTATTATTGGTGGATCTTCACCCACTATCGTAGGTTAGACAGCTCTTTTTTTACTGGTTTTCTGTATTCCCTCACCCAAAAACCCCGATTTCCCACTGTGGAACCCCATTATTGTAGTTATTAAGGGGGGGGGGCGGCGGCCCTGTATCTCTAAATTTTATCATTTGCGGGGGAAATAAAGGTCAAATTTACGCCAGGGAAAATATATTTTTATATCAGAAATGTGAATTTGACCAGAACTGTAATTTTACCAACTGTTTTATATGCAAAGGACCTTAAAACTAGAATACTGGATCCAGTTATAATCTTGGCTGGAATATTTACGAGTAACATTACCTTTCTCAGTTTAGTAATAACCTTAATTAAGTAATTGAAAAAACGCTTTTTACACCGTTTCATAGTTTGGCTGGCCTGCTGTAAATCTCGGAAGAGTATCATAGTTAGGGTTCCTTGTAAACCTATCTGAAAGAAAATGTAATCTTTAAGAAAGGCATATTTTTTTGTTTTTGTTTTTATGGTGAGTGACTAGCCCTAGGGCTCATACCATCAAAAGTTGTTTTGTCTAATGGTCTGTCCACACTAGCTAGCATGCCCGACGGGCACTTCTAGCTGTTTATATTTTCTCTTGCTTCTGAAGCAGTGTTACCAGACAATCGCATTGTTCTGGCTCCATGCTCGGTTGGTCAGTATAGTGGAACTAGTTATGGGAACAGTGTTTGCCCGTCAGGCTGTGCCCGCTAGTGTGGACAGGGCTTTAGACACCAATCGCGTGATGAATTACACAAGATACAATATCTAAGACTGGCGATGGCCATTCTCAATCACGGAAAAAGTCTGCAAAGAAAAAACAATGGTATATGCACATAACGACGATACAGTATTAAAAAAAACTCATTTGGACGCAAAAACGTGCTTGGATACCGTAGGTAGTAACAGTATTAACATGCAATAAATGCACCTTAAGATTTACATAAATAGGGTAGGGAGGTTGGGAGTGATATGTAAGGGCCTGAATGACAGTCACTTCCTCCCAGTAGACCCTGATCATGAAAGATAACCAATAAAGTACTTAATGTTTGTAGCGGGTCCATAAAATATGACCAGAAGAGGTTGAATGTTACACCGTTTTAGCATGAACACTAATGACCCAATCCCAAAGGAGTTGTAAAGATAACCTAATTAATCGGGCCTGTATGTCCAGTGGACATCTGTCTAAAAGAGTACTTTAGCTGGCTAACGTTCCCTCCTTATGAACATTTTCCTGCACACTTTCTTTTCTCCTCCAGACCTTTCCTGAAAGCTTTTATCTTTTCCTTCCCTTATTTTTTATAATAATATTTTTATCTTTAGTACCCATAGTTCTTTCCTCATTCTTTTATTCTAAGAACTAAAAGCTTTTAGGAACTCATTCCACTGCACCGTGTTTTTATAACCTATGCTTACCTCTCTCTCTCTCTCTCTCTCTCTCTCTCTCTCATACTCTATTTTCAAATGAGTTATTCATTCAGTTTCTTGACATTAAATGTGGATAATCATTAAAGAAGAGATATTACTAAAGAGACTTTAACGATCTTACTTAATAAGAAAAAGGTGGAATTTTCATCTCCTGAAACCATAAACCGCCTTCAGGATGGATATCGCTGCAATTAACAATGCATGTGATATTTGAGACAGAAGGGAAGAAACACCATTAGATGCCCTTATGAATTCATAAATTTCCCCTCCCTTTAACTTTATAGTTGATTCTGCTCATGGCTGTTGGATCATTGCTTTGGTCTTTAAGAATAAAACGACATATAAGAAGACGGAAGCCTGGAATATTCTCTGCTCCCCGGCTTTCATGAGGCATTTATAAGGAATAATTACAGGCAATAGCTGCTGTCTTTTCATACTGGAGGTTGTTAGACTATATACCTTTCAGGAAGTTTGAGTCATCGTTTTTTGCCAATATCTTTCAAATTAATTAATGGATCGGTGTGTTACTTTGCAACAGTGTGTTTGAGCTCCCCTAATTTTTTGTAATAAATTCAGTTTCCAAATTCAGTCTTTTCAGGCATTTTACTCTTAAATTTGATCGGGTAGCCAGCAAATTGATTAACGCTTTCGGACATACGAGCTTGGGTACTACTGAACCTGTCCTGAGTATCTGCTTATAGTAAATTCCTCACTACCCCTAACTTTCCTCATTGACTCCACCATTCTTCCTACTCTTCCTTGACGCCATTACACCCTGTAGCGTATGTTATTTTTTTCATGAATGTGATTGTGTTTATTTTGTTTGCATAATTTTGTGGCCTTCCTTGATCTTTGGCTTGAGCTCCCTTGCCTGCGGGTACAAATCACGCATTTGTCCTTTTTTTTTTTTTCTTTTTTGTCACTTTCCTGTTTTCTCGAAAAGTGTGTAGGACAGGCTGATGAGAAAGCAAAATTTACTAGGTGAATTAACAGGAAAGTGCCTTTATCTTTACCTAATCTTTTCCTTCTCAGCGTTTTATAATTTCTAAATTCATATTGACTGTCCTCCCCCAGTTGTTGTGGCAAACCTGGTGGATTTCTTTATGGCCTTACAGGGTGTGCCGGCCTCACCTTGTCGACCAGTTGCTTCCGGCGCTTTTTTTCAATGGCATATGGTCACATTTACTTATACATTCGCCAGAATTTTTTCTAAATAATGTAAATACTATTGTTGTTGGCGGCATTGTTTTACAATGTTACTGTTGTTATGAGTCTATTTGTTAGTTTTGCTATTGATTTTATGATGTTGATTTTAATTCTTTCGGGAGACATTAAGCTGAAAACAGGGCCTGTAACTCATTACAGTTAGAAAAATTGCAATGTACTTTACTCAGATATTTGGGCTTAAGGTCAAAATTTCTTGATCTTCAGAGTTGTGCCGAAACTACAATTTGATGATTTTATCTGAGGCTCTTGTAAGTAGTAACAAGTCAAAGGTTGGGTGTTTAATCCTGGGGTTTGATGGTCCTGACTTTATTTATTGGCGTAGATTCCCACATGCACAAGGTATGGCTGTAAACACTAAGTCTGGATGACCTTTATATCATCGGAAAAATTGGGAGTGCAGTTGCCATGAAGTTCTTTGTTTTAAAATGATCAGTAAGTTCTACAATGTTTATGTATTTGCTGCTTACTGCAATCCAAATATCGACGATTCTGTATAGGATTGTCTCTTGGAAAGGATTACTATGGCTTAGTCATAGGATTCAAAAGCTTCATTCGTTATTTGTGGAGACTATAATACAAAGCACAGCGATTGGCTAAATTCAAATTCCACAGATTTTGTTCAGCTAACTGAAGAACCCACGCATATTTTTGGTAACCGATTGGACCTCTTATTCACAGATGTTACAGCTATTGTCAAGTCCAAGTCCTGTGAATATATAGGCACTTCTGATCATTGCGCCATTGAGATGGACATATCCGTCAATCAGTATATTCCTAATGCTACCATTGGATAAATATTCTGGCTGAAATCTTGAGTCAATTGGAATCACATTATTGAAGCTTGTCAGGCACTTTATATTTCAGATGCCACATTATATCCTGATCCCAAGAAGAAGATAAATGACATGCTGATGGCTATTGTAATAAAATATGTATCTAGAAAGGTCATCAAATTTGGGAAAAAACCAGCCATAGTTTGATGATACATGTAGACGAACTTACCATGACAAACAGGCCAAATTCAATACATGGAGACGAAAATCGTTCAAATGAAAACTTCACTATTTTTGTTGAGTCTCTCTGTGCTGCGAATAGAATTTACCATACAGCTGGGAATTACTCAGCTTCACCTGTGCTGGACCAAAGCGGCATCATCTATCTATGGGTCAAACTCATCTTCCATTCCACCACTACTAACAGATGATGGTAGATTGGTTACTGGCCCTAGGGAAAAGGCTGAACTGTTTCATCGAGCTTTTGAAGCCTAGCAATCAGCAGATACTATATAGTTATGCTGTACCTATCCCTACACAATTTGCATTTCGATCTAGGGATGTTAAGAAAATTTTGGATAATCTTGACAGCTGGGGTGGAGAAGATCCTGATGGTTTTTTCCTTTTGTTTAAAAAAAATTCTATTTCGTTGTCTCCCAAAATTAGTAGATTCTATAGATTTTTATGTGGACATAGTATTTTTGTGGATGGACATAAACTTAGCAATGCAGTGCCCGTTCCAAAGAGCAGCATATCTGCAGACTACAGTAACTACATGTCAATTTCTATTCTCCCTGTGCTCTCCAGAGTCGCTGAAAATTTACTTTTAAGCCTATATAAGTATGTGCAATCTAAAAGATTGTTAGCCCATAGTCAACATGGATGTAGGAAGCAGTTAGGTATCTGCGATGCTCTTTTAGATTTGGCATACCCTTTGGAAGGGAACCTTGATAAAGGCTTTGAGTGCAGAGTAATTCAAATAGATTTTGGTGCTTCTTTCGATTTAGTAAATCACAAGGCACTTATTTATAAACTTTAGAATCATGGAATGGGTAGACATATTTTAGGATTACTTCAAGATTTCCTTACAAGCAGGAAGCAGCGAGTTGCTGTTGATGGGATCTTTAGTGAACCAAGACGTATTGTGTCTGGACTGACCCAGGGCAGTGTTCTTAAACCACTGTTGTTTTTCTTAAACCACTCTTGTTTTTATTCTAATTTTCCATGAAAAAAATATTTAGTTCACTGAAGTTACTGTGGTGTTTAACCAGTTACTAGTCAAAAGCTTGTAAGGTTATAACGACACATCCATACTTTTCTAGTAATGTTCTTAAGGAGTAGTGGCTTTTGCACATTTCTGGATATAGTGTTGAAGATTGGCTAGAAATTAAGGTTAACCGGACTTCGGGATCCAGGAAGTCAATCAAGATTGATTACAGAAAAGCTCCATTTTTTTGTTTCTTACTTTGAAAGCCATATCCTGCACGTTATCTAAGTTAAGTACACCTTAGTTTAACCAGACCACTGAGCTGATTAACAGCTCTCCTTGGGCTGGCCCGAAAGATTAGATTTATTTTACGTGGCTAAGAGCCAATTGGTTACCTAGGAAAGGGACCTACAGCTTATTGTGGAATCCGAACCACATTATAACGAGAAATGAATTTCTATCACCAGATATAAATTCCTCTAATTCTTCATTGGCCAGTCGAAGAATCGAACGCGGGATCAGTAGAGTGCTATCTGAGAACGTTACCCACCCGTCTAATGAGGAACTTACGTTATCCAAGTAAACATAAGGAAAAGCATTCCTTTCATTTTATTACACATCTACTCAGCTATTCAGTTACACGAACATCACAGCACCGTATCAGGTCAACTGAAATCTTATTAAGTCATAAAATGACCACTCATTCGTAACTACATCACTTGAAAGTTCAGCATTTAGCATTTATGCTTCAAAACAGTCATTCAATTGACGCAGTGGTGCAATCTCTGCATATGAATGTCTCCATTTGCATATTTAATCCAAAGATTCCTTTACTCACTACCCTTGTAATTCATTTTGTCTTATTTGGTTCTTTTTTATACCAGGGGTCAGCAACCCACGACCAGTGGGCCACATCTGGCCCGCGAGGGATTTCAGTCCGGCCGGCCACCTGGACACTGCTTATCTAACAGTTGTTACCTAATTTACGGCATTAAGCGATCATTGGAAAAGTTACTTCGTATCCTCCTCAAAGTTTTTCGTTTAAGTTTGTTGTCTGTTGGTAAAACAACTGTAGGTGTTTGTATTCGATAATAATTATTGCCTATGTATTATTACAGTTACGACAAACTGACTTAAAAAACCAGTGGCATCCCTGCTCTAACAACATCGTTAGATACAGTGGTTTTATCAAAGTTTATTCACAATTATCATATTATTTTAGTACACTGATATCATGGCCCTCCTCCGAGACACTGCATTGCTGTCTGGTCTGCTCTCTCCAAAAGTTGCCGTCTCTTGTTTTATATCTTTCAATTTCTCCTCGTCCTATTTATTATTTTTTTTTTATTCCTTTACTAAACCTTCCAAACTGTCTCGCAACTTCATTTTTCATTTTGTGTGTGTGTGTGATTTTTTTAAATCCGTATTCCATAACTCGTCACTCACGATTTCTTTTTCTTATTCTATATGGTAAAAACTGTTTATGAGTAAAACAGCGTGGAATCCTGAGAAATTTGCCGAAACTTTGCTAGAGTTCCAGTAACTCAATTACTCTGATGGCATCTTTGAGGCAGGCGAGAAGGAGAGAGGAGAGGAAATAAAAAATGAAGTGATTTCTTTTTCGAAACTATCATAACCTGATTTCCAGGCTGTTGACACGATTCCTAATGCTGTGTCAACATTCACCCAGGCTATCTTAAGATGGGTGATAAACAGGACTCTCTTTTTTTATTATTATTAAATCAAGTTAAATTTACGAGTCTTTTACTGAAGTTAGACGATTTGCTTGGAAAGAATCTCTGCATTTCGAGAAGCGCATTCACAGAATGTGTTGCTACTCTAGAAAATTATCGTTAAATTGAGTTAATATCTCATTCGCAGTAGTAATATCCGAACTACCAAATAATAATAATAATAATAATAATAATAATAATAATAATAATAATAATAATAATAATAATAATAATAAAAGAGTGAATCAATCTTAGCTCACCAAAGCTTTCGCTCCCTTGAACGTTCACTCCCCGCCTAACGAAAAAATGTATTATCGCACCTAAGCAATTTTTGATCCGCGAGAAACCCCGTTTTTCAAAGAAAGGCTTTCAGGGGTCCATCGGGAAGCATAATAAAATTGCTCAGTTTTAAATATAAAATTTAATAACTATATACGCAGAGAATGTGAGGGACTATTGATAATCTAAAGGAGGGTAACTAAAAGGACGAGGATTCAAAGGATGTTCAGAGCTGAAGGGATTGGAAGAGAGAGAGAGAGAGAGAGAGAGAGAGAGACCTCGGCACGGTAGTAGAACTGGAATTAAGTGGCTTACCAGGGTGTTCAATCAATGTCATGATGAGGGAAGTCACAAAGGAATTGGTGAAAGGAATTATGGAGCCTTGGCAATGCTAAGTATTCATGAGAAGGGCCAAGGTCAAGTATTGATTGATGAATTAAGGCAGGTAATGATGGGCTGAAATTGCGTCTGTTTTGATGCTTGCGGAATGATGAATAAATATTCTATGATTTAGGTAACATTTACAGCCGTTTTTAAAACGGGCATCAGTAACTGTAGCGAAATGCTTATGGAAACCTGCCTGAAATTAGTTGTCATGTGTTTAGCCATTAAAATGCTAAGTTACACGGAATATATCTCAAGTAATATATAGGTTTCAAGTTTTTTTCGTGAATTCTTTAACGGAAGAATACAAGCATAGAAACTTTGCCCACATGTAGTCTAAAAAATGTATAGCGTCTGAACAAACAATGCTTAAAAAAAAATATCTCCTATGCGATGGAAAATGGACGTTGAAAGCTTGAAATGGAGGAGTGCATGTAAATTATTTGACAAAAACTGGAAAAGGAACCACTAAATAGCACCGATAAAAATGCATGATGAAGCTTTACTTTTCAATGAGATATTTTATCTTAGAGGCACGTAAAGCTTATGGATTTTACATGGCCTGAATCACATCAGGAACCTGAAATGAAAAATAAAGTCGTGGTGGAACAAGATGATGCTCAGATAGGTTTTAGATACCTCATGACTTTTTTTTTTTTGAGGGGGGGGGGGGATGGTTGTGGGGCTGGATTCATGAAAAGCCTTTCCAGCAAATGTTCACGTATTTTTAAGATTTGTTTAACCGGTATCCTAGAAACAAGGTAATGGTATTTCCATCTCTGTTTTTAAGGACACTGACATGTAGTTGCCCTGAATTCCTCGAAGCTGAGCCGTGGAAGTTCAGGAAAATTACGGAAAATATCAAACAGTTGTGAAATCTGGTAGGAAAGTATTTTTGTAAAGCAAAGCGTTATTCTAATATATGGCACATTCCCTCATTCTAAGCCCAATTCATGACCAGTCCAGAATCACAAAACCCATTTGAAGTTGATGCCGTATTTGAGAATATTACATTGAAGAATATATTGAACAACAATTCACTTCGACAAATGGATGGATGTATTTATGACATCCTTTGCAATCAATAAAATGAAGAATTATAGGAAAAGTAGTAAGGATCCTGAAACGCGATTGGAACTACAAGATTACAAGATTCAAAAGTGAGCACAGACAGAAGTTGATTTCAACATATGAATGAAAGATTTTAAAATATTTATGAGTAGCATATTATAAAAAAAATCGAAAATGATAATGATCGCACAAAATGGCCGAACAGTCTGCAAAAAAATATTAGTAGACAATTAGTTTTAAAGTAGCTGTGATGCGGTATTTATGGTTACGGTAAGTATTACGTGACCTTAAGGAGGTGAGAAAAAGTCATAGTACTTTTTTCAGCACCAATTTCATTATTTTTCTAATTCTTCTTCCAGCTCAGTGACAAACTAGACACATCGCGACTTTCAGCAATAGATTGTTAGTGTACGATCTCTTTCAACACAGATTTTTTTTTCATTTCAGAGGAGGGTGCTCGGGTGGGAACCAGATGAGTTGAAGGTCCAGACCTACTTCACGGAAAGTATAAGGTAGGTGTGAGATGAGTGGAGGTTCTTGAAAAACGGGAGTGGTGGAATTTCATGTATACCATTTGTGTGAGTGTGTGAAAATATATATATTTTTTTTCTTACAAAAAACCGTATCACTATATTTAATGATATAAAGAATGATTATATTTTGTTCTATTACAAAAGTTCATATTTATGGGACCCTATTTTCCATATTCACTGCAAATTTCATCCGGTCTATGAGATCATATACTAATTCGTATAATACAAAAATATCTATAACAAACTGTTAACAAATTCTTAAATCTAGTATGTACTGTTTTTAGAAGAGTAAAGTAAAATAAAAAAAAAAAATACTGATAAACCAAATGATTTGTAAAGTCTATAAAACTCTATGAATTTATTGTCAACAACTAACACAATGATCATTCGTTTCCGCATAAATTCAAAACCACTGGGTTTAAAAAAATTTATTTTAAATAAGCAGAGGGATCTAAGAGGAACTATTGGATTTGTTCGTCGTGGTTCAGTCCGTAGTTGCATTTCTTGTTTTAGTAGACCAAGGTCTGACTTCATAGACAACTGACAATGACTTGGCCGGCCATTCTTGGACAGATGTCCATTCTCCACGCGTCCGCCCGTTTTACTCATGGATGCTTCAAAATTTCGTTGTCGATTTTCTCTGGTTGTATTCACACAAATGGATGCAGATATCCCGTCACGAAGCGCGGAAGCTGACCACTGTGAAACGGTCGTAGTGTTTGTCACTCGTCGTGTAATGCGAAGTGATCCAGTTCCTTGTCAGGGGACGGACTCGTATTCACGTTTGTTCATCATACGGTGTCCTCCTACGGCTTGTCATATACCGTGACTCTGAACCGGAACATTTACTTTCAGATTCCCCATCACTCTTGTTTTCATTAACCACAGCATTTATTATTTTTTATTATGCATAATAATTATCCCAGCTCTATAAGAAAAGCTTTTTTCTTCTTCTTCTTAGACGAAAGTAGGAGTTTATATCTAGTTGCTTGGTTTCCTGACACTTGAGAAAATACTGTTTTGACTTGCGTACAAATAAGTTTTATTCATGCGGAATTAAAATTATAAGAAAACGTTGCACTAAATTTAAATATATATTTTTTTATTCTATATAGTTCACTCATCCATTTTCAAGCTGGATCTAGGATTCCAGTAGCTTGGCCTCACCAGTAATTTTGTTGCTAACTTTCTATGTTATTCAACTTGAAAAAGATAATTTATTAAGTGGAATTTTGAGATGCTATAATATTTACAGCGTTTTCTCCTCGGAAGGAAATTAGAATATTTCTTCCATTACAAAGATTTATAATGGCGAAAATGCTCTTCGCAATAAACAATCTCGTTTATTTCTGGCATATATAAAAAACTCCTATTTTTTCGCGTTTCAAGATGCTCAGTTTTACTGGAATTCAAGATAATAAATGCACGAGGAGAACAATAGTCATAAGTTCTTTTTAGGTTCTGAAAGCGATATATAGCCTGCAAGAAATGTTTACACACGGTAACCTGATTTTCAGTATTCATATATGAAAACTTTATACGCATCAGATTTTAGGAGAGGAAGAAATCTTATTGCGTTCCTAACGGTCTCTTGGGCACCCATGATGTGAGTCATGATGTGTCCGACGTCTGGTGAGAAATAGCACGAGAGCAATATCATTTTTCTCCTGTGACGAGCGAGACTTGAAAGCAATAGAACGTTCAGGGAATTTATTCTTCCGCCAATTTGTCGAGACTTTCTTAAACTGAGCCTTTTCGCGGCCATGCTGGATTCGACATCTCAAATTCCGAGCTGACTTTCAAAAATAAACACATTGTTTTCTGGGAAATAGAATGTCATACACAGTTTTGGGTATTCTTTGACTGAATCATAGATATATAATCTTGTTGTTAATGGTTGAAAGTTGGTTAGAAGCACTAAATATAAATAAAAACGTTAAGCATTTTACAAATAGTCTTCGGATAATGATGGAAATTAGAGAAAAAAAATTATTATCTAGTTATTTATCTATCTATCTGTTTAATAATTAAGTAATGTATTTATTTATTTATCTACTTGTTTCTGGCCTTTACAATAAATCTCCACTTTTAGTTTTCTGTACAAGAAAACTATTGAGATGGCTGTTTGTCTATCCGTCAGCACTTTTTCTGTCCACCCACAGTTCTTAAAAACTACTGGGGCTAGAGGGCTGCAAATTGGTGTGTTGATTATCCACCCTCCAATTATCAAA
>JANJGK010000007.1:34524754-34539754 GCA_039081455.1 Macrobrachium rosenbergii | reverse complement strand
TGCAGCCCTCTAGCCTCAGTAGTTTTTATTTTCTGAGGGCGGACAGAAAATGTGAGGACAGAAAAAGTGCTGATGGACAGACAAAGTCATCTCAATAGTTTTCTTTCATTGAAAAATAAAAAGCAAAATCCTAAGTATAGTATCAAACAAAGACCGTTCCCAGTAAACAGTCCATACCAACTGGCGATAGGGTTTTGTCTCTTTCAAGTACTAAACTATTATCCTAAAACATTTAGAGCACTTTTCAATTACCAACTTATCTAACATTTTCCTTTAACAGAAATGGCAATTTTTGGAATTTATTTTCATTTTAAATTCCAGTTTTCAGATCCTGATCCTTTGCAATATGTATATATATATATATATATATATATATATATATATATATATATATATATATATATATATATATATATATACACTAAGAAATCACAAAATTATATATATATATATATATATATATATATATATATATATATATATATATATATATATATATATGTGTGTGTGTGTGTGTGTGTGTGTGTGTGTGTGTGTATGTGTGTGTATGTCTAACAGCAACGATTTAGTCGAAGGAACGGTAACGAATATTTGGAGAAACAAATATACAGTAGACCTCACCTACATCCACGAGCCAGTGTGGTGCCAGTTCATGTAAAGATATTTGTGGTTGTATTTCAATTATCTATTACTGTAAATGATATGGTTTATCTCCAGTCTTAGGAGTTTCACACTTGCATGCTAGTGTAGCCTCGTCGGACATGATCATCATAGGTGCTATGATAAACTCAATCAAGCCACTGGTCTTACCCGCCCTCAGAGCTCGTCAAACCTCTTGTTTTTACTCCCACAAGTCGCTATCATTAATGAGCAAATTTCAGCGTTGATAACACAGCTTCCTTGGCATCTTACTCTCCGGAATGTATGGATAATTTATAAAAGGAACAACTTATATATCGACACCTTATCGGCCAATCAGAATGCAGCAGGACCACACACCAGTAAAAAAAAAAAAAAGAATGATAGATACGTTTGCCATGAGACTGAATTCTTTCTAATAAAGCTAATATGTGAAGGTATAATTTCATTTGTGGGTTAAAGTAGTTTTTGTACTTAATACATGGAAGAGCTTGGTACCTGGTTGTTAATTTTCAACTTTTCAGTGGTTTTCTACGTATATATTTGTCACGTTCAGTTTTGTGACCTAATACTAATACCCACACACACACACACACACACACACACACACACACACACACACACATATATATATATATATATATATATATATATATATATATATATATATATATATATATATATATATATATATATATATATATGGCTGCCCAACTTTGAAAGAGTACTGCAGAGACAAATGAAATTTGCCGTGGTCGTGGCTCGTTCCAGCATAAGTGAACACCCGTCCAGCCAGCTGTAAAAGAATAGTTTCTGCTAGGGTCGAGATTGCTGGGCAAATGCCCTGTTTGGCCAGCAAACTCATCCCTAAAAAAAGAATCTTATGTCGAATGAGATCATTTTTAACGGTAAAATAAAAGAAAAGGATATTGACCTGAATTCTTCTGTAAGAAAATGAGTCCTTCGTTGGTGTTTCCCAATTTGGTGAAATTCATGTCTCCATTGTTTTTGGAAGAGCGTTGTGAGGTTTTTGGGATTCCCTGTGCGTTTTCCTTTGCAATAATCTCCAGGTCCACCACACAATAAAGTTTCCAAATGAGGCGAAAACAGCACCGTCCAAATATCAGCACACTTTGCAACTCGTTTTTTATTTCGAAAGTTAAAACCTGAGTTTTTTTTTTTATTTCTAGCTTATTTAGATAGCAAGATGGACCCTTATTTAGATGCATTGTGTAGTTCGGAGTTTCATAAAAATGGCTTTAAGACATTTCCCTTATTCTTCTCATAAAAACTGTGCAAATGTATGGAGAAAAACGTAACCAGTTTAGCTTAGTTTTTCATACCTCCAATTGTTTACCTTTAAATACCTCTCCGGCTTCATATTCCTTGGTAAAATTTATCATCCACCACTCTTCTGTAGTAGAATCCAATACGTGAAATAATCACATGGAGAAGAGAATTATGCACGAAAATATTTCATCTTTCGAAATTATAATGAGCCAAAATGACATTCAGTCACCAAACCCTACTGTCGCACCAATAGGATTTCGCTGTATCGTAACTGTAACCCTCTTTTACCTTTGGGTAATGAATACTGCCTATAACTTGAACTTAACAGCCAAACACAAAACAACAAATAGTTATTGTATCAACTTCGGTTGTTCCATACTCACCTTTCCTCGTGTTGCTTGAATCGCGCTTTTTTAAGCGATTTTGAACACTCGATTCTCCAATAGAAAAGACAGCACAAATTTTCCACTTTGTTTTCATTAATGTTTTTCTCCCGCTCGGCGTCACAGATCTATTTAATATCGCCTATTCGAATTCTTTTTGTTACAGACCTCTGCTCACACTACAATTGAAATTGGTCATGACTGCATTTTGACAGTAATCACATGGTCTTTATTACCAGTGTTAGAGAATCCTACCACTTCTAAGCACATTTTTGTTTCTGAAGCATCGTTACCTGACGAAAACTCTTTCAATATTCTATTACCGCCTGATATCATATTCTATTTATAACCTGTTACCGGACTGCAAGTGTAGGCATTCATCAAAGAATTATTATCAATTTATTTTTTTCATTATGATCATTCATTTTATCAGGAACAATACCCCAATCTTACAGCCCAAATATCTGTTACCATTATACTGTTGTAATAAACTGAATGTTTATCCAGCAATTCCTGTCTATCAGTTCTTTATCTTTGTGCATCCTGAACTGTTCGTTGTCATTTTCAGTTTCAGGTAACAATTATTCAATTACCATTCTTGGAGGCAATTAATCTTTCAGACTTACTGGTTTTTTTCTTACCAGGACATTAACACATGGGCTGATTCACTTAAAACATTTGTTCGTGAACCTGCTGTAACTTTAATTGTTTTTTCTTGCTTGTATTCTTAATTTATTTATGTTCTTGTTATCCATACTATTACTAACATTAAAAGGTTAATAAGAGCAAGTCCTACAAGTTAACGAACTTTTACGTGAGAAATGCCAAGTAAAATTATACGAAAATAAGTTAATTTTATTTGGTTATTGAAACCTTTCCATGAGAGGCGTGTCTAATATATCTCAGAAGAGGGAGAAAGTTGCATATTTTAAAGGTGAATAGCTTGCGGAAGTAATCAGATTTGTCCCCATTGGAAATCACAGGAAATTGAGTTTCATTGATAATGAATTACTTCCGGAACTGTGGCAGTCTGAAGTCGCAACGAAGGAACCAATAAAAAGACTTGAATAATTATAGAATTTAGAAGACCACGATTACAAAGGAAATTTTAAGATTTACGTATAACCTATACAACAGAGCAATCACTTGCGTAAACACAAGTACACACAATGAATGCATTGCAGAATATGAATCAATCAAGCAACCGTATGGTTTTTGTGAGCAGTCTTAAAAGTGAACGTAAATATGAAATGACCAAAGAGAAAAATGGAACGCGAGATATGAATCTTGGTCGTCTTTGTCTTATTTAGATAAGATTTTTTCAAGAGGACTGATATACAGCGATTTCTTTAAGAGGATTAAAATGCTGTTAACAAATACGTAAGTTATACATGTTATGATGGCAATGTGCACGGACGTACAAATATATATATATATATATATATATATATATATATATATATATATATATATATATATATATATATATATATATATATATATATATATTTGCCGGAACAAGGAGGAAAAGCCATATCCTCATTTATAAGAGAGTGAGTGGATATCATATCAGATGTTGTTGTTCAAATGTATACAAGTCTCACACCCGTGCTATTTCCTAATGTCATACGGGCCAGTTTAACCACACCACTTACACGTTTATCCTTTGCGTATCTTATAAACTATATTGTATACGCTAGACATGTTCTGTTAAGAATGATAACATTCACATATTATTATGCAATGCATATTCAAAGCCTCTTCAGAGAGAGAAATGTTACGTGGCAAGCAGAATAAAAAAAAATGTTTACAAACTCAAAATATTATGGACAGAGTGAAGAAAATATCCAGCTGCGTTGAAATATATAATAAAAAAAGGACAAAATCGCCTCTTGGTAACTATTATTTGCCTCGTGATATTGAGATTAGGAGTAACAGTCGGTTGCTTTGAAGCAACTTGCCTTGCATCAGTCTCAAATGTGACTATTACTAATATAAGGAGACATTCTTGTAAATGAAATTAACTGCAGCAGATAGAAAAACAAAGGCTTTATTAACAACAAGACTATTATCCACACACAGTCAGGGCTAGTACTAGGCTTATAGAGGCATAGTCAGTAAAAAAGCAAACGGCTTTCTTAGAACTCCTTGGATATATTATATTAAGCACAATGTCTAATGACGTAAATCCTGATAATATAGGCATCCTGGATAAAGTATCATGCAGTCAGAGAAAGGACATAATTAGATTGCACCAGACCTTAAATCATTTACGGAAAAGCATCAACTCAACTGATAATATAAATTTACTATCCCAAATTACAATGAAAGTCTATAGTTTCAGCTACCGAAATGATAACGACGTCCGATAATCAAAATGATCTTTTGCAGCCAGTCGTGCTTGTAGCTACAGGGATAGACAATACAACCTAAACACAGATCGTGGACTCCATAGAAACAAAACAAAACAAAAAATATGCCGAACTTTCTTCAGCGCAATCAAGTTTTTTGTACAGCGTATAATCAAGGCCACCGAAAATAGATCTATCTTTCGGTGGTCTCGGTATAATGCTGTATGAGCCGCAGCACATTAAAACTTTAACAACGGCCCGGTGGTAACCTATCCTATATCGTTGCCAGAAGCATGAGAATGGCTAAATTTAACCTTAGATAAAAACTAAAACTACTGAGGCTACAGGACTGCAATATTTGATGACTGGAGGGTGGATGATCAACATACCAATTTGCTGCCCTCTAGCCTCAGTAGTTTTTAAGATTTGAGGGCGGACAGAAAAAGTGCGGATGGCCAGACAAAGCCATCTCAATAGTTTTCTTTTATAGAAAACTAAAACAGCAAAACATTATCAAAATTCAAAGATCTCTATGCACAAATCGTGCGAGATAGTGAACATAATGTACAGCAATGAATATTCAGACTGTCGATGGTGTATGCAACGTCCAAGAAACCAAGAACAGGACAACAATAAACCTAACAAATGGTAGAGTAAGGGATTCAGAGCTAGACACCAATCATTACTCAAACAGATTGGCTGGTGAAATTAAGTAATTAAGTAATAACGATGTAATAGTCAGTGAAATTTTGTAAAAAAACAATAATCGACGTTTGGACAACAGATGTGAGTATACATGTCAAATGTAGAGATAAACAAATGAAAGAAAAAAGTAAATCCAAACCGAATAACCAGTGAAATTAATTATTTAGGTAACAACGATGTGATACTGAGTAAAATTCGGCAACAGACAACAAACAATCGTTGTGGAGCAGACGCGAGTATGGATATCAAGTGTAAAAAAAAAATAAACAAAAGAAGGAAAACAAATGAAAAGGAAAATGTTTTCGTAACTCCTGAGAAAAATAGAGACACATTATATCACCAAGTGATACGTCTGCCACACCATTAGAGGTGCGTCCTTGAAACAAGAAAAAGCCGCTGGTCTTCCCCAAACCTTGTATTTTCCTTCGTTACTCTATTTTCTGGAGTCCCATCCTCCTACACTTGATTCCACATGTATCTTATACTATCCCAGCCCATGTGGTTAGTATCATATATCTGTCAGATGTAAAATGTTCAGCCTCTTGCTACTGAAATAAACTGAGAGCAAACTAAATAGAAATACAAGTGTTTGAAACAAAATATAGGTCATTTCACCGCTGACTTTGCTCACTCGCTGCAGACCTAATTAGGTTAATTTGTTCCTTTCACAAGATTGTTTTATGTTTTAAGTGAAGTTTTTTCAGATATATTTCAGCACTCCATACTGAAATATTAATAAATGATATGGCCTAGGAGAGATGTGGCTCATTGTGAACTGCAAATTATTATAGGCATTAGGAATAAACATCCTTGTCCCAACAAAAGACTTCTTTAAAGACACATGTTGCTGACATCCGACACGACATTAATCTTTGTATGTCGACTGACACAATTTTTCATTGACATCAAGTTTTCACATTCCAAGAAGTTGAAAGAGAGAGTTCTCTTATGCTAGACCTCTGGTGGCTAGATACATAATACTGTTCAACGGAACAGTTCGTTCGCATTTTTTCTGTCCGCCCTCAGATCTTAAAAACTACTGAGGCTAGAAGGCTGCAAATTGGTATGTTGATTTTCCACCCTACAACCATCAAGCATACCAATTTGCAGCCCTCTAGCCTCAGTAGTTTTTATTTTATTTAAAGTTAAAGTTACCCATGATCATGCGTCTGGCACCTCTATAGGTGCCAACAACACAGGCCACCACTGGGCCATGGCTGAAAGTTTCATGGTCCGCGGCTGAGATTTTCATGGGCAGTGGCTGAGATTTATACAGGATTATACGCTGTACAGAAAACTCGATTCCACCTAAGAAACTTTGGGTCATTTTTTTACTTGTTACCGAATGTGTTTACTTGCTATCAAGTAAATATATTCAATTTATCCATGAAAAGTGTAGTTTTGATTCTTTATGTATCATTATACTTCTTTGTATTTTGTACTGCTACTAGTTTGATAAAGAAGTTCTTCAAATAAACTTTGATACATTTTATCCGTTATTATAGAAGTTTGGGAAACCCAGTTCCACAGCAAATCATGGCATTTGGGTGAATTAGATCGGGCCTTGCAACATAATACACTCGGAATGACAGTGTGAAGTTCAGTAGGATCTAATTAAAACTTTCGCTTGCTATCGACTTGTAATCTTCTCAGCGAATGATTTAAGTGAATCCAATACCATTAGACCTCTCTTGAACTTGATGAAATAATGCTCCAATATGATTATTTCCAAGATCATTTATGAGGAAAAACGTATAGTTTTCTTTTTTGCCTTTTACTCCTTGGTATTTTGTATATATGCATTTTTTTGTTACTTAAAATGATACATGTTACATTTGTGTAACAGTAGTACAGTTATTAATTTACAAATACCCAAAAACAAAAAAGAAACTTAGCAGAGAAATTAACCCATTATTCAATATTTATTTTGAGATATTTTATTGAAAAACTGAATACTGTGCTCGTAATTCAGCTCTTCCATTTAACTCTTGAGTTTCTCTTTTTGTAAAAAATCTCTAAAAAGCTTAAGCACCGATATTGCAAAATGGAAAGGGTATACAACTAAGTGCTATTTAGTAATAAATATTACTTTTACTTAGGAAAATTTCCATCCCAGCTAAAACCATGGAACCCCTCGATCTTTTCACTGAAGGCTGAAGGGATAGAGCAAAAAAAAAAAAAAAAAAAGTTTTATTTTCTTCTGATAAGTTTTATATAATATCTTGTTATCAATGTTTAAAGAGAAAGGTAGGAGAGAGACGGTAGAATCTAGTTAAAAATGGGGTTAATGAAAAAAGTGATTTTTGAATAAAAATGGATGCAACTGGAAAGGTGTCGACTAACAAGAATAGAGTTTTATGTCAAAAGAACGAATATCGATGGCTAAATGATAAAGACTGAAAATATGTGATGGCCAATAAACTTTTGGATTCTCCGGAATAAATTAATTTACTCTTAAGCGATTCTGAAAATAGTAATAGTACTGAAGATATAAGTGGGACAGGGACACATCAATGTATGCTTCATAATTTTATGGCTGCAACAGCAAAAAATTTTTTATAATTAATTTTTTATTTTTTTTTCGTCATTTGTTATTGGGCATAAATGTTCAAAGTGTTGCCATATTTTCATACGCAAAATACTTCTCCAAGGCACGATGTACTCGGGTATTACTTTCTTTTTTTTTAAGGAGAAAGTGCAGGAGAATATTCTCAAAAGTTAAAGTAAGCTAAAGATTCTTTCTGTCCAGGCAGATATGATCATAGTTTGGGTTGCATGTACAATGGATCAAGGTGCAGAACAATGTGGTTTATAAGTGTGGATGCTGAATAGCAATGTTAGTTTCAGTGATTATTATCTCTCGGTTCCCTTAACAGCAGCGTGAACTGTGTTGATAACTATATGAAACAGCTTAACTGTAAACGGATTGGTGAAAATGTTAAGAAAGATTTTGCTGCTGCTATATGTTTCTTGACTGGATCATATGCGCAGCCGAGTCCACAGACCCCTGAAACGAGGTTAATTTTACTAATTCAGTGGCACAGTAGATTTCATGTAGAAACCCTCAGTGGAGTTCGTAAAGTTGTTCTCCCTGGACTTGATTTTCGCAACCACCACCTGAACAGTGACTTAGGTGTATACTATGACAATAAACGAGGGTCTTTTTTTGTTATGGTCGAACACTGAATTTCTCGTCATTTTTCATCCGTCAGACTATCATACATCCTACCATATTTCCCTTTACTCTCCTTGCCCGAGTGACCTCTCTTTTTCACATCTTCCCAGATCCAAATCTTTGTTAAGTCTCTAGGAAGAGCATTAGCATTTTCCTCCTTGCTAAACTTGCAATGGCAAAACGCAGGTTAACCACATGGATCCTTCAATGAAGCACTTTATATTATCCTTTATATTATCTCTTTTTCTCTCTTGATTAGCATAGATGGAGGTTATGGTGTCTGAGGATGCTATAGGCCTCAGGATGTCAGTACTACCATTTTGTAGGCGCTGGAACCAAGCCTATTCCGGAAGATCCAACCACCCTCATATAGCGAATATTTGATTTACCATAGAACGTGGCGAATGATGAAGCTTATTAGAATTTTCATTTTTATTATGGATTAGCTTCAACCCCGCCTCTGATATAGTTAATGCTCTCTCTCTTGCTAATATTATTGGTAAATCTACTATAGTAAATTTTTCGTTTTCCTTACTCTCAATTAGCTGCACATTTATAATATGATCGTAAATTCGAAACTAGCTTATAGTGGGGCTATCGGTCCACCATTATAGGCCATGTTTTGAAAATTACAGCACAGACATTTCACGTCTGTTCTCTGCTACCTGACCCTAAAGAAAGTTGTTACTGAGTTGGTAATTCTGCAGTAAATCATAGTTTTACTCTGTGCATATAATTACCTTTAAATAATAGAAGGAAATGGTATAGAATGTAAGGTTATCTAATCTTTATAGGCTTTTATCGACTTTCTAAGTAAGTTGTATTGTGAAACTTGTTTTTGTTGTTGCTCACAGGGCTCTTTTGCCAACCGCACATCTTATGCATTAATTAAAAACTTTTAAAAACTTGGTGGAAGCGAAGTTACTTACCGTTTAAGTCTTAACAATTAAATACCAGTTAAACTTGACAGAAATGCAAGTAATAATGAACTGAAACCGAATTCCTAAATGCTTCTCATTTCCAGAAATTAGACGTCGTGTGACAGTGCTGTTTGTGAGTGTGTGTGAGTGTATGTGAGTTAATGTGTGTGTGTTTGTGTGTGGGTTGAGGGTGAAGAGAAAGGAGCCTGAAAGAGGAGCAGATCCTTCCTTTCTTCCAGCCTGTGCTGTGTGGAAACTTTCGTCTGGAAAGTGATGGGCCACACGGTGCACTTTCACACTGGATCCCTTTGCAATATCTTGCTCTCGGGAGAATGTCGGAGAAGAATTTATTCTCTTGAAATCAGGATAATTTCTTCCGTCCTCTCTCTCTCTCTCTCTCTCTCTCTCTCTCTCTCTCTCTCTCTCTCTCTCTCTCTCTCTCTCTCTCTCTCTCTCTCTCTCTCTCCCTTGTGGCGTAATGGCAACGATACCTGTTAAACAGAAAAAAGGGGAAGCTTGAATAGCGAGAGAAAAAAAAAAAAAAAAAAAAACGAAATGCATGGGTCCTTAATCAAAAACACAATATACCCCTTTTGTCTTAAAAATCGATTTCGGTTTCTACATGTTAGTCGACTATTGTAGGTCACTGTTGATGGTGGAGAGAGAGAAACGAGTGACAAAAAATAAAAGACGTCAGTAAATACAATCTCAAAATGTACAGTATATATCATGACTGGAAAAAAAAAGAATCTACGACGATGTAATCCACGCTATGTTGTTACCAATTATTATTTCTATCTTTTTCTGTCATAACGTTTTTAACATGAATTTATTTTCTTCTGATTCAATTGTAAGACCATAACAGAACGCTGTCTATTCAATACAGATCTCATAAGAATCAAATGGGAGCAGAACACTCAAAACTAAAATATGTAGTTTTTTTTTTTTTTTTGTGTCAGGTTGGTTGCACAAAAATGATAATATTAACTTCGCAGATTTTTCGCATAAGAACATACTAGTATACACACACACACACACACACACACACACACACACACACACACACACACACACACACATATATATATATATATATATATATATATATATATATATATATATATATATATATATATTAAATATGACTGCACGCAAAGAATGGACACGCCTTTACAATGAATATTCTTTATGCTACTTGAGTTTCAAATACCAGTGCATGTACATCGGGCATAGTTCCACCAATAAATTTTTCCTAGCACAAATAACATCTTTCGACACTTTCCTACAGCCCTCCAGATTATATAACCGTTTTCTGTGAGTTTAAAGTTACGTTAACTTTAACCTCACAGAAAACGGTTAGATAATCTGGAGCGCTGTAGTATAGTGTCGTAATGAAAAGCTTTTGTACTCCGATGATCCAAATTCAGCCTTGTTGCCTTCACGTGCGAACTTCATTAAAGTCTTTGGAATCATTGAAACTTCTCGCTCGTAGAGAAATGGCTACTGTTTTGGTCCGAAATAAGAGTCGTTGAGCTTGGTACGATATCATCTCGCCAGGCAGTAAACGTTATTTAGAAATTAACAGGGCCACTTCCGTATTATGAAGTCGAATTTTATGAAGTCTCCTTAATCCCCAACTCGCGTGTTTTTGTTTTATGTTAAGAAATTGCTACGAATGTTAAGGGGGTACTTACTTGACTCTGGGCGGCAACGGATAACGCAGGGGAGTTCCTTTTATTTGTTACATATCTGACTCAATATTAGGACAATTCGTAGACAAAGAAAGGGAGATCTATGGCTTAGGGCCTTCCTCATGTGAGGGAATTACGTAAAACTCAAGGGTTCTCTTAACTAATTATATTTACATAACACACATCAGGAGAATGACGAATTACTGGGCAGGTAATAACAAGGGCCTGCTAAAATAATGAATCATACACAAAATAAATATTCTACGCTGCCAATATCTTCGTAACAGGGAACATCGCAGTGGGAAGGGGAACTGAACATGGATCGGCCAAGAGGTTCCACAGTCGAGGCCCATCTGCAAATATATGCAGGACGGTTACTTGCAATAATAATAAGAAGTTCAAAGGGAACTGCGGAATGCACAGATGGTGCCAAATAACTCAGTTCAACACTAATGCCTAATTACGTTAACACTGAATGCTCCAACACAAGTTACTGAGGTGATCGTACAATGGAAAAATAAAAGGAAAATTTAGATAGAGAAATAACAGGATTCGTGACTGGCTAGAAGGACCTGATTCCGGCCATTACCTTAGCCAAGACGACGATATCCTTCGTTTTATATGGCGCTGGCGATGGAGGAAGGAATTATAATGCCACTACTATAATTATACTGGTCGCGGCCCCGGGGTCGACACGTGGGAGATTCGGAGGGACAGGCAAGGCAAGGACGTCTGTACTCGGTCGTGTTCTCAGCGGTCTCTCTCCTGATTTCTCTTGCAGAGTCTATTGATAACCTTCAAGGATTACGCACCGCATCTTTCCAGGTGGCGCCGAAGTCAATCTTTTCACGTTTTCTATAAGATCGGTTGCATGGTGAACCACGTGGCGATAGTCAACCCACGTGGTTTCAGAATCAGGGGGTTTTGGGGGGGGGGGGGGGACAACCTCTCCTTTTGGTTCCTCCCCCAGCCTGGCTGGTTGCAGGGATACCTGGAATTAGGCCCAAGGCAATCACTCTGAACAGAAAGAGAAGGTTAGGCTTAACCATTTTGGGGAATGAGAGAGGTTATGAAGGGGCGAATTGAGACCTCAGTTCTAGTAGTAAATGAAGGACAATAATTTGTATTTCTTCTCTATTAGGTGGCAAATGCAAGAAACGGGTGAGGTTGGAGAAAAACGGCACCAGTCGTTGCAAAATGAATATGAGTGCTTTTATGTGCATTAAAGGAATTCTCGTAATTTTTTATTAGTTCTGAAATATAGATCGCTAAGAGAACACTGCCAGAAGTTCAATAATCCTTTTACTTATATAGGAAATGAAGAAAAATTCCAAGTACCCTTTGTGGAAGTTTCCTAAGGACTTTTACATTCTTTGTTCCTCTCGGTTAATATTCAAAACTTCAATAAAATATTGAAGTGTTTCTTATTAAAGTCTGGAAGTGGTGTTGGTGATTTAGTCGGAGTAATTACGAAATGGGTAGAATCTGGATGTTAGGCTAGAACTCGAGCTTAAGGGACTGAAACAATAACACAGATGAGTTTTTCAAGCAGTTGATGAAAGGCATATCTACAGAAACTCGTTTTCAATGCCATGGCATTTTTGCTAAGAAAATGTCACGAAATAAATGTGGCGATATGTTCTGACCGACAAGCAATGTAATACTGAAAACCAATTCTTCCCAAAATATGCCTTTTATTAATATCAAATTACAATTCAGTGCCGATACTGCACTCGGAGGATTCAAATCTAATGTTCTCTCACCTGTATTTTCATGTCTGTTACCAAACCGTTTATTGGTCATCGTATGGGAAAATTTCAGTTATTCGGTGCACTGGATCTAAAGTTCTTGTGTAAAGAAACTTGGTTTGTGGCTGTACTGGCTTCATGACCAAATTAAATAGAAGTGGAAAATATTTACTCTACTAAGAGAAAGAGAAAGACAATAGGAGTGAATATATATATATATATATATATATATATATATATATATATATATATATATATATATATATATATATATATATATATATATATATTTACATTTATATTTATTTATTTATAATGTCTATTAACGTAAAAGTACTCGGCATTTACGTTTAACATAACAATGATGGTATTCTAGTTATGATAATAGGTGAAACTTATTATTAGAACTTACATTCAGCTTAGATACTCCTGCAGTTGTAAGATTTAACTATCAAGAATAACACAAGATCTGTGCACATTCCCGTCTGATCCTTGCTAGTTCTACAGATAGAGTCAGTTTTTCATGCCTCATACATAAAAGATTGTTTTTCAGCTCGTGATCAATAATAAATTAAATTTGCCCCTTGACTTTCATACGTAAGAGATATACTCTCTCTCTCTCTCTCTCTCTCTCTCTCTCTCTCTCTCTCTCTCTCTCTCTCTCACACACACACACACAAACATACATGCTCACACACATACATACATGCACACGGACAAACACGCACACACACAAATTTATATTTTATACCTGTTATTACGTTGCATTGTGAAAATGAATTTTCAGTATCGTTTATCCTTTAATGTTTACAGTTACTTTTGACGTCATATGGCTTCTTCAGGGGGAATTTCAGCACATTTGTTCAATCATTTCATCGGGAATTTTCCTCTTGTATTGTCATATAAAACCTTTACTGTTGTTGCAGCACACAAAACGTACGTAATGGTAGTGAATTCCTGCATATTCTGTTACATTTCATAATTGAAAATTTGAGCTTTTTGTTTTGCTTCGAGGGTTCCCCCCGCCTCTAATCTTTCTCTCTCTCTCTCTCTCTCTCTCTCTCTCTCTCTCTCTCTCTCTCTCTCTCTCTGTACAGGCATCAGTTGTGCCCGCAATTAAGTAAGAGGTAGTTGGAGATAACTGGGAACGACAATGACTTCCATAAAGTCAGTGGAGGAATAAGGGAGGTAACTGGTGAATCAATGATTATAAAATTTTATTACAATCAGCTGTTATTTGAAATAAACACGAAAGTGATTGTATAATAATATATGTATACAAATACAAATACATGTCTTTGAAGAGAATGGCAGCTCAAACTAATGCAAAATGAAAGAGTATTATCACTCAAAACGACTTAATATCGTCTATCTTTTTTCTCATTTATATTTCAAAAGAATATTCCTTCAGATGAAACATTTTCCTAACCAATTACACACGTTAACGCTAAATTTAAAATTCTCTAAAAATAAAGTATTTTGATGCGACCGAAGACCGTTTCTTTCCTCAATCTCATATGTTTTCCTTAATTTAACTTTTTCATGTGTTTACCAAAATTTAGCAACACTAATATTTTATCGTTTTTAGTCGTTACAGTTCCTGTATTTACTACAGTATTTTTAGGTGTTCTTTCTTTTTCTTTCCAAAGACATTCAAGAATCTCTGTGACTTTTCATTACATTGATGCTAAAACTATCCGTCGCGTTCCTTGTTTTGTTGTTACTTTTATCATTCTGCAGTTAACATAAGCAAACATTTTTTGTTAACTATTTTCCACACTGACCAAACACCGAAGGAAACCTACCACCTGAAAGTAACGATTAGTATATTTTAGAAAATATGGAAATAGCGGAAGGAATGGATTCACTTTAAAATATAAAATAAAATTCCACAATCAAAGCAGATTGTTGAATAGATGGGTTTTTCATTTCTTCACTGATAAAACCGTAACTGTTCACTGACATGAAGCCAGCTAAACGATAAGAGAAAGGATTGCTACATAAATCTTTGGAATGTGAAGTTGAGATTGCCAACAACAGTTCTATACGATGCACTATCATAAGCTACAATTTATATGTTAACCTTCTATATTCTCTT
>JANJGK010000007.1:34432226-34519654 GCA_039081455.1 Macrobrachium rosenbergii | reverse complement strand
TTGGGTTTTGTTTGTGAACGGAAGTCGGTTCATTTTTTGTGAAATAAATTTTAATTCACCTCTCTCTCTCTCTCTCTCTCTCTCTCTCTCTCTCTCTCTCTCTCTCATATATATATATATATATATATATATATATATATATATATATATATATATATATATATATATATATTAACTGCTCAAAACTACAAATCAGATATTGTGACTTGTTTTCTTTTTTTTTTTTTTCGTTTTTTTAGGCGGTTTCTGGTTTCCTGTGAGATCTCGTGTCTTTCTAAAATAAAAGAAAGGAAAATGTAATTCTTTAATGCCCGGAAGAACTGTATCCCTCGGCAACTGGATATGTATTAGTTTTCAGACTAGTCAGTTTATTACAAAATTTTATAATGTTCTCCAAGAATTACTCTTATTTAAAAGTATTTCGCGCCGGTGATTCATTTTAAAATTACACGCTAGTCTGCTTCATACAAACCTTTGAACACTATAATCATAGTTAATTTATCTGAAGAACAGCACTTTGAAGTTTATTTCAGTTGTATTTCTACCCACAACTGAATATTTCATACATGAAGATGTCAGACATTGACAGATTGCTGCAATTTACAATTTGCGCTCACAAACATGCATAAATTGAATGTAGTTCATGTGTTACAATGTACCACTTGACCGGTGACCAATGATCAGGGTATAAAAATGAAGAGCAACTTAGGAAAATATGAAAACCCTCTTCAGGAGGCATAAAAAAGCTAATCAAAAGATCGATAATAATTCATCTTTATGACAGCACGGGCTTTTGCTCCTAGAACAGCTCGTGAGATCTATTGTGCCGATTGCCATTAGACATGAGAAATGAACTTCAGTTTCAAGCAAAATTTGAGCAATATAGCATTCATATATATATATATATATATATATATATATATATATATATATATATATATATATATATATATATATATATATATATATATATATATATATATATATATATATATATATATATATATATATATATATATATATATATATATATATATATATATATATATATATATATATATATATATATATATATATATACATATACATACATTTCATATATTTGTTGATCTATATGTATATTTATTTATTTTCTCAAAGACGAGTCAATTACTTTAACAGAAGATGGCCTCGGAGAGAAAACCACACATTTATGCTTTCACTTCTGAACTTCGGAAACCCCCCCCCCCCCCTGTGCAGCAAGACTTCCATCGCAATAATAGCCGCTTCATGCTCCTCCCAAGAAGGCTCCGTCTGCAGTGAAATGAAGCACGCTACATAACCCTGTCTCACATGCACTCTCGTATTTCTTGGTTGTCAGGGGCCTTCCTCTCCTATTCTTTTTCTGGCGCCACAATCTCAAAGAGGAGAAAGGCATATGTCCCAATGGCGTCTGGCTTTTCTCGATGGTCACTTGGTAAAAACTATCTTGTTGGTGCTGTGATATATATTGCAACCATTGGGAGGTTGAACCTTGGGATTTTTGGTTGGACCTGATAACGAAAAAAAGTGTGTGACGTTCTTAAAATAGTTTCAGAAATTCCATTAAGAAATGAAATAAAGTTTCAATATTACAATAAAAGCCATACCCATATTTTTATAACTGAATGGGAAAGGATATATTCCAGTTAAAACTAAAGAAACTTCACTTTGACACGAAATAAATATAGCAATATGTTTTTATATCAGAACTATGCAGTAACAAACACGAGAATGATAAATACGGTGTATCTTTGTTTTATGTGGCACCATTACATCGACATATGTTGCGCTGCCTTCCAATATTTTTTATTAGAAGTTCAAAAGATATCTATAACGATGGACTGACTGGATTGTTAATTGTTTAATCTTTACATCTTATATATTTTCATAGTTATTCTCATTTTTTCACGAAGTAATTTAAGGGTTATTTTGAATTTTCAAAGATATCTTTTGGAGTATTTCCCACCAATTGGTCTACTAAAAGTATTTGAAAATGAGAATGGCTCTTCGTGCTCACTGCACATTCTCGTATTTTCTTGTTCAGCGTGCCTGCAGAAAAAATACCCTTTTTTATCTCCTATTCTCGTTCTCTATCTCTCTTTCTCTTTGTACACATAGGCGTATCCTAGTTCGGTCAAAATCTGGTTTTCTTCACCAATGCGTTATATTGAAAAATAAAACGTTCAGACATGCTTGCGTTTACGCCTTGATATAGTTTGTCTAAATATATATATATATATATATATATATATATATATATATATATATATATATATATATATATATATATATATATATATATATATATATATATATATATATATATATATATATATATATATTTACACACACACACACACATGTAAATATATATATATATATATATATATATATATATATATATATATATATATATATATATATATATATATATATATATATATATATATATATATGCTTAAAAAATCACAGTAGATGCACGTGACTTCAGTGTATAAGCGAATCCCACAGGAAAATGACAGGCAGAAGTTCAGTACAAAGTGCTTTCATGTTTATTAAAGCATCGTCTGGGCACAATTTCTTTATTTTTTTGTACCCAAACGATGCGTTAATAAACGTGAAAGCGCTTGGTACTGAACTTCTGCCTGTCATTTTCCTGTGGGATCCGTTTTATATATATATATATATATATATATATATATATATATATATATATATATATATATATATATATATATATATATATATATATATATATATATATATAATATATATATATATATATATATATATATATATATATATATATATATATATATATATATATATATATATATATATATATATATAGATGGATGCAGTTCCTCGTTGGACGAGTCGGTAGAGTTCTCGGCTAGCACACTGCTAGGCCCAAGTTCGAGTCTCCGGCTGGCCAATGAAGAATTAGAGGAATTTATTTCTGGTGACAGAAATTAATTTCTCGCTATAATGTGGTTCGGATTCCACAATAGCTTAAGCTGTAGATCCCGTTTCTAGGTAACCAATTGGTTCTTAGCCACATAAAATAAGTCTAATCCTTCGGGCCAGCCCTAGGAGAGCTGTTAATCAGCTCAGTGGTCTGGTTAAACTAAGGTATACTTAACTTATACATTGATGGATATCACCATAATTTGCCATGTTGACTGGGCTGTAAAGTGTCTATGGATAACCTTGAATTGTTATGGTTTAAGTAAGATGTATATTTGATCTATAAAGATGAAATGATCTCAATGTGCATCTGATTCATTAAGGGATTACACTGCCTAATTATTGAGAGGCTTGCCATACAGGTCAGAAGTTACGGCCAAGCTAAACCATAAACTTTGAACTCTTGACCTCTAAATCTGAGAGTGTTGTTCAATTGACCTCATTTTACTTGTACGTTGCCAGGAAAAGTAGGAATTAGAACTCTCTAATAGAATTCAAGATGTGCTAATTGAAAAATAGTTATTTGTTGTTATATTGTAACTAAAATATGATTTCTCAATCAAGCATGGGTCATCGTTACAACCGAACCTTAAATTGTCATGAAAATATTACCTTCAAGTATAACTTTGATATTAATCACACATTTTTTATTGACTTCAGTGGTCAGCTATACAAGTAAATATTGTATATACAAACAAACAAATAAATAAATAAATAGGCATATATATATATATATATATATATATATATATATATATATATATATATATATATATATATATAGTACACATATAATTATAATGATATGTCTTATGATATGCATGTTTTCTACAAATTTAATGTGTTTTAAATAATTTTGATATATTTTCTTTTATATTTCTCATGTGTTGTGAAATATAACAAGGTGATTTTGTAGTATGTATGTTTTTATGCTATGCTTGTATATTTTCTCTTGTGTTTGTCATGTATTGTCTATGATAACTATGATAATAGTGTTTGTTGGAGATGCTAAGTGTCAGATCTCACAAGGATTGCTTTGACGGTGTGATTTTAGGACTAAAATACATTTTGCTGTTAGGATTAGGTGGACTCAGGGTACTGGTGAGGTTTACACAGCTGTCAGGTGTTCAACTAGAGTAATTCCCCTCCATTTCAAAAGGAAGTCCAAAACCACTTAAGTTGTCAGCCAATAGGGAGATGAAGTGACAGGCCTAGATAATATTTGTTGACCAGGCGAGGGTATCGAAAGTTTGTTTCTTTAGACACTTAAATTGTCCTTTAAGAGATATGTGGGATGGTAGGTTGGGATAAGCTGGTTCGCCTCTGTGTCTGCACAAGTGCACATACAGGAAACCCTTATCAATCAAGCAGATAAGAGGACAGGCTAAAGGAACCCTCTCTGAGCAAGATAATAATTTCCTTATCTTTTTTCTCTCTTCAGGGGAAAAAACTATGTTTATTCCTTTCTTTCCCATGGAAGATTTCTAGGGTGACCCCTTTCCAAAAATGCCTAACTGTCACCCCAGGTTTAATCTCATAGAAGATTTTTGGTAAACTGAACAGTTCAGACTGAGACTCTGTAGAGGTTGGTCTCTCTCTCTCTCTCTCTCTCTCTCTCTCTCTCTCTCTCTCTCTCTCTCTCTCTCTCTCTCTCTCTCTCTCTCTCTCTCTCTCCCCCTTTAGAAGCGAGTAAGAGTTGTGGTCACTCTCCCAAACATATAAGTTTTTGGAAACTGTTAATAATATTTAATGCTCCCATGGTAGGATCTGACATAAGAAAAGAGTGTTAGCAGTGTAACAGGCCTTAGATTAAAGTGTATATTGCTGCAGCAAAAGGTGTAAAATTGTTCAGAAACTTGTATTAGGTAAAGTGGTTTTTTACTTATTTTTTACCATGGTAAAAAGGTAGATAATTTAAAGAGATTTTGCCTTAGTGAAATTATTGTTGATAAACCTTTTGTGCATTTTTTGTATGTTCTTGTTTTTAAATTTTTGTGTGTGTTCTTGTGTTTACAATTTCATACTTTTACCCAAACATTTGTGTTGGTGATTAACATTTATTTAGTTAGCACTTTATATGTGTTGATACTTTAACATTGCATACTTGATTTGATTTTCATTTGTTAAGATTTCTTTTCAAATCTGGAATAAGTCTTAATAGTTTGAATTTTGCTTAGTAAATTAATTGCTTGAGAAGTTAGCATTTTATGAATTAATCTTGTTAAGAATTAACTAAATCTTATGTTGTTTTCAAGTAATGGTAATTTTTTTTCAGATTGTGAATTCTAAATATAACTTTTGAAGTTACAAATAAATTTTTATATTTAAAGTTTTAAAAGCACAGTGTTTAACTTTTAACCACCAATGAACAGGATTGTTTGTGTATGCATAAGGTACGTAATAAACATGTTTTGTTCTCCTTCAGAAGTTTTTTGAAGTGAATTAAGACCAGGGAAACAATTATAGTTGTTTGATGGGATGATGCCCTTTTTTATCTAGTATATCTCAATATCTCACACATAACTTGATAAACTTAATTTGATTATTCAAGTGATAAGCAAGTTTTAAGGGATCACTGTCACCTTTAGAGTGTTCAGTCATAATTTTATTGTTATGAGGGTTCAGGTATCTGCAAAATGGTCAACAGATTAAAAATGTAATCTACCTATTGGTAATCCTCTTTATTTTGTGTTTCAAATCCTTTTGGAACATATGTTTTACTACAGGTTCAAAAGAAATAATCTTAGGCTTAAATTTAGGTCATATTCCCAGATCAACTGAATTATAACAGATTACAACAAGTTCCTGGAAATAGTTTTATTACTTCGTAATATTACATTGCTTTGTGTCCAGTTTATTCTGTGGGACTTTTCACTTAGATGCAAAAATTTAGCATTATTAGTCTGGCCTGTTCTTACTAAATATTTGTGTTATTTTAATCTGGTGTTTAATTCTTTACTGGTCTGACCTTAGTAAAATAAATCACAATCCATACAAGGAACTATTTTTTCGGGGGGCTATTTTTATAAGCATGTTTTTTTTATATTTTAATATATGAAGGATACATTTATATCAAACAATTTTAAAAAACGTTTTATAGTTTCAAATCCCATAAAATGTGGTAAAGAAAGGGTGTTTGAGGACACTTCTTTTTTTCTTTCCGATTTTTCATAGGTCTTTATAGTCTTATTGTAACAAATGTCCATAATGTGCGTTGGACAGCATAGATCTCTTCCTATTTTTCTGATGTTTTTGAATTCCTGATCTAAAAACTCAGGACTGACTATTCGCAAGGCTCGAAGAAACATTGATGAAAAAAATTTAATTTTTTATATTTATATGATGCCCTGAAAAATAGTGTACACATGTCAAATTATTTGTCTATTTCCTATAAATACTAAGTTTAAAATTAAAAGGTTCCCGTTTAATATAAATGTCCAGAAAAGTTAAGCATTCATTTTTCTCTAACTCGAGTGTAAATTTAATAGAACGGACTTGATCATTTAGTTCAGCCAGTATATTATTTACACCTAAGTCTTTGGGTATGACGGCTAAAATATCATCAACATAACGGTACCATGTTACAAGAAAATGGAAAATCTTGGGGATGGAAAGGCGTTCAAAAAATTACATATATAAATTTGAAAGAACAGGTGAAAGTGGGTTTTCTATTGCCATACCAAATATTTAATTGTAAATTTAATATTTATAGGAAGAAAAAAAAAAAAACAAATAATTCGACATATGTACACTATTATTCAGGACATCATACAAATATAAAAATTTCAGTTATTTCATCAATGTTTCTTCGAGCCTTGCGAATAGTCAATCCTGAGATTTTAGATCAAGAATTCAAAAACATCAGAAAAATAGGAAGAGATCTATGCTATCCAACGCACATTATGGATATTCGCTGTACTAAAGCTATAAATACCTTCTATGAAAAATCGGAAAGGAAAAAAAGAAGTCCTCAAACACCCTTTCTTTGCCACATTTTATGGGATCTGAAGCTCTAAAATCTTTTTTAAAATTGTTTAATACAAATGTATCCTCCACATATATAATATGTGGAGGAATATAATATAAAAAACATGCTCATAAACAATAGCCCCCAAATGATAATAATATTGTATACAAAGTTCCTTGTATGGATTGTGATTTATTTTACTTAGTTCAGACCGTAAAGAATTAAATACCAGATTTAAACAACACAAACATTCAGTAAGAACAGGTCAGACTAATAATGCTCTATTTTTTTAATCTAAGTGAAAAGTCCCACAGAATAAATTGGACACAAAGCAATGTAATATTATGAAGTAATGAAACTTTCCAGGAACTTGTTGGAATTTGTTATAATTCGGTTGACCAGGGAATATAACCTTAATTTAAGCCCATGATTATTTTCATTTGACCCTGTAATAAAACATTCGTTCCAGAAGGATCTGAAAGACAAAACAAAGAGGATTACCAATAGGTAGATTTCGATGTTAATCTGTTGATTGTTTTGTGATCTCCCAACCTTTTTGTATTCCCTTAGGACTTATACACACCATATATATGCGCCGTTGTCTCTGTATATCTTTAGTTGGTGTAACCATGTCTTGGTGATAAGATGAAAGCACTTAGCACCTCACTGTTTCACTCTTTCCTTCGTGGCTATAACTTTGTTCGTATAATCATCACGTTTTTACCTTTTCGTCTTTTGAAATCAAACATACATACATACATATATAGTCCTTCGATAGGTTGCAGGGACAGCGATGAGTCAAGAATGTCTGTGCAAAAAAAATCATTTGACATACAATTGCAAGAGGAAGATTTTCAAATATACAGGAGGATAGATAGAGTAGTCAAGAGATGAGCAGTTACTTTATAGATACTACATTGCTCTCCATGGCACAGACTTGAAGGAGAACGTTTGATGATGAAATGGATCTCAGAATAAAAGATGAGAGATGTCCGAAGTATTAGCAGGCCTGAGAGAGCGGAATGAGTCTTTTAGAGATTTGTTAACTGTAGAGGAGGTAGAGCTGCGTGAGGTAAATATGGAAAGGATTTGCATAAGTGTAAGCATGGTTGTTGAAGTGACTATTGACGATGAAAAGAACTCGATCAAGAGGCTGAAGAATGAAAAGACACCAAGAGTTAATGTAATTACTAGTGAGATGTAGCATGGTGGCGATAACGGTTAGCTGATAATGAATTGTAAGGAAGGTCTGGATGAGAGAAAGGCCTAGACTAATTTGGCGAGAGGGAAAGGTGCAGTTAATGGGAGAGACTAGGAATTATTGTTCACGGCACTTTGTATGCCACGTCAGGTGCATGGCAACGTTCAGATTATGAATGTTAGAGAGAAGACAGGGGGATTTATAAGGAAAGAAAATTGGAAGATTAGAAAATGAAAAGGGTGCCAGGATAAAGTTAAGCAGTTATGTGGAAAATACGTGAAACGAACATTTCAAGAAATAATCCAAGCTGACCATACTGAAATCAAAACTAAAGGACACTCACCGGGAGATAATTCAAACAAATATAGAAATATCCTATCATTTTTGAAAGGGACGAAGAAGAGTATTGCAATTTTTAAATCTTGATATGAAACGTAGACTGCCGCCATGAACTACAAAGAAATTTGGCAAGGGATGAGAGCTATAAAACATTCCGCCAGTGCAATTACTTTGTAGTCGCTCTTCTCTGTGAATTCCAACGATTCTCGGGGTTGAACTGTCAAGGTAAAGACTGACAGATGAGAAATTCCTTACAAGTACATTCCTCCTCTACTTTTGTCAATTTTCAGAGATCCTCAAAGAGAAAGAAAGAAAGAATGTTCGATTTATGAACAGTAAAAACCCAGAGGAGTGAAATCCTTTCTATTGCTTTGTTGAGTACATATACAGTATATATACATATATATATATATATATATATATATATATATATATATATATATATATATATATATATATATATATATATATATATATTTGGTGTTTTTGCCTAAGGCAGATCACCTTAAATAATGACAACCCGGAACGAATAAAAACATTGCATTGTCCTTGGAAAAAATAAACTGTGTTGAAGACTTTCAGAAGCACAATCAAAACCAAAATTTACAAAAAAAAAAAAACATTGCCTGAATGCTACGATTATTTCACTAGCGTTTTAGTTTTGCGTCTAGGAAAACTACTGTGCCGGCTTTATCTGTCCGCCCGCCCTCAGATCTTAAAAACTACTGAGGCTAGAGGGCAGCAAATTGGTGTGTTTATCATCCACCCTCCAATCATCAAACATACCAAATTGTAGCCCTTTAACTTCAACAGTTTTTATTTTATTTAAGCTTAAAGTTAGCCATAATCGTACTTCCGGCAGCGCTATAGGTACCAACAACATAGGCCACCACCGGAACGTGGTTGAGTTTCAAGGGCTGTGGCCAAGAGTTTTATGGGCCGTGGATGAGGCCACTACCGGGCAGAAAAATCGATTGGGCCAAAGAAACTTCGGCGCATTTTTTACTTGTTTACTTTTATCATCAAAAGAAACATTTTTAGGAAACGTTATAGCCTATTATTTTAACATTGCTTTTAATATCAATAAATACTGTTACCATATCCGCTCTATCAAGTCGAATCGGTAGTGTTTCTATTCGTTTCATTCTGTGAAATGTCTCTGATGCATATAGGACACCACTAAGTGTATGGATCAGGAAAACGCCATCATTTTTCTGCGTCTTTCAAATAATTATTCGGTCATATGAGGATGCCTTGATATGAATCAGCAACAGTTGCTTGAGATGCAAGGATAAATTATGGCAATTTTAGGATCCATATACCAGTAGTATTTTACATGCATCAGAGATATTATTCAGAATCAAATGAGCAGAAACATTACCAATTTAGATGGTCGTGGCTGGCATCGTAACAGTTGCCATAGCAGCCACAGTGTCAAAGCTCGAGATGTTTTCCTTCCAGTAGTAAAATTCAACAGATTACACGTGGGAAGGACGCGCAATCTTTCTTGGATCTCAGCGGAGGTTGCCATTTAGAATCTAATAAATATTTCTCCATTGAGATCTTGATACAACTTGAATGTCGGGCGGATATCATGAATTATGTAATAAATGCTGGAATTCATATGACTAGAGAGAATCTGTTTAGTATCATATACTGTATATACAATACTTAACGTATAAGATCTCTGATGAAAATAATACCTGTTTCAGAACGATATTGAGAAATATATGCATGATGTTACTTCAGATATTATCATTCGTTAATGAATAAGATTATATGTGTTGTGAGTGAGATGTGTATTCTTATGTACTCTCAATAAATTCTCAGTGAACTTATTCTCCTCTAGTTCTGTGCCTATGAGCATGCAAATTGTCCATACGATAGGAAATGCAATTAAACAGCGCTTATAATGTTTGTGTGATTTCTTCCTTCACAAATAAATAGTTTTTCTTACTTTTTACATCGAATTGCACATACCGTTCTGTTTGTAATACCTTTAACCAATGTGATATGTATTACGGAATATTGCTGATGCGTGTCATATTCATTTGCATAATAAATAAGAATCGAATTTCGTTATTAAGTGTCAGTCTGGAAATCACGAAATCTCTAAACAAGGGTCTGTCACTGGTGCCGTGATCTACTGTTCACTTTTACCAGCTAAATATGTATATTTTTTGGCTACAGTGGCGTCTTAGATTTTCATTTCTTCACAGTTTTTTTTTCTTTTTTCATTTATGACTGCAAAGCTTTTATTAAATCCTTTTCCTGCTCACTTATGGTGAAAGTATATCCATTTATTCCTGGGTTGAATAAAACGCTAATAGTAATAAGTTTATTAAAAAAAAAAAAACTTGAGAAAGGGAGGAAGTTATGACGGCCCTATGGCTCAACACACAATGCACACTCATCGATATATATATATATATATATATATATATATATATATATATATATATATATATATATATATATATATATGTGTGTGTGTGTGTGTGTGTCTTCTTCTTTCGACCTTATTAGTCCCACTATTAGCAGGGTCGGCCGCTCGAGTCAACTTTCTCATTGTATTTCTATTCCTGGCATCTTCTTTCCCCAGTCCCATCCACATGATATGTTGATGCCCCACACTCCTCCTCCCATCACTGGCATGTTCTTAGCTCTCTTGATTGGTTCCACCTCCTCTCTTCTTATTACATGGCCATAGTATCTCAAACGAGCTTCCCTAGCCTTCTCCTTTATGTTACCACGCATTCTTCTTATATCTTGACTCTCTCTCCTTTCCAGTAGTGATATTCCAGCAATCCATCTCACCATCCTCATCTCGGTTCTTTCCAACAGTCCCTCCTCTTTCCTCTTAAGTGACCAGGTTTCTGGCCCATATAATAGTACGGGCCTGATAACTGTATGTATATATATATATATATATATATATATATATATATATATATATATATATATATATATATATATATATATCTATATATATATATATATATATATATATACATATATATATATATATATATATATATATATATATATATATATATATATATATATATATATATATATAGTAAATGTACCTCGCTGTAGAACGTCTCAGTTTCAGAAGTCCTTTATTCTTCACACCCTCGGGCTGTGGAAGTCTCCCAGAGAACGTCGTGTAATTGGAACTTGAAAAGTCAAGGCGAAAATGCAATGCATTACTACCCTAATACTATTCTTCCTCCAATTTGTTATGTTTTTATCTATTTTTCTACTTATTAATTTATTTTTCCCTTTTTAACAGGTCGTATCTTTTTTTCTCTATTTCCCGTTACTTCCTCTTACTGCTTCCTAATGAACACCATAATCTTTGGAAGCTTGAATTTCAAGACAATGACCCTTGTGGGTTTGTTCCATATGAATAGGTTTCATCTACTGAATTATATATACATTATATATATATATGTGTATGTGTGTGTGATTTTATTTGGTAGTTTTAGTAAAAATTAAGTAAAAAAGGCATGAAGGCAAAAAGTACTCAGTTGTCAAGAATCACGTGTATCATTTCATATAACAATGCATGCGTGTCCTATAATTTCTACTGCTTCCCTCGTACCCTTCTTTAGATTTTCTTTGCAAAGGTTTTGAAATTCTCTTTACATTTATCAAGAATCCTGCGTAATGCATATATTGAATAATTGGAAATTAGATGGGTTTTGTTCAAATAATTCTTTGACATCCTAATTATACAAATAATGGAAATAATGCATTATGGGAGCTGTATTTTAGCGTATGCTTTTAACACACCCGTTTAACGAACTTTCACTAACTAGTTCATGTGTAGGGAATTTTTTTTTCATGTTAAGTACTGCTCTGTGTAAAGTTAGTTTTTGTGCGAAGATGCCACATTCGTTATAAAGTGAAAGCTGAACAGTTGTCCATGTACGCATTGTTCTTGAAAGCATGACATACAAAAAAAAATAAGAAATAAAAAATAAAAAAAATCAGGAAAAAATATGATCTAAAAGAATTCATTTTATTCTTGCCATGTCCCGAGATTTCTTCAGTTGACACGAATCAGAAACTTTTATTCACACATCTGATATATGGAATTTCATACCATTTCAAGTTCTAAGCGTCGGATGTTTAAGGAAAAATGTCACGTTCTGGCGGTGGCCTCAACTACAGATGGTTCATGATAAGGATTTCTAAAATATGAATAATGTTTCCGAGAATTCAGAAAGTTTCCTTCATTGGCAATGAATGCCTCGTTCCACCGCTCTCTTCAGAGGTAAGTTCTTTTCCTTCGTAAACTTTCCTGATATCATCAATAACTTCGTCTGCTCTTTAGTTGAATTGTACGGGGATATTTTTATTGGTGAAGTGCTACGCAGATTACAAGAAAATAAAACAGGGCTTTTGCGACCGAAAAATTTTCTACATTCTCTCTGTTTTTCTTATTGGTTACTTTTTTTTCAGTTTCTTAAAGCATAATTTTCTTAAATCTTAATTTTTTTTAAGATCTTCACAAAAAGTCATAATACCACTATTGACTAAATAAGCCCACACAGCGGAAAAAAAAAACTTTCAAAGGCAAAAATGCATCTATTAACTATACTAATTATTTCATATTATTTACAAAACGTATTTGAGGAGCTATCTTTTATATAGTGAACACTCGAACCTTAAGGAAGAAGGAAACCTGAATCACAACGCCTATGGACACTACTCTCAGGAAATCATATGAAGCTTCATAAAACATAATTTTGGGTTGGAGATTGAGCTTTAAGACTTTTTACATGTATATTCAGAGGTAATTAGTAGAGTTATGAGATGCATTTTTGAGTTTGAAAGAAGTTTTTTTTTTTCGCTGTGTGGCCTTGTTTAATCAATGATTGTATTATAACTTTCTTTTGTGAAGACCTTCAAAAGATTTAAGATTTAAGAAAATTATGCTTTGATTTAATACGACTGAAAAAAGTGGCCAATAAGAAAAACAAAGAGAACGTAGAAAGTGTTTCTGTCGCAAAAGTCCTGTTTTATTTTCTTGTAATCTATGTAGTACTTCGATAAAAATATCCCCGTGCAATTCAACTAAAGAGCAGACGAAGTTATTGATGGTATCAGGGATGTTTACGAAGGAAAAGAACTTACCTCTGAAAGCTTTTCAAGGGCATTTCATTCTCTCCCGATTAAGATTACGCTTCAAATTGGAAACATAGTTTCATTAGATGGTTTCCAAAAGATTTGCACAGTCTACATATATGTTTTGATGCACTTACGAGCTGGTTATATAGCGACTACTTAACGTAAAATTTATTCACACAAACTCTTCTTACCTTAAAGCCACGCCACACTTCCCTTATTATATTCTGATTCTGCTGACCTGTTTCTTTTGTAATATACTCAGAGGAAGTCTTATGCTTTTAAACTAAGGGAATATTTATTTGTACCTTTTCTAATAAGCTTGATTTGCCCATGATAACTTCATAGATTATACCATTGAATTTTATTATTATTATTATTATTAATATTATTATTATTATTATTATTATTATTATTATTATTATTATTATTATTATTATTATTATTATTATTATTATTATTATTATTATTATTATTATAACCATATGAATAAACTCATAAGGCAGTGCTGTGGTTTTATGGGTAAAATGACTGAATAACCCACTTCAAATTTAGTTTTTCATAATTACCTAGCATCAATATTTGCTATTGTAAATTTTGTATCGTTATTATTAAGTATTTTACTGTAACCATAGGCCATCATGGTGCGTTCATGCTATTTACATATTCTAAGGCTTATCATTCACTCTTATATCTAATTTTATGCATCTATGTATCATGTTTGCCATGATATAATTCTGCCTTTCTTCTATCACTAATATTCAGCAGGCAGGGCCGCCTTCATTCCCTTCAGATACCGCATTCATTACACGAAAATCTAAATTATCACTATGTTCTCTGTAATCATTCTGGTTCCAAGTTCAAGATATTTACATTCATTCTCTGCTTTCGTTTTATTTCTTTCTTGTTATCTCAGCCTATTTGCTTTTTATATTTTTCAAAACAGCAGTTGTTTAAGCCACGTTTTCTCTGACTTTTGCGAAATTTTTAAATCTAACCTTGATGCTAACAGTTAGTATTTCATGGCTTCGACATATTTTCCTGTTGAGCTTTACTATAGTATCCTCTACATTGCATTGCATCAGCTTTACCACGTTGTCCCGTAGAGCTTTACTATATTATCCCCTACAGGACATTGCATCAGCTATACCATATTATCCCATAGAGCTTTACTACATTATCCCCTACAGGACATTGCATCAGCTTTGCCATATTGTTACGTAGAACTTTGCATTATCCCCTACAGGACATTGCATTAGCTTTACCATGTTGTCCCGTAGAGCTTTACTATATTATCCCCTACAGGACATTACAGGACATTTGATTCAGCTTTACCATATTGTCCTGTAGAACTTTACACTGTTATCTTTACAGGACATTGCATCAGCTTTATTATATTTTCTTCACTGATTCTTTATTCTTACCATACTCATAATCATACTCAACACATAACAGACGCTGTCAACGTGAGATTTACTTTGTTATTAAATTTGCCATTTTTGTCTCACGTTTCTTTCCTCTAGTCTAGACAGACTGTCATCCTGTTCACTTAGGGTGTGTTCGTACTGCTTTTGAGTATGTCCCAAACAACGTCATGAACTTATCGCACACGCATCACAAACAGGTTGAATACAAGCCAAAAACCAATTGCCATTTTCTAGGGCTAGGCTGTTTATTATTTCATAGTACAACCTGACAACATCGCTAAGCTTTTCCTGTTTCGAAGTCCGTTTTGGGAAATGTTTATTTTCAATTGGTTTCTTAATGGGTTTCCTTATAGTCAACCCTTTTATTTAATTTTTCCTTAGGGAAATTGCCAATTTCGTTAACTTTGTGGAGTGTGAACGGTCTCTGATTGCTAGAACTATTTCAGTTTAAAGCAATCTGTCTGAATCCAGCGATGAAGTTATAAGAAAAATATTTGCTGAGGTCGCAACTTGATGGTTATTTCGCCATTTCGGGTTGGTGCAAATTGTAGCATCAGGAATTTGGAAAATTGACACAGATTAGTTACGGGTGCCATCGTGAAGGCCACAGCTTTCTATTTAGGCGGGGGGGTGGGGGGGGATTCGGGGATTCATTGCCGGAAGGAGTTGGACACGTACTTATTAACGAACTGGATTCTTCTTATCTAGTTTCGCTCCGCTAAAAGAGCTTTGCAGGAGCTCATCCCCCATATTTATTTGTTTTATATTCTGTGTATGCGAGGCCTTCTAAGAATTGCACTACATATTCTTAAGTAATTCTCTAATCCAAAATATCCTAACACTGGGAAAATAAGAGTCTTTCTTTTTTGCATGTTTGAAGGCTTAAAATTCAACATCCAAGGTGCAGCTTGGCTCTCATAGCTTGAAGCTAGTCGTAAATCATCTGTAGCTAGTTTTGTGTTGACACCATTCGTTGGTTGCATCATGTACAGCAGGCCCCTTAAATATATAATGGATATCCAGTGCTGATAGCTTGATGATGCGTAACATTTAGTAAACATTATTCAAGTTTTTACTGGCGGCCATGGAAACTCAAACAGTAATACATGGATAATCCTATCCCGAATTGCAACCCCAAAATTAATCTTACCACGCCATATAATTTCCTAAACTGTATCATAGCCAGATTCTGACAGATGGAGTTGCAGTAATCCACTCTATTAATGACCCTATTAATCACAAGCTTCGTCGTAGAACACTCATCAAGGTATTTTGTTCATTAAAGACAATATTTCTAAGATGAGACCCGATAGTTCTTAGTTTGAGCACTGAGAGACAAATAACAGTCCAGTGCCACACGCAAGTCTCGGACTTAACCAGTAATCGGGATTAGACCGCTATTCTCTTCTTATCCACCAACATAAATCCCTTGACACTGGTACGAACCTCGTTCTCTTATGTATCCTCGATGTAATTTAAGGAGGCATAAAATTGGGTTTCATCCGCAAATAGCTTGAACTCATCCCACGTCTCTGTAATGCATTTGACAATTCGGCCGCACATATCCAAAATAGGACTGGACTTAACGCCACTTCGTTGGGAACTCCTCTTAATGTTTCATAAGATGTGCATGAACTTACAATATTTACACAGTACTTTCAGTCATGCGAGTAGTCTTTCAAAGGCTTCCTCAATAATATCCAATGCTAGGAAGTCGCTTAGAAGTAGTTCATGCACAACTGTATCAATAGTCGTACTAAGATCAAATAAAGCTAGGATACCACATTTACCCTGATCCATCACATCCAGTACAAGAATTACAACAGTGTATATAACATTCTCGGTAGAATACAATTACCTGTAAGTTGCTTGACCATCCGGTAAAGCAGATACGCTTTCTAGGTGAATCAGTAATTGTTCGTGAACCATATATTCGAGCAATTTTGACATAAATGATAGGTAAAAAATTTATTTGTATGTATTTAACTTTTGAAATACGAAGTCCATGCCACGATTGGTTTAACAACGATCACATTCTCAGGCACAGGAAACTTCAGCAGAAATCCTATTAATAACTTTTAACATTATTATATTTTGATATATTTTGATATATTTCGTGATCAAAAAAAAAAATTTTTTTGATCAAGAAATTTAGATAATGACAATGGATCAACTTCCAAAGTCGCCAGTAATTTTGAGCAAGTTATTCATTGTTCTTTTTTAGCCGAAGCTATCAAAGAGCCTTTTCTTTCTAAACTATCAGTTCGATAGTTAAGTAGATATAGCCCCTCCGTGTGTTTTATTCTTGGTTTACTATATAGTCGTCTTTGGATTTTTAAACTACCGTTCTTTGTTACTGTTTTCCAGTGCAAATACGCCTACACCAGGCACTTGGGGAATGTTACAGATGATCAAGTTGATACACTTTAAACAAGGAGGTCCTTGCTATGGAACCCCTGATATATTAGAGTTGTTTCTTTATGGCCGAAAATGTTTCGTCAGTTAGAAAGAAAAAAGAAGCTTTTCAAGAGTGCATGCAAACTAGCCTTGAAGACTGCCTTTGCATGCACTCTATGAAAAGGCATCTGAGTTTCTGGTCACTTGGTTTCTGGTTAAGGTTTTTCTTGGACTTTTTCTAAGGCGGCTTCTTATATCAAGACCTGAAAGTTCATAGTAGGTGTTAACTTGAACTATTACGTACTGAACCAGGTCAAGGTAGACACCACACCCGAGATTTAGTACTACTACTACTACTACTACTACTACTACTACTACTACTACTACTACTACTACTACTATTATTATTTTTATTATTATTATTATTATTATTATTATTATTATTATTATTGTTGTTGTTGTTGTTGTTGTTGTTGTTGTTGTTGTTGTTGTTGTTGTTGTTGTTGTTGTTGTTGTTGTTGTATTTTCGCAGTTTTTGTAACGTCTCTATTATGTCTTTAATTTTGTTTTGGCCATGAGCTGAAATAAAGTAAATTAATATTTACTATTGAATGCACGTGTTTACTGATTGAAGCTCTGGAAATCAGTGGTAAGCTGACTGCACTACTGAGCGCACGAATTCCTTTTTTATTTGTAATTTTCAATGCTATATCATTCCCAGAACTTCTTAATGGCTGCAGATAATGGTGTTTTTATATCCTTGGCGTTGTGTGAGGCGGCTGAGGCCTAAAATGTCTGTCTTAATAGTCTCTCACCCTCAGGCTACGAATGGATATGGTAGACGTTGTCCGAATGTCGTCTACCTAGATACTTGAGAAGTTTATAAGAAATTGGTCGTTGCAGACATCACTGTCTCATTACTTACCCCGTACATCTATGGTTTTATTCAGTCATTGTTTATTGATATGAAATTTGCATTTTTAGAAGCTACTCTCCTAGTTTTGGTTCAACTAGTAAAAGAGATATTGAGGATTTTAATATGGAAGGCCTTTAGTTTTACTTTACAATTTCATGGCCTTTCCATAAGTAGAAGAGATTCCTTTTAGTGAAATCACGCGTTTAATGGTTGGATTTATGGTGCAATTTTTCCAGCATTTACGTGTTATCGTATAAGCGGTTGGTGGAGTGATCTCAGTAAAATGACTCTCTCTCTCTCTCTCTCTCTCTCTCTCTCTCTCTCTCTCTCTCTCTCTCTCTCTCCACTTTGGATTAAATTTTATTTCCCTAGTCCAATGTCTGTTTACCCCGCCCATGATAAAAAATGAATGAAATCAGAAATATTACAGAACATCTAGTTGCCAGAGTGTTAATTATCCCGTCGTAATGGCTGTTAAGAATGTAATAATACACCTCAGGGTACCGTGCTTTCCGTCAGCCAATCGGGGGACTTCATCCCCGTCTTCGTCAGAACAGAATGACTCGGACGCTTGTGATTGGCTTAAAAATAACGGAGAGCAAGTTACTGGAAAACTCAAAACTGACTCCGAGGATCAGTATATTGAACGTCAGTTTGGTCTACGTGGTGTTAACTGATACAGGTAGTGTAGACGTGCGTGGGAATCTGCATGATTGTGACCTAAAGTGTCTGAACCGAAATGTGGTCGGTGATTGTGAAATACAATTTTTTTTTCTTTTTTTAACTGACAGAACTTTCACGTTGCATGCAATGGCTTTTACGGAAGAATCTGTCCTGTTTAGCTTATAGGACCGGGGGATTAAGGTTTTCTTCACCCAGCAGGTAAGGAAACTACGAGTGCTTTATGTAACCATTCATGTAAATTGCCGGCTGTTTTTAAGTGTTCCGGCAAGAGTGAAGGAAATAGTGGGTTTGAGTTGGAGTCCCTACTGCCGGTCCATTTAATCCATGACATTTATTTGCTTATGGGTTTGAGTGGAACTCTGCCACGTGGTGACATTGTAATTTAGCTTTTTAAAAGTTCATTAGTTTATATTTGAAATATCCTCCTGAATAGTCGGCGTGCCATTCATTCGAGGTTTTCCAAATTAACTCCGTTAATATTCATGCTACTCAACATATGTAATTTTAGGTGGTGTTCCTTCGCCATCGATCACATTTGTGTAATATTTCGAAGTCGTCTTAGTAGGTCCTAATATTTTGTGGCTTGTAATCAATCTTGTTCCCGTGCAATCTTGCGAACGCTTAGTTTTTCTCAAGGTCAGTAGATTTTGCTGGAAGGTCCACTCAATTTCAGAATTTACTTTTGCTTTTAGCATCACCGCTCTTCATGGTTAATTGCGCAGATAAAACAAAATGTTTGCCTTTCATATTTGTCGGGTTATGTGACATAACAAACTGTAGTACTTGTGTTTTTTAAACACGCACGTGAAAAATGTCAAAGTTCTCTGTATTCCTACGGAAAAGGCAACTGTAATCCTACAGAAGTGCTTTATAAATTTAACTATACGGAAGAGGGTGTATCTAGTGCAGTAAAGGTGGAATGATTTAACATTAAATTGATAAGGTTGACAGAGTACGGATGCTCTTGAAAATTGTCAAATTTCCTTAACGCGATCAGACTTACTGTGCAAGTTCATTGTGGGTGAGCATGGATTGGTATTAAGAATGACGTATTCTGGAACTGAGGGTCCATAATAAATTGCCAGAACGCCATTTGTTTTAAGTTTAGGAATTATGGAAGATTTCGGAATTGGGCGTTCCGTGAAAAATCCGGCTTCAGTTTCCAGCCATGGTGACTTTGATTCAGCTGTGTCCTCCTTGCTCCTGTATTTTGATTGCATTGCTATACTCCAAGCCGAATTTAGCACCCCTCGCAGGTCTTTTTTTCTGGTAGTGTTTGACCTAATGTGCAGTGTTGCAAGTATAAATGTCCCTTAAATTTTAAGGACTGAGATGTCGTTAGATTTTGAGTGAACAATATAGAAAGGGTGTAGAGGCATAATTTAAAACTGATTTTTGAAATTTAATCTCGTTGGTTTTTACGTTCATCTCTGCTGGGGATGTAAACCACGGTGCCCTGCAGAGCTGTGATGTAAAAGCAAACGTAGAAGACAAATTTTTCATATCTATAATTTTCTCATTCTCCCCTGTACTGCATTATAACACCCTTTTATAAATTCAGTCCAGAATATTTAATAAACGATATTTCCTGTGGTACTCGTGTAGAATTACCAAGGTAAGAGCATGATGGGCCAACTAGATTTTCTCGGGAGTCGGCGTTTGCGTCGCTGAATCAGTGGCCCTTACTGAAGAGCCACCACTCTATTGGCAAAATCTTATTTTCATAGGATCACATTTTTTCTACCTTATTTCGATGGCCATATGCAAACTAGTAATATTGGAAACCCCTAAGTATTGTTTGGCTCTTACTAAAGTGCGTTGGCAACACTGGAAAATTGGCCAATTTTACTTTTAATACCAGCCTGTCTCGCATGAATGCTGTGTTTAGTACCAGCCCCTTGGCCATGAACGTCAAAACCTAGACAGATATCTCTGTAGCATTGTATTTGTCACTGAGAGTGTCCAAATATAGCCTGGATGCTCAGATGCATAATGCCAGAGGCAGAATCTTTGTGTAATTTGGGGTAGGAATGCGATGGTGTGAATAGAGCTTGTCTTATTAAAAGACCGTTAATGCCATGTTAGAAACTACAATGTACTATGTACATTTCTAAGGTTGCATTAGTGGTTAGTGAAATGGAATTGCACTAAGTATCTATAATAGTTCATGAGTCAGTTACTGCAATGGATGGAATTAGAAGGGGGATAGGGAGGGAGGGCTTCAGTAAACTACCCTCACTGACCCTTTCGATCAAACAGGTGATAGGTCACATGAAAGTAACTAGGTTAAAATGTAGTGTTTTCATGAGCGCACAATCCTTTAGCTAGCCACTGCTTTCACATAAAGTACCTGGAGCCTGAAGGTACCATTTTTGTGTACCTTTTGTGAAGAGCTGCTTGATGGGTGGGTGTCAGAATTTTACACAAATGAATTCAGAGTACAAAATATTTCAACACCCAAAGCAGGATGTTGTATGCATAAAATGGCGTGCCAAATTGCGCCAGAGGAAGATAAAGGAAAACGGAAGGATCCACAAGACTTGTTCCATTGTAATGGATCTGCAACAAACTCCTCCCAGAAGCTTAACATTGTGTGTAGCATATATTTACGGTTTTTACGTCTGTTATTAATACACAAAACTTCTGGGTGGACATGGCTCTGAAAAAATGTGCAAGTTGTCATATAAATTGGATGACATTCAATTAAGGCAAGAAGTTTTAGAACGGTTTTTTGGGGGGAACAATTGTGTAGGCCAAAATAAGTCTTGTCCTGCTTGCCTATTGGGAAATATATGCAAAAATTTTAATTCTTTTTTAGTGGTTATTTAAATATGCTATGTGTTAAGGAATTTTAGCCCACTGATGAGTTTTACATTGTCCACATAGATCATAATGAGACGTCCCTTAATTAATCATAGCTGCAAAGAATATTTAGCATAATCACACACAGTTTAAACTTTTCATATGTCATATCCAGCGTTTTACTTCAGTTCAGGAAATTAGTATTATAGCTATAATTCGTGGACAATATCCTTATTCAAAGCTTTGAAACTTCTAAAATTCATGCCATGTTCAGTGTCTAATTCGTCTCATACCATTGATCAATTTGGCAAGTTTTTAAGTAAGTTTTTGCTTTACTTATTACTTGTAGCTAAATAACCCCCTCTTTGTCTTTGATCTGCGTTCCCCTTTTGCCAAGTATAATGTATCTTCAGAGATGCATTAGCGGGGCAGGATTAATAGTGTTGCACCATGTGACAGGATTATCCCTGTATTGAGTTGCACTGGCTGCCTATCAAAGCTGGAATGTTTATGTAATTAAGCTATAAATACTGTTCCTCAAATATTTGAAAAGCAATGCATTTAATGCAACCAACGGATAAAGTAAAAAAAAAAAATCCATAGAACGGCTTGAATTTTATTATAACCAGGATGGAAGACGAATGTTGGTTTTAGAGCCCTTAATTTTTCCCTTCTAAGACTGCACAGTAAGTTCCAACTTGAGATCAGGATGACTGATTACAGTTTCAAGAAAATTTTTCCCCTAATAACATGACAGTGTGGATTTGTCAATTAATATGCATTCTTGTTTATATGACGAGTGAGAGTGCGGGTCTCGGAGCTCCTTGAGCTGAACTGGACCTTCGAAAAAAACTAAACTTAGAAAATTATATTTTTCATAATGCGAAAGCCTCCTTTTAGCACTATTGCTTTCTTATATTGTTGAATGTTTCTAGGAGAACGAATGTGTTAATTCTTTAGTGTTCTCAAGGAATTCCAATAACCACAGAATATGGCGACCTGTGCAACGAAATTCCATCTTTGCTGTTAGCGTAAGCTCGTCCGTTGCTTCTAAATTACCTAGAAGGAAATGAGGTAACTTTTAAAACGTTCAGCAGTTATTTTTAATGTGTAAAGAATTAAGGTGAAGATAGAAAGCTCACGATAAGTCTGTTGCAAAGAATTGCTGAGCCTAATTTTGTAAAGAAAGCCTAAAATGTACTCGCTGTTAGGTATTGAAATAATTTGAAAAGTTGCAGTAAAATTTTTATTGAAAATTATTTGATTTCGTGAACATGATGGCTCGGTTATGAAAGGTTTTGTTAGGTACACGTTAGCTTAGGTGCCAAGAATGCCTACTTAGCAATATTCATCAAAAAAAACGTGTATCTAAATGCTTTTGGGGAGTAGTCTGACAGTCGAGAAAATAGCCGACGAAAATGGTAGTTTTTAACATTAAATTAAATGTTAATTGCTAAGTTTTCGAGGATAATCCTTGTAACTATATATAACGCATGCACCAGTGTTATTCTGAAATTTTAACCGAATTTTGATCTTTTGCAGGTGTATCCTGAACTTGGCAATATTTTATGGCCATGCGTCGTTTGAGAAAAATGATTTCGGAACAGTGGAGGCACAGTAACTGGAAGGTAAGATAAGAGCAAGATAAAACTTACTGTACTTTTAGTTTGGGAATGAACATCGGGTAGTTAGGCAAATTTAGTTGTATAAATTACTTCACATTTTTTTTTTTTTTCAGTTTTTTTTTTTTTTTTTTTACTTTGTTGGAGGTATGGGAATTATAATTTTTTTTCAACTAATAATGTGGAGGACCACCGTAGGAATCAATAGATTTTGTCTAGTTGAAACCCAAAAGTGAATGGATTACACTAGCATGAATAGTTACAAGCAAAAAAGGAAGTTTGGGGAAAACATTTCAAACTGGCCAGGAGGTTCCTGGACCCAACCTGTCGTTAACTTTATAAGGTTCGAATTAATGAGGTATGGATGTTAGTGATTAAAGGAGGCTCAATTTTTCCCGTTCCTGGACATAGGGTCTTTAGAGATTTTAACTTATTGCAGTTTTGACATAGGTGTAAATTTCTAAGTATTTCACTTACACAAAGTGGTTTTGCCGCATGAGTCAATTATGAATCGCAAATTTGTCATGTCCACGACATGGGAAAGATAAACTGGAGAATAAGAGAATTCGAAGTAGGTAAAGTGATCATAAATTCCGAGATCAAAAGTGGAGAAGCATCTTCAAAGTTCTGACATAACTGCACTTGGGTAGCCAACGATTAGTGAGGAAAGTATCTTGCGTATCAAACTTTATCCCTTGTTTTCTATAAGGAAAAAATGGTTATTTGATGGTGCTGTTTAATTCAGTGTTGCTGAAAATTTCATAGTATTACAGAAACATTTCCGTAATAGTGAATGAGTGAGCAAGCATGCAGATATGTCAAAGTTATAGATAGGTTAGCTGGTATATCGATAAGTCTGATTTTTTTTTTTTTTTTTTTTTTTTTTTTTTTAAGTATCCATACACATTCTGAGTAGGAAATTTTAATTAGGGCAAATCACAGGTCGCGTACAATATTCTTATAACAATTACTATGTATCTTAAGGAAGACACTTGTTTTTGTCTGGTGATTTATGATTATCTTTTGCAGGTGGATCTTGAACTTCAAGCTTGAACGCACTGAACTCTGAACTGCTACTTAGTTTCTGTCAAGGAGAAAGTGATCATAGAAACACGGCTTACTTGATGCTAATTCGGGTTTAATCTCTGAAGGTAAGAATATAGAGTAATAGGAATTTAACCATTTAAAATGAAATGGAAGTTGTGTGTAGTTTAAAGTAACAATGCTTTCTTTTTAATAGTTTAGAAACAGATTTTCAGTTATCTGAGTAGAGTAACATTCTAATTGTGTTGTATTAATCCATGACATAAAAAAAAAAGTTGAAAATCTTTCATTTTGTAATGAGATGGACTTAAGAGTTATGGCGCAAATCTAGTACTGTTCTTGTAAGAAACAAAATTGTGGAAGATTTGTAGAGGATTTCTCAGGATCTGTCAATAAAAAAATACTTAATATAAATTTTTATTCAGTTGTAGTAATTCCCAATGCCACAGCAGTACATGGACGTTGTTTTAGATTCTTAAAATGTCAACTGGGTTAAGGTAATAGCTTCATCGCCAGGAGGTTGTGACACCATAGGTCTAACAGCAAGAGAAGGCTGACACCATTTTATTGTTTTGTCATTTTAACAGCATATCAGACCCTAGACTTGTCTTCACAACCTGAGTAAAAAGTTAAAAATATTGTTAATACAGTGCTTTTAATGTGCTCCTTGGCATGCAAGCAGGGTGTCATTTGAGAATTTGCAAAATGCATGGGAATTAAAAGGTGACTTAAAATTTTCAAGTGGGCATTTAATCAAGCTAGTTGGTTAAAATAAGTTAACCAAGGAGATGAGTGTTAGTGGATGGTAACTGTGATTGCTTAGTAGTTGTTTTATGTAGGATTTAGATAATCAGTGGTGTAAGATGGTATTTGGTTAGTAAGTGCGTTAAGGTAGACTTCAAAAGTTAGTGGGTTAAGGTACTTAGGTCAATCAGTACATTTAAAGAATTTAGACTATAGGCTCAAGGTTAAGGTAATTTGCTGATCTAACCAGACTTGAAATGAGTCATTGTAATAGTGTCTTTTTCTCTTCAAAATTTTAATGTGCAAATGAATCTTTCCTGCCACAGTAGGTGTCCCTTATGAGAAATAAATACTAGCTAATTAACATTCAAGAGACATTAAGACGTTAAATTAGAAAAATGTCCAGTTGGCCATTTTACTGTGTACACAAGTGGATCTTTTGATTTACTTTAGTTTGCACGCTGACGATTCTGCATTGATGGATTTCTTGAATTACCATTTCCAAGGGTTTGTAATAAAATTTGATTCCAAGGGTTTGTAATGGAAGTTGCACTGAATAGATGGTCTGAACTTCCTTTTGTATATCACATTTCCTGCATTGTTCTTAATCACGAAACTCAAGGACAAGACTCGTTATATAGTAAATGTAATGGCTGGATTAATGTGAAGTGTCTTAACCACTGGAAACTGCAGATCGTGCATGTTCTTCATTGGCCTACGGAAACTCTTAAACGAAAGTTTAGTAGAGTTTGTCATGTGTATCTCAATGAATGGGGAATTCTAGTATATAGGTAATTCACTAGGTAGAAGGCCTTAGTTGAAGCTTCGTATGTGTCAAATGGTTTATAAAAATAAAACTGGTTATTCAGTTGATTTATATAAAATGCTTATTCAGCTGATAAAAGTAATGCTGGTGAATTTGAGGCAGAATATGATTTATAAAGGATTAGAGCAGGATAGACTTGACAGATTAAGGTAGAATTATAAAGGTGCTAAATTAAGCAATACTTGGCTTGTCAGTGGATTGAGATAGGATATGGGTTGTAAATAGATTGACTGGGAGTTTGGCTTGTCAATGGAATATAATAGAATTTGACTTGAAGCATAATGAGGTAGTTTGGAGTAAGCTACGATTGGTTTGTTGATCGATGCAATGAGGTTGGTTTGAGAGACAATTTGGTTTGCAATGGAGTGAAGCATGAGTTAGGTTAACAGCATGAGGTTGGATTTTGATTGTCATGGACTGAGTTAGAATCTGGGCTGTCAAAGGAATGAGTTAGAATTTGGTTTGCCAATGGACTGAGCAATGACTTGACTTGTCAACGGATCGAGCTAGTAATTTGGTTTTCCATTAATTCAGTGAGGCTTTGGGTTGCCAGTAGATTGACATAATTGTCTTATAAATGGATTGGGAATGGATTTTAGACGTCAGGGATTGAGCTAGGATTTGATTTGTCTGTGAAATGAGGTGGGATTATTTTTGGTGAAATGAGGTGGGATTATTTTTGGTGAAATGAGGTAGGATTATTTTTTGTGGAATGAGGTACGATTATTTTTTGTGAAATGAGGTAGGATTTTTTTTTTTGGTGAAACGAGGTAGGATTTTTTCAGTGAAATGACATAGAATTTTTTTTAGTGAAATGAGGTATAGTTTTTTTTAGTGAAATGAGGTGGGAATTTTTTTTAGTGATATGAGGCAGGATTTTTTTTGTAGTGAAATGAAGCAGGATTTTTTATTTTTTGTAGTGAAATGCAGCAGGATTATTTTCAGTGGAATAAGGAAGAATTTTTATTAGTGAAATGAGGTAGAATTTTTATTAGTGAAATGAGGTAGAATTTTTATTAGTAAATGAGGTAGAATTTTTATTAGTGAAATGAGGTAGAATTTTTATTAGTGATATGAGGTAGGATTTTGATTAGTGAAATGAGGTAGGATTTTTTCCAGTGAAGTGAGGGAGAATTTTTCAGTGAAAATAATGAAGTAGGTATTTTTTTTCAGTGAAAATAATGAAGAATGTATTTTTTCAGTGAAAATAATGAAATAGGTATTTTTTCAGTGAAAATAATGAAGTAGGTATTTTTTTCAGTGAAAATAATGAAGTAGGTATTTTTTTCAGTGAAAATGAAGTAGGTATTTTTTTCAGTGAAAATAATGAAGCAGGTATTTTTTCAGTGAAAATAATGAAGTAGGTATTTTTTCAGTGAAAATAATGAAGTAGGTATTTTTTTCAGTGAAAATAACGAGGTAGCTATTTTTTCACTGAAAATAACAAAGTAGCTATTTTTTTAGTGAAAATAACGAACTAGGTATTTTTCAGTGAAAATAACGAAGTAGATATTTTTCAGTGAAAATAACGAAGTAGGTATTTTTCAGTGAAAATAACGAAGTAGGTATTTTTCAGTGAAAATAACGAAGTAGGTATTTTTCCAGTGAAAATAACGAAGTAAGTATTTTTCAGTGAAAATAACGAAGTAGGTATTTTTTCAGTGAAAATAACGAAGTAGGTATTTTTTCAGTGAAAATAACGAAGTAGATATTTTTTTCAGTGAAAATAACGAAGCAGGTATTTTTTCAGTGAAAATAACGAAGCAGGTATTTTTTCAGTGAAAATAACGAAGCAGGTATTTTTTCAGTGAAAATAACAAAGTAGGTATTTTTTCAGTGAAAATAACGAAGTGGGTATTTTTTTCAGTGAAAATAACGAAGTAGGTATTTTTTCAGTGAAAATAACGAAGTAGGTATTTTTTCAGTGAAAATAACGAAGTAGGTATTTTCTTCCGTGAAAATAACGAAGTAGGTATTTTCTTCCGTGAAATGAAATTGGTATATTTTTCCGTGAAATTAAATAGGTATTTTTTTGTGTGAAATGCAGTAGGTATTTTTTTCCCGTGAAATGCAGTAGGTATTTTTTTCCGGTGAAATGCAGTAGGTATTTGTTTTCCCGTGAAATGCAGTAGGTATTTTTTTCCGTGAAATGCAGTAGGTATTTTTTTTCCGTGACATGGCAGTAGGTATTTTTTTCCCCGTGATGAAGTAGGTACTTTTATCCGTGAAAAATTTTTTTTTTCCGTGAAATGAAGCGGGTACTTTTTCCTTGAAATTAAGGAGGATTTCTTTTTCCGTGAAATTAAGGAGGATTTTTTTTGTCAGTGAAATTAAGGAGGATTTTTTTTTCAGTGAAATTAAGGAGGATTTCTTTTGTCAGTGAAATTAGGGAGGATTTCTTTTGTCAGTGAAATTAGGGAGGATTTCGTTTGTCAGTGAAATTAGGGAGGATTTCTTTTGTCAGTGAAATTAGGGAGGATTTCTTTTGTCAGTGAAATTAGGGAGGATTTCTTTTGTCAGTGAAATTAGGGAGGATTTCTTTTGTCAGTGAAATTAGGGAGGATTTCTTTTGTCAGTGAAATTAGGGAGGATTTCTTTTGTCAGTGAAATTAGGGAGGATTTCTTTTGTCAGTGAAATTAGGGAGGATTTCTTTTGTCAGTGAAATTAGGGAGGATTTCTTTTGTCAGTGAAATTAGGGAGGATTTCTTTTGTCAGTGAAATTAGGGAGGATTTCTTTTGTCAGTGAAATTAGGGAGGATTTCTTTTGTCAGTGAAATTAAGGAGGACTTCTTTTGTCAGCGAAATTAAGGAGGACTTCTTTTGTCAGTGAAATTAAGGGGGATTTCTTTTGTCAGTGAATTTAAGGAAGATTTCTTTTGTCAGTGAATTTAAGGAAGATTTCTTTTGTCAGTGAATTTAAGGAAGATTTCTTTTGTCAGTGAATTTAAGGAAGATTTCTTTTGTCAGTGAATTTAAGGAAGATTTCTTTTGTCAGTGAATTTAAGGAAGATTTCTTTTGTCAGTGAATTTAAGGAAGATTTCTTTTGTCAGTGAATTTAAGGAAGATTTCTTTTGTCAGTGAATTTAATAAAGGAAGATTTCTTTTGTCAGTGAATTTAATAAAGGAAGATTTCTTTTGTCAGTGAATTTAAGGAAGATTTCTTTTGTCAGTGAAGTGGTGGAATTCTCTTGTCAGTGAAATAGGGTAGGGCCTGGTTTGATGGAATTTGAATGGGAGGATTTGGTTTTTCAGTGGACTGAAGGAAGATCTGGTTTGTCAGTGGACTTCAGGATGATGTGGTTTGTCAACAATTATGGGGTATTTGGACAGAGGTGGTTTAGTTGGTCAATGGATTAAGGTAGGACCTTATGCCTTTTAATATTGATGTGTGGAAAAGCTGTGCAGCATCTAGATGTAGGCTAAGTATTAATCTTCGACTGTTACTGTAACACTATTTTTTTGAGAATTGAGTTTTACAGAATAAAATTGATTTAGCTATTTCATTTAGATTAGAATTGTATATGCATGCACATGGTCTAATAATTTTAGTTGGCATACTAATTTATGACTTGAAAGGATTTCTTACAATTTGACTACAAGTTCTTAGACGTTGCCTAAACAATGTGTGAGAATTAGATTAGTGGGTTAGGGTGAATAGGTTATAGTGGGTTAGGGTGACTAGGTTGTCCGGTCTATTTTAAAACAGAGGTTAGTCTGTGTTAATGTGTGAAAAGCTTTACATTTAAGATGATCGTATTTTGGCGGACAAAAGGGGCAACCCAGTTATTAGGTTAATTGTATGAAAGCTTATAAATTGATTTTCATGAAAAAATGAATCTTTCAGTGGGCCATGATAGGTTAGCATTGGATCAAGGTCAGACCAGTTGGTCAATGAAGTAAGTATAATTAGATATATTAATGAAGGGCAGTATAGTCTAGTAAATAATTTGAAAGTATCTGTCTATAGAACAAGAGAGGATAGGTTAGTAGGTGGATCATAAGTAGTTGGTAAATTTATTTCAGTAAAAAAAAAAAAAAAAAAAAAAAATTCTAAGTTCACCTGAAAGGTTTAAGTCAGAATTTTTTATTTGATAAGATTTGAATCAACCTATTTTCTTTAAGGTGGCCATGATGTGGTGGTAACGGTGTCGAATGCTCACTAAAGTTACATGGTAAAATTACCCTTGTCTCTATAAGACATCAGTTAATGAAGTACTTAGTAAGAGGTGTAAATATGAAATTATTTTTTTTCCACAGGAATGAAGTAATAGCTGCAATGAAAATGATTTACAGCCTTATGGTTTCGCCATGGAAATCTTCTGCATATATATGCTGAACAACCATGCCCTAACCATTATTAGTTCATCATAATGGTTGACTCGAAATCTGCTGCAGATCTCAAACACCTTGCAACACTAAGAAGAATTCCCATAAAGAAAAATTTGTGCTTTAGATCTACAGTCAAGCCCTAAATAGCCCTACACGGTACTAGCAATCTGTTATCAGAATTAAGAAATTGATATTACGTAGATTTTGTATGTTAAATCTTTACCACAGCAAGATTTCCACTCCAAGTAGGTAGTACTCAGACATTTGCCATGTTCGCTTTCCAATAAGTAAGTTTAATGCCGATAAAATTGTGTAATTAGTGCTTCATAATACTAAAACTGACCCTTAGTGTCAAAACTGGTCATCAGAAAGATTTTTTAGGGCATTAGTTATTCCAGTCAGTCTTGTTACTGTTTGTCATTAACTGGACTTCAGTCATATTAGCTACGTTCTAAGTGCCAAATGAAGGTGGAAAGGTGACTTAGGTTTCCATTTGAAGTTTGGGAATAAGGAAGTAACCAGATTCCGTTTAATACTCTCCTGTTAGGGCACTCAATTTATCGTAAGGCTTCAAGATTTGTCAATATGTGCCATCGTTTTCGCTGGCTTTAAATCTATGGACTAATTTCTGGGGTCTGTAAGTCTTAAACCAATGAGTGTGATTTAAAATCACTAGAATTATTTTTGCATTTAAGATGACAACTGTCAGTTTAGTATTTTCGTTAGTCATGCCAGGAAATAATGTTTTTGCCCAATTGACCGAATTTGTTGCATAATTATATTTAAATTTTGTCTATATAAAGATTGTAATTAACAAAAAGCGTATATTGTAATTGTGGATATACGATATATAATTACATAATAATGAAAATACGACATAATAGAATGACTTAGATCAAGTTAGGACACTAAACTTGACACTTGATAGGCTTGAGAAATACATGTCAGAAAAATCTCGCTAACATCTTTGACACTCAGCAATTTAAACAAGTTTAGGTTCAATTCCTGCATAAAACTGATTCCAAAGAAAAACATTTCTGGGAAATTTTGTACATCGGTCTGTTAACCACTACGTGTGACTGACATACTTTATCACCAACTTAATTCAGTGTTTTTTTTTTTTTTTTTTTTTTGAAAGTTAAATTGATGCAAAAATTGTGCCATTTAAAATTCGTTGCTATACCATTGCATCTTTTACCCTTGGTACATTTGCCATCTAAATCGGAATTCTTAGTCTGTAGCTTCAAAACATTCGGTTAATATAAGTACTTTATCGTAAATCTTCATTCCTTCCAAAAATTGCGATTAATCCTTAAGCAGTATTATCTACTGGCGAGATATGAAATGCTTCCCGTTCACTGTTAAGTAGTTGTTTGATCGTTTTTGCGGTTATCTTTTCATATTTTCGTAATTTGCGCACAAAGATTGACTGAGCACAAAGAAATCCGGTAAATTCAAAGTTCCTTTAGTGACAACTTTCAATTAACCCAATTTTCTAAGTCAATGCTGTCCTATACTTTGTCATAAAATGTCATTGAGATGAAATGTCAAGAGATTTGCTCACTAGGTGAGACGAGTTTCAAAGCAAGAAAACCTGTTATCACCTGATGAGATACTGAAGGCGTTTCCGTTTATCGAGTATTCAAGCTTTTATTCATTGTATTAGGTACTTGATAAACTCGTGACTAATATATCCACTGTAAAAAGATTTTTAAGCTTTCAATAAAATCCCTGCTGTGTTTTGGCTATTCTTTTTCCATGGAGGTTTGATTTTTCTTGTGAAGTACATCTAGAATGGTATAAAGACTTACTGTAAAGTTGGTCATAGTTTTAAAAGCTTGAAGTTGCTCAAATATGCAGTCACACGTAGAACATGCCGAAGCTGCCTTTAAAGTGCTGTTACATTACTTGTAATTTGAGTGAAAGAAACTCTTGTAATGATTATAGCCATAGAACGACAAAACTTGCGGGGAGCGTGAGTATTTTTTTACTTTGTCCTTCATATTCCTATTTTGTGTAATCTAAGAATATTCGTATAGAGTAACTCTCGCCTTTAAGCGGTATTTTGTACATTGCTTATGTTACGGAGGGTAAGAAATGAAAAGCTTAATTTAAGGAAGAGTTCAAGCGATATTCTTTGATAAAATACCTACAGAAGGAATAGCTTTTAGAGAAAAGGCTGGTGGTAGGAAATTTTATAGGTAAGGCGTAGCTCAATGGAATGAGTAAGGCAGACTCGAAGCTAAACTTAGCTTTTTCATGGCAAGGCTTAGTTTGGACAAAGAATTAGTTCTTGGAATCATAAGGAAGTGTTTGAAGATAATAAAACTGGAAAGGAAGGAACAGTTCTCAGAACTGCTTAATGGGTGTTTGGAACGGGATAGGTTAGAGGAATTATGTCAAGGTAATTCTTTCCAAGGAAATATGTTCGGGAGACTATAACTTTTCGAATTATGTCCTCCTAAAGGAGTAATTGAGAAGGAAAGAGGATTAACTTTGAGATGCTGAAGGCAAAAAAAAAAAAAAAAAAAAAAAAAAAACGGGAATGGAGGATTTGAAAGGTTTCCATGAAAGTAGTCGTATATATTGCTAAGAGCAATCCTTGGAGAAGGGACAAATATTTTAGGAGTGCTTGGAAATACTCAGATAGGAATGTACTTTCCAAAGTTGCTCTTTGGACTTCTCCATTAATTAGGCTTATTGTCATGTTTCTTCAGTTACAAAGATTCATTATACTGGGGACAAAGCCTCAGCTCAGTGTGGAGGGTTTCTTTCTAGACTGTATACAAGAAATTTCATGAGGGTACCAAAAAAAAAAAAAAAAAAAAAAACGGGGGCAGAGTAGAGCGCTTAAAACAGCTTTCATTTTCATGAGTTTTGTCATTCTAAGGCCATAATTTAAGAATATGAAATGCAACTGGGCAGTTACATATGCAAACAAAATGTATGGTTTAAGATTCCACAAAAGCTCTTGAAAGATGACCCGGTCACTTACACAATTGCCTCGGTAGTTTTACTGTTCTTTTTTGTTCGTTGTTACATACCACTGGACTGTTAGTTATCTATCATTCAGGAACATGTTCTGGCCATATTTTCGAAATTTCAACAATTTAATGTATGCTTTAAGCCGTGATCTCTGGAGATAAAACATCCATGAGCGTAAAATTTCGATTTGCAAAGAATTCAACTGTGTAGTAGATATCAGGAAATCAAGAATTCAGGTTTCTACTCTTGACAGTTTTACTTCCATAATTACAGTATTCAGCCTTGCATCTGACTCCGGTACAAGAAGATCCATTAATTAATCCTTTTTAATACCTAAATAAAATATATTGCTTATGATGAAAACACACACACAAGAGTATACCACTAGTTTAGGACCATATTTTGTCTTCACGGCTTTTTAGCACATATCATATATATCAAGTACCTTTAATAGTTTTAAGATACAAGATCTTGTACTGTGTAAGTCACGTGGGGAAATTTAACTAACGTACGCCAGTTATGGGAGTTAAACGGTCATACAGTAGTAAAACACCCTTGAAATCTTGATTTACCTACATATATATATATATTGGCTTTTGGAAATCTCTAATAGTTTTGGTAGTTCTTGTCAAACTTTTTAAGTTTTTATTTTATTTTCCTTTTAAGTAATGTTTTTAGATGATGATGATGTTACCAGCAGATTTCATATGTAAAAATCTTCGCAATTGCTGTCCTTGTAAAAAATAAAAAATTCAGGGTAAATAAGAAAATAAAGAAATTGAAATATGTAGTTTTTTTAATTAACCCACAGTAATAAAAAAAAATTAAGAAATCAGCATATATATATTTATATATAACAATGAGTACTCACACCCAAACAGCCAGAGGTCATATGACCGAGTATTCTCCCCAAACGCCCCCTCCCTCTTCTAGCACCAGCAACATGCCTGTGTCCTCCCCCCGAGAAAAGGGCCAAAGAGCTCAAGAAATAGATCTGACTATCTCTGAAAACCACGCGTTCACTGTTTGTTTTCCATATAAACAGCTCGTTCTCCCTCATCCTAATTGTTTTTGGGAAAACAGTACCAACTGTTTAGGAATGTGTTAACCGAGTCAAAATGACTGTTCTGTTGCCTAGTTTAGTAATCCACCATGTTGGAAAAAACTTTGTCCACATTTCACAGATCCAGTCATCTTTAAAGATTTTATACCCTGACTATACGAGTAAATCAGTAATTGTTGTGCCATTTTCCTTGTGTTTAAATTGCTCAAAAGCCGCTACTTCTAATTTTAAATCTGTGATATAAACTTTTCGGTACAAAAGATACCGATTCTTGGAGGTCTCAAGCCGCAGACTTTTGCATAAGACCTCTTCTAAACGCTAAGAAATCTGGCTGAAGGAAAACCACATAATTCGTTAAATCTTTTATTGTAGAAGTCTGAATGTCATACATGAAACAGGTTCCGGTATAGATTTGATTATTATTCACTTGAAATATGAATCCACAGAAGTCAATGAAAATAAAAATGATCATCAAATTCTCAAATCCCATTTTCTGAAAATTCCAAACGCACCAACTCCAGAAAGCTTCAAATATGGCGTAATGAATGGGCTCAAGGTAACGTTTTTAGTGCTTTTCGGAATATATGAAATGTGTTTGAAGTTCAGCGTATGAGGTCACGTGTCGTGACTGAGTAAATCTGCAGTGCTCTAAAAAAAAAAAAAAAAAAAAAAAGGAAAAGGAAAGCCCGCCAAGGCCCTCCCCTGTCCCACCTGGTAACAGAAGATTACGGAAATGAAGTTCTGACTAAGCAACGTTACCAGGTCCTTGAATGCTTTCTTTGTCCTTTTCTTTTAAATACTTTATTATAAATTTAACAATCAATAATGTAATGATTGTGAAATTAAACACCAAGGACATTATGATTTTTTTTTTCATGATAATGCTACAAGCCTTTTTTTCCTGACTTCAACAAGATTACCGAGACATATTTATTTTTAAGAGACGTGAAAAATGATCCAAATATAGTTCAAAGTAGTTAACCCGCAAAAATAAAAAGGGGAGGGGGATGGGGGAGTCATTATGAGTCCCATAAGCAATTCCAGCACGATGCATTACCCATGACACCTGAAGCTCGCCCAAAAGCAGACAAGGCCACAAATAACCAAGATGCCTCTCGACCTCGCCCCATTCCATGTGCATGATTGAGTCAGGTAAAAGAGAAGAGACGTGCAGGGTTACTGCCCTGTCTACCCTCAGCTTCTTCTCCCAGCAAGAGAGCCAGATCGGACCGAAGTACGCATTCACCCTTACACGTGGACCACCAACCCACTTTAGCCTTTCTGTGTAATAAATTCTCAAATACGAACCTCTATGAAAAATAAGCTTTATCAGAAATAACCTCTAGAAAAGTAACGGAGGCGAACCTTACGCGAAAACTGAATAAAGCAAAGCAGTACTCCTTTCCATGCAACGATTTTTTATAACCCACCAACGACTTTGAAAATGAAAGCCTCAGGTAAACGGACCTCTTTGTGTACCTGGCTACTTAATTGATCTATAGCACTTACAAAACAAAAGGCTTATACTAACCAAACATCTCTAAAGCATGAAGAAAAAATGGTAGAATCTCTCTCTAATGTTTCATTATTATAACAGACAGACGTACCAAGAAAAGTTGTGCCCACCGCAATGCAATCAGGGTTTACAGTACTATATCTTTATCTTCTATTATTAACCTACCATGACGATTGCACGGTAACTGGTTTTAGGCAAATGTAAATTTCAGCTACCTACAAGTTGACACCTAACAAAATTATTGACTACCCAGGGAAAATGTAGATCCCATCCTCTGAATTTCATGCAAGCCTCCCTAAACACAGCGGTACAACTCTATATTGCAGATGCAAAGAGAGAGAGAGAGAGAGAGAGAGAGAGAGAGAGAGAGAGAGAGAGAGAGAGAGAGAGAGAGAGAGAGAGAGAGAGAGAGAATTTTCTTAATTTTCAAAGGGCCGGAACAAAAGAGTTTGTTGTTCGAGATCATGTTTCGTCAATGTATTGCAGCTCACTAGAAATTTAGCAGACAGGATAAACAAAAAATATTTACAGAATTTCTTTCCACTATATTTCAGATATTGATGAATATTGTTGAATGTAAGTTGGACTTCCTAATCACGTTTGATGTTATTCTATGCGTTCATTGACCGAGTCGAGTGGGTTATTCATCAAATACTCATGGGTCAGACGACTATGACTGATGGGAAGACGGGATGATATAACTTCAATGTGGCATTCTTTGTAGGTACGGATATGATAATCAATATTCCACAAATCATGCCTTAAAGCGCAAAGAGCTAATGGTTGAACTATGGAATAAAGGTTGAAGAGATGTTGGAACCAAGATTGAATAAGGAAAACGTATGAAGTAATGTAAAAGGCTGAAAACCTTAATTGTCCATTTTTTTCACTACTTCACATGAACATCGAGTTTCTTGTCCAAGTTTGGTTGGGCTAATGAGCTACAATGTTAATTTTAAATTGATATTGTTTTGACTGGAGCCGAGCTATTATTATAAGGGCAAACTCCAATTGTTCACTTGTGAATCATTTATTGTGATATAGATCGTCAGTTTCAGAATCAACTACTCTATTTTTTTATTTTTTTTATTTTTCATGTTCCTGGAGCACCGTGCAATTGTTTTCCAAGTACAGATTACTACATATAGCAAATGCATCCTGAACTCTGCTATATTATAATGAGGTATGTTTCGTGGTCCCATTTACAACAATAATTTCCGCAATTTTTTCCAAACTTCATTGATATGTGCTGTGCTGTTACAGCAATACACTTTCTATGTTCTTACTACTTTCCTTCCGATATTTTGCCAATCACAGATCGTCTACTTTTTTGACGAGTCAGTTCTGGTATTCTTCATAACACCACGAAACCTTCTTTTATTGTTTCTGGACGAGAATTTTTGGATTCCCTCTCTGTAGCTACAGTAATTAGTATTGTTTCAACTTTTTTCAGACGATGGAATTCATCTAGCATGGGTGTATTTTTTTCCAGTTTGTTAATCATATGTGGAATTACGTTACCGGCTTGGTAAGTATCATCGTAAAATAGTTACCTAGTACCAATAATCTACAAACCACTCAAAATTTCTAGATACGTGCTATGTCAACGATGACAGTATTTTAGGTAATGTAGAAATGTGTTGATAATGACACCAACAAAATAAGTCTATTACTCTGCTTTCAAACCAAGAAGCGTGTGTTCAGTTAAGGTACTAACACAAATGGTTATGTTAATACTGTAAATATTTTATAAATTAATGCACTGTCAAGTAAGGCGGGTTATTTACGTAACAAACGGTCAAGACTGTCATTGCCTGACACATGTAACTTCATTATTTTCATCAGCTTATCATTTCACTGGTAATTAATAAGGTTCAACATTCCTCCTTGCGGGCTGGAGACAAACATAAGGGATTATTGTCAAATGAGTAATAGGATTAGGGTAATATGACATTTCACTATATTTTTCATTATAGAAATCTCTTGTTCAGCATTGATATTTTTTACTCAGGTTCACTTCTAATAACCACTGTTAATCTTTTCTTTTGTGCATTACTCAAAACATTTACTTCTACAGTATTTCCTTTAGTTTTGATTCGAGCTGTAATGAAACAGTCTAACCAGACCTGAGTTTACAAATTTGACAAAATGAAAATTATGAAGATTGGCAACATGTTCAAAACTTGGCTTCAGGCTTTGTTTGAATTTACGTGCTGCTCTAGGAGCAAGAGCCCGTGTTGGCACAAGGCCAGCTAAATCTGAAACAACAACATTTGTTTGAAGCTTGGACATTCAAATATGCATAACTGTTAGTGTAGACTCCATTACTGTGCTCCTTCTGGTCCTGATCCTTTAATTGGGTCACAGTTCTTTGTGTTGATGGGTCACTGATACATGCTACTTCAAGGTCCCCTTTAGGTTCCTTGATGATCTATTTTAACCTCTGTCAATAATTATAGTCTTGTATCCTATATATAAAAGAGAATGTTTGTATGTATGTTGGTGCGCTATAAAAATCCGAAACGCTTGACCGATCTAGACAAAATTTGGCTTGTGGCAATCATTTGACCCAGCTTAGATAACAGGGTAGCTTTCAAACCCATACCCCCGCCCCCTTTCCTTTCCCACCATCTGCCTTCCCTTTGCAACTTATGTGGTGAATAAACTCTATGGATTTATCATACATCATTCCATGTACTCGAGACAATGCAAATATATTATTAATAATGCTTTTCAGTCACCACAGTAATGCCTGGATAAAAAGGGGCAGACACCACTGTAATATCTTGATAAAAGGGAGAGTCACCACAGGAATGCCTGGATAAAAGGGACAGACACCACTGTAATATCTTGATAAAAAGGACAGTCACCACAGTAATGCCTGGATAAAAGGGACAGACACCACTGTAATATCTGGATAAAAGGGACAGTCAACACAGTAATGACTGGATAAAAGGGACAGACACCACTGTAATATCTTGATAAAAAGGACAGTCACCACAGTACTGCCGGAATAAAAGGGACAGACACCACTGTAATATCTTGATAAAAAGGACAGTCACCACAGGAATGCCTGGATAAAGGGGGCAGACACCACTGTAATGTCTGGATAAAAGGGACAGTCACCACAGTAATGCCTGGATAAAAGGGACAGACAGCACAGTAATACCTGATTAAAGGTGACAGACAGTACGCTAATACCTGGATAAAAGGGACATTCACCACAGTAATACCTGGATAAAAGGGACAGACACCACTGTAATATCTTGATAAAAGGGTCAGCCACCACAGTAATGCCTGGATAAAAGGGACAGATACCACTATCATATCTGGATAAAAGGGACAGTCAACACAGTAATGCCTGGATAAAAGGGACAGATACCACTGCAATATCTGGATAAAAGGGCCAGTCACCACAGTAATACCTGGATAAAATGGATAGACAACACAGTAATACCTGATTAAAGGTGACACACAGTACAGTAATACCTGGATAAAGGGGACAGTCACCACAGTAATACCTGGATAAAGGGGACAGTCACCACAGTAATACCTGGATAAAAGGGACAGGAAGCACAGGAATATCTGGATAAAAGGGACAATTACCACAGTGATAACTGGATAAAAGGGACAGTCACCACAGTAATACCTGGATAAAAGGGACAGGAAGCACTGGAATATCTGGGTAAAAGGGACAGTCACCACAGTAATAACTGGATAAAGGGACAGTCACCACAGTAATACCTGGATAAAAGGGACAGACAGCACAATAATATCTGGATAAAAGGAACAGTCACCACAGTAATACCTGGATAAAAGGGGCAGACAGCACAATAATACCTGGACAAAAGGGATAGACAGCACAGTAATACCTGGATAAGAGACAGCCTCCACTGTAACACCTGGATAAAAGAGGACAGACAACACAGTAATACCTGGATAAAAGGGACAGTCACCACTGTAATACCTGGATAAAAGGGTCAGTCACCACAATAATACCTGGATAAAAGAGACAGCCGCCACAGTAACACCTGGATAAAAAGGACAGACAGCACAGTAATACCTGGATAAAAGGGACAGTCACCTCAGTAATACCTGGATAAAAGAGACAGCCACCACAGTAACACCTGGATAAAAAGGGCAGCCACAACAGTAATACCTGGATAAAATTGACAGTCAACACAGAAATAACTGGATAAAAGAGAGAGACAGCACAGTAATAGCTGGTTAAAGGTGTCAGACAGCATGGTAATACCTGGGTATAAGGGACAGTCACCACAGCAATGCCTAGATAAAAGGGACAGCCAGAAGATAGTTTAGTCATAACTGGATAAAAGGGAGTGTCACCACAGAAATACCTTGATAAAATGGACAGTCACCACAGTAATAATTAGATTAAAGGGACAGACAGTGCAGTAAATCCTAGTTAAAGGGGACAGAGAGCATAGTATATCTGGTTAAAGGGGACAGACAACAAAGTAATACCTAGATAAAAGGGACAGTCACCACAGTAATACCTGGATAAAAGGGACAGTCAACACAGTAATACCTGGGTAAGAGGGACAGACAGAACAGCAATAACTGATAAAGAGTGACAGTTACCACAGTAATTTCTGGATAAATGGACAGCCATAACAGTAATACCCAGATAAAAGTGATAGACAAGACAATAATACCTGGATAAAAGGGACAGACAGCACAGTAATACTTGGATAAAAGGGACCGACAACACAGTAATACCTGGATAAAAGGGACAGACAGCATAATAATACCTGGATAAAAGCGATAGAAAGCTCAGTAATACCTGGATAAAAGGGACACACAGCTCAGTAATACCTGGATAAAAGGGACAGTCACCACAGTAATGCCTAGATAAAAAGGCAGACAGAACAGTAATGCCTGATTAAAATGGACAGATACCACAGTAATTTCTGGATAAAATGGGCAGTTATAACAGTAATACCTGGATAAAAGGGACTGTTACCACAGTAATGCCTGTCAGTTCATCCACGTCTGTTCGAAGGGTGAACGTTCACATGAAAAGTGGAACTGTCAGTCGAACCGTCAGCATAAACCACTCACCCTTTCCCCCACCCCCTTTCCTATTCCCTCCCCTCCCCCTTTCCTTTTTCCCTCCCCTACATGTAGATTGCAGTTCGGGGCTTTCCCGGGGAGCGCAGGTGGGTCCGCTAGTATATCTAATGTAAACAATCTACTGACTGTGGATTGTGGTTGTGACCATAGTTGATGCATTCGGGTGTCATGATAACCGGATGTGGAGAATGCTCATGATGGATAACTATTACTTACTTTGGATTACATGGTAACTATTTTCACCCGGATTTTTTTTTTTTTTTTGTTTTGAGGGAGACTTTGTTCACTTCACTTTTTTTGTCATATTTAACGATTTTATTTCGTATATTTTGTATGACACTTTCAACCATACAGTGCTTAAGACAATGAAAAGAGGGAGTTGGAGTGGTAGGACATCAAGACTGAAGAAAGGAAGCTGAAAGGAGGTAAAATAAGCAACTTAAAAGCAGGTGCAGCTAGGGGCCGAAGGGATTCCACAGACAACCATCAGTGAATCCAAGTGCACCTAGTGAGGTGCACTGACGGCACTGAAATAATATGCCAATCTAGGTTTTCAATTTGCTTTCAATGGAAACTTATCATTATGCACATAGTCAGAAAAAAGACAAGTACAATACCAGTTTTTGCAACAAAGAGAGAGAGAGAGAGAGAGAGAGAGAGAGAGAGAGAGAGAGAGAGAGAGAGAGAGAGAGAGAGAGAGAGAGGAGAGGTCTCAAAATAATTGAATAAAAAACTTAAGATGGCAACTACCTTTACCTATTTCTAATAAGCATCTATAATAATTTTTTTTTTTTTTATGTGCCAGGAAATGATGGATGATCAAACCAATGGCACCCTTCGCTGCAGAGTCAGATAACGGACTTTAGTCTGAATGCTCTGTATTTACTTTTAAGATTAAATAATGAAATAAGCAACCAGGCACGACCTTCCCTATCTGGATAAGATACGAAGGAAATTAGCAACCATGTACCAGGACAACTTTTCAGCTTATAAAACAAAGGAGCCTCGCAGATTAAACACTTCTTTGTTCAGGACAACTTTGCACCCTTACAATACACACGCGCGCGCGCGCTCATATTTAGACAGCTTCCCTACCAATGGTATGTTATTTGAAAACTTATTACACAGTTTGTCTAAAGATGACTATGGCAGTTCTTTATCCCTCCTTTATGTCAAGTACACAAATGGTAGAAGTCAGAGACATAATAGGTATTTATGACCCCAGCTGGACCCCTTTTCAGAGAGCCTAGGTATCTCGAGTGTAATGAAAAGGACTAAGAGGCAAGGTTTCATAATGACTCTCATCAAATTGCTTATGACACTATGAGTTAACACAAAATACATTACCATTTAACTTCGCTTACATTTGCATTGTCATTTATCTTTACCATAAAAGCTTCACTAACTGTTTAGCATTAGGCTTTAATTAATTCCCCAAAAACCTTAAAAAAAAAAAAAACAACATTCTTGGCGTGTTTCACTCACACTCGTTTTACATTATTCAAAATGAACACTACATACATTACACTGAACATGACATTTCATGATTTATGCCAATGAAATTGTAACACATATTCACACTAAAATTATATCAAAACCTGTTCACTGACATTACAGACTTCTACAACTCAAGATGCCCTTTAAGTTTTAAAGAATTAAACTAGTAATTCATACTGAATTCACATATTTACATAAATGATTTGAGGCACTTAAGCAACTTAAACAAGGTATGACAACAATTACTGATCATGACTTGTGGTCAAGATAAAACCTATTCTGACAAGAATGCTGGGAAAGAAAATGGGCAGAGCTACAACTTGTTTACCAGAGACACTATTAACATTTTGACAAGCACATTATATTTGAGTTCAATTAGGTTACTGCCCTCATTTTACCAGCAAAAGAGAGAACGAGGTCTGTTCAAGGGAAATTTACAAACAGCCTAAATATACAGTGGTTTCTCTAGTTAACAGACAGATTTATTTCATGTGCCCCTTGACCCTTTTACGATGAGGCATACAATGGCAAATGCTGATGCTACAAGAGAGAAGGGGCAGGGGGAAATTTCAGTCATATGAATGCTGACTAGTAGTGTGTTTTAATCCTTTTAAACATTTCCAGTTTGGGAGAGGGTAGGATCAAGGGAAAGGAATGGGAGATCTGAATTGGAAGTAAGCATCACATGGGGAAAGAGAACTTCTGTAATAAACAACTTAAAATTGAAGAGAAATCTCTCATTACTTTTAACAATATTTATTCTTCAAAGTATGTACATGTACTCCTACAGAGAGAGAGAGAGAGAGAGAGAGAGAGAGAGAGAGAGAGAGAGAGAGAGAGAGAGAGAGAGAGGTTGTAAAGGAATTGAAAATATTTAAAAAAGCAAAAAAGCTTTCCAGAAATTAAAAAAAAAAAGTAGCGGAGCTTTCCTACAAGGAGCCAGCCATTAGAATTCAATCGGTTTAAGTTATAAACACTTCATAATGACAAAATCAAATACTGTATCTTTTCACTGCTGGACCTATTCGTGTATACGGTGTATTAACTTCCAACATTTATATCTCCTCTTCCCTAGCTGAAACTGATACACGCTTTATATGGAGGGTTCCTCATTTATTACACAATTTTTGCTCAAGTCTACCCCTTACTGCATAAATGTTCACAGAGCATTTACACAATCTTAAGATAGTATCTCTCACCTATTTTCAGGGCTTCTACTATTCCTCCCCAAATAATAACTAACAATAAACTAGCAACTTCATTCATATGCATTCCATATCTAAATTATTTTGGCACACAAAAAGATAATTTTATTCACCAATATTTCATGTCTTTATATTGATTAACCTATACAGTATACCATACCTTAAAATTTCATTCCACTAAATTTTCATACACTAAGTTTATAGCCTACACGTCCTTCATCTGTATTCTACAATCTTTAATTTTGTTAGCCTGCATTTCTGTAATACCTACATCACAGTCCCCAACTTCTCCCAACACTAAGTGAATTTGCCAAAATTTCCTCCTGAGGAACATAACATGAAAAGACAAAAATATGAGAGAGAGAGAGAGAGAGAGAGAGAGAGAGAGAGAGAGAGAGAGAGAGAGAGAGAGAGAGAGAGAGAGAGAGAGAGAGAGTACTTCATAATTCAAAATATTAGAAAAATTTATAGCATGACTTTATAAAAATACAAAAGGGAACTGATATAGATGTTATCCTTAAAAAAATGAAATACTAATTAGAAAATACTGAGCATATATCTTCAAAAAAATGGAGTATGCTACGTTAGTATCCTTGAATGAATTCACAATACAAAGGGAATCATATTATGTTGCTGTTTCTAGAATTCAAAATTCAAAAGGGATAGCAGCAATCCAAAATTCACTCGTAGTGGATATTGTTTCACATTCAGTTTTATAGATGAAATTACGAAAGAAAATCTGAGGGATACAAGAACTATATACCTTGAAGTCTAAATTACAGAAGTTCTCTTTTAAATGCCAAACATTTTTACAATAATGTTACCTACGCTAACATAAACCTCATTCTCATCAGTTTCCAAGCTTTTGGCTATGAACATTTAATCTACATAGCAATACCCTATGATTTATTTTCACGGTTCCTCATACATACACATTACCACAGTGAGTTTAAGGTACTTCTAATCCATAAGTAAAAACTGAATAGCTTCCAAAGGCATGTGAAGAAAAATTCACTTGCTCCGCGAGTCAAAATCTATTTCAGAGATTGAAAACCATGGATTATTCTCTGAGAAACAGAAGTGTTCCGAAAACTTGCAAACTAAGTACTAGAGGTATGAACATCTCTTTCAATGAAGGAGTGCCCCTAAAACAACTCCATAAAAGAAAGCCTTGGCTACCCCTGTTAACCAAAGTGTGTCCTAAATAACTCAATAAATCCTGAAAAGTCATTAGCTTTCGCAAACCAAGAATTGCTCTGAATATATAATTAACAATGGAGTGCAACAAAAATCTTTAAGGAGAACTGTGAATTATTCCAAGATCCAAAGGATACTTTGACTACTGTAACTTCATAAACCAAGGAGTGCCGCAAATAATTCCATACACCAAAGAGTCCCACAGATCACTCCTCAAAGTAGTATAAATCAGGGCTTACCCAAATAATTCTATTAACCAAGAAGTGCACTGCACAACTCTGCAAATCAGAGAACGGGGCGAATAACTCCATAAATCAAGGGATGCCCAGACAATCCATATCTAAGGAGTGCCCTGAAACTCTTTAAAGCACAAAGTGCCCCACATAACCAGATGAAACAAAGAATGCCCTAAACAAGTCTAGGTAAATCATGTAGTGCCCTAAGGAAACCCATAAATCAGAGACTGCCCAGAAGGACTTTGTAAACTCCAAAAACCAAGAAGTCTCCTGAACAACTCTGGAAACCAAGAGTGCCATGAATGAATCCACAAACCAAGGAGTGTTTTTAACTCCATAAACCCAAGCATTCCAAGAAAAAAGAATCTGGAAACCTAGGAGTGTTATAAAATTTTCGTGAACCAAGTTTTGATTGAAAAACTCGCCACTCCATAAACTAACGAGCGCCCCTGAAGCCCATAAAACCAAGGCATCCCCAAAAAAACTCCATAAGCCACAGAGTGCCCCGAAATACTTTGTAAAGTAATGAAACTCCTGAAAACCCTTGTAAACCGAAAGTTTTCCAAAATTCCAAGAACTATAAAAATACCTCTCCTGAAAACTTGCAAATTTCATGTAATTTACATTTTCCTCAGATATACAGATCTGCAAGCTTGAGCAAAAGCTTGTTCAGTTGTTGAAGCTTTGTAGCAAGGCAGTCAACTAATGGCAGGTGAGTGACTGGACAGGAGATAGGAGGGAAAGAATACGTCATCTTCCTCTCATCTGACCTTTCACCATCAAAACCCTTCAGGCAAGTTGATGTTCTGTCGAGCAGCTACAACAGATCCTAACGACTTGTAGGCGACACCCCTTAAGTGCAAGTACATGTACATTAAAAACCTGACCTCATTATCTGACACCGAGTAGATCGTCCTAAATTCTAATGATGGAACAATACCCTGATTTGTTACCTAGGTATGGAGCAGTCATCCTTGCCAGAAGACTCATGCACAAAACTTGATGACCTCCCCAAATAGAGTGAGACCGTATTTTTGGATGCTTCTTTCCTGTGGCTCATTTTCCTAATATACAATCGTTGGCTGTGAGTTCGTGTACTTGACAAAATAGCATCTTGTTGTATTCACCTCCTATAAAGCCACAAAGGAAAGATACTGGAAGTCTCGAATCTCACATCGGGAACTGATGGATTTTAAGTCTTCTCCACAAACGCAGGAATGAATGAGAACAAGAGAGAGATTTTGATGAATACTGATTTTCTCCACACTGTGAAAGTAACCACTTTTAGATCAGCAGTTTAGAAGGTCTAACTTTCTAACAAGTTCAGTGACAAAAGGGAGCAGAGAAGGTGCAACCCAACCACTGATTATATTAGACAAGTATCACAAGTAATCCAGGTTGACAACGGCTGGACGCTCACCGAGAACATCAAGAAACGTGAACTAGGCTATAGTTGCTAAAAGTAGGTACTTAAAAAAAATAGCATGCAAGAAACTACTGATTTTAAGTATGACGATTATCAAAGGGCTTCAGTTCACAAGGCGCACAAATTCTGATTTAAGACAAAGGGTACCGACAATATGTATCCATATGATAGAAGAATTTAGTGAAAGCATAATCAAAACATTGCAGCATCAGCATAAAATGCTAAAGCTACGGCAAAGGAAACTTGCACTATAAAAAACCAAAATATGCAAATATTACCAAGACGACTTTTCAAAGAATTACCATGAAGAAAACATCCTGTAAACAAATCATGACCTTACACCCCCTTAATTATGAATTTAGATCTTAGACACAGATATATATTAATAAATGTGACATGTAAAGAGCTAACTTAAAATCCAAACATGACTTTTGATAAGGTTACACTTTTGTTATCTTGTATTTCATCCCATCAAGTACTTTTTATGACCCTATTTCTTCAACATTGATGGTTTCCTATAGATTTCCTTGTCAGGAACACTTCAGTTTCACTGAATTTAAGACTTATTTTTTAAAACTACCACCTAAAATGACAGCTATTTTTTTTTTTTCAGATTTATGAACTGGCTTTCGCTACGACATATTACAAATACTGAGCAATAACTAAAGCCTTAAATTTACTTGTAATACAAAACCATACACCTTGATTTGTCATCATAGTGGTGATTCCGAGAATGGCAGACTTAGACTTGCCAAAAATTCAAAGAATCCAACCAATAACAGAATATAATACAAGCTTACTCTATAGCTCATAAAATTGTTGTTTCTCACAGTTTTGGCCGAATTTCTGTGCAAACATTAACAGCAATACGCTGATGAGAATGAAATTTAATAAATGGGTCTTCAGTAAAAGGTATGACCCAAAATTACTAAACATGAAAAGTTGACCAACTTCGGTCAAGTGATAGTTTAAAGATACATCAAGTTGTGATTATAACGATTCAGTAAAAATATGCAAGGTTCTTGTTGAACATATCAAATGGAAAACTGATGGTAATGTTTATGAAAGTGATATGACAATATTCTGCATAGAAGAAATTATTCAATTAACACCACAAAAAAATGATAAGATTTTAAATACTGTACAACTAACAAAAAACTAATTAGGTAGTGTTATCTTAAAGAACTAACTTTATATCTGATTGATTAACCAACATCAAAGTACCGTAACTGAAACCTTACTATGAACACTTCATGAGAAATTTTAAAGCTAAGACTCATACTCTTAAAAACCTTAATGTAGATGAATTCCAAATATTGAAGCTACAGATTTTCATACCCCTGCATTGCAGGTTAGAAGTTTAAACATTCTTTTTCCATAATCCACATCTCCTTGAAAGCTACAGCTATACATTTGCTCCTTCAAGCTAGTGGCCAACTTTCAGCTGAAAGAAAAATTTATGATTTAAACACTTAATACTGTACTTTGTGATAGACACTGAAATTGAGTGAACACCAATAAAAGCACTTTAAATTTTTGGTAAAGATTTGTTTGCTGGAAAAAAAGTAACTTCTTCAAGTACTCTTTAAGCTGTTCAATATTAAGTCCATGGGGATACAGGCTTCAGTTACTTATTTATTTAGCTTTAAAAAAATGAATCATCTCTTGCTGAAAATAAGACTGCTACGATTCTCTACAACACAAGGAAGTTGCTGTTCAAAATATGTCCGCTCCCATCAACTAATATAAAATACGGAATCCAATTGTGTAGGTAAGAAAAATTTTGCGCCTTTTATCACTAAACATGATTGTAATAAGGGCATGCTGTAGATATTACCGATGTGGCACGTTGCTGGAATATCCAGAGTACTGTAAATGAGATGCTGTGACGAACACTAAACCATCATATAATTATTTACTTAAAATCTTTGATTCTCATTAGAAAGCACGGCATTAATAAAATTCATAAGGACTTTTTTCTAAAATGAACCGTTATACTGCAATATATATGAGATTCTCAATGGCTGAATGAAACTTTTCAAGACTGATAGAAAATTATCTTTAGTAAATAAGAAAAGCTTCTCTTTCAAATGCAATTCTAAAAATATATATATTTTTTATTTAAATAGGAAAGTGCAAATTCGCTGAAAAAATTACTAATGAACACAATACAATATCTTACTAGGACAGTAAAATTTCTGCTTCTCTTATTGCTAAAAGACCCCGGAACTATATCCTGCATAAAACACCTTGGACTGAATTATCGATACTCTACATTCTCGACTTTTATCTTTATTGCTATAACTATGAGGCATCACTATCCATGCATCACTATCCATGCAAGAGAAATGGTAACTTATAATATTAGAATGGGGAGTCATAAGTACACCATCTCGTTTCATAAGGCCTCTGATATAGTAAGTAAGTAAGTATACCTTAGTTTTACCAGACCACTGAGCTGATTAACAGCTCTCCTAGGGCTGGCCCGAAGGATTAGACTTATTTTACGTGGCTAAGAACCAACTGGTTACTTAGCAACGGGATCTACAGCTTATTGTGGAATCCGAACCACAGTATAGCGAGAAATGAATTTCTATCACCAGAAATAAATTCCTCTAACTCTTCATCAGCCGGCCTCTGATATAGTACTGTGCGTAGTATGAGAGAGAGAGAGAGAGAGAGAGCATATGATTTTTTTGAGGAAACACCAGATTTGTTATAGGGGAATGAACTGGGCAAATTTTCAGGAAATTCACCTATTTACAGTACAGAATTAATAATTACTGAAGAGGAGCTATGCTATGTGATATGATTTTTACAACTTTGGTGAAAAACGGGTTAATATGGGTGAAATTAAGACAATGTTGGACATATAACAAACGTTTACATATCACAACCTAGCCCCGACCCCTATTGTTATACACAGGTTTTACTGTACCCAACTATCCTGGATTACGAATACCAGAAATTACCATATTTTGAACAGAATTCTATGAATATTCAGCAACACTGCAGTTATTCAACAAGATAAAAAAAAGTTAACAATTCAAGAAGTATTGGGAAAGCAGTTTTTTGTTTAAATGGGACCTCTCTAATCATGTTATTCTTTCTTATCCTGTCCTATAAAAAATTACTTACTACAGGTAATGAGTTTCTATACCGAGACAGCATAAGTCAAAGTCAGTAACAACTCGAGTGATTTACTCTGACATTGCACATTTAAATTTATGATGGAAAATTACTTTTCCATCGTAAAGGTCAGACTACTGAGTGTGATTTGAATTATTCCAATCTTAGAAGGATTATTAGAGATATTATTATATAAAACACTACTCTATATTCCAGTTTCTAACGAGTTACCCATGAATACCAAATCATTATCCATTTTGTAATGTAAGTGGCATTTGAATTTTCATAAACTAATTTGAAAACAAAACCTCTTTAGCATAGCTTTATACTTATGAAAGGCAAGTCCAACAGTTGTTGTACTAGTTGCTCGATATAATGTTGCTTCTGTTCTTCCTCTCCCACTGACGTTCCTGTAATTCCATTTCCTCTGCTTATTCTTAGTTTTTAAATTTCCACCTCTGGCCATTGGTTTATATGAGCAGGTACCTAAAAATATGTGGAAGAAAAAATTCAGGTATTTATGTTACAGAAGTTCTAAAAACTGTTCACCAACAAATTCAACCAATCTGAGACATAAATATGAGAAGGCTTAAGCAATAGCCTGTTCTAACGCATAACATTTGATTTCCTTTACACAATGTGAAATACCTTAATATACTAAACTTAGCATATAAACATTCTTTTTTCATGCTGAAATTACGTTCAAAATTATCTTTGAGGGCAACAATGTTAATGACCAGAGTTTAGGAGTAAACTAAGATTATAGCAAAGTATAGCAACTTTAAAATGTCTAATATTTGGGGGAAGAAGCTCAATGACCCCGAAATGAATATGAAAATGACATTTTTATGATAAAATACAGTTTTATATATACTTACCCAGTAATTACTTAGCTAACAATTTCTTGCCCCGGCAGCTTGAAAATAAAAAAAAATCCGTGGGTAATACTTCACTTAGTACAGGTGACTGGTCCCGCCGATAACGGGAATACCAAGAACTAATAGCAGGCAACCTCTTTCTGTTTAAGCCTTATGTCCATAAGCGGGGAAGAAGGAGGGCTTCATCCGTAATTATTAGCTAAGTATACATACAATTATTTTATCATAAAAATGTCATTTTTATATAAGTAACATACCTAGTAGTTACTTAGCTGATTTCACACTGACAGGAGGTGGGATATATGGACATATTCTACTCCAGAACATTCAGTCATGTAATGAATAAATGGAAGTAGAGTCGCTATAATAGTATTGAGTACAATGCTTGTAGTTCTTTATCAGTTAAGAGAGCCTGCAGCAGAGAACTGCATCTGGTTGTTGCTCACCTTAACCTGTAGTGGCTTGGTGGTAAAGCCAAGGGTTGCCTCTATTTAAGTGGGAGTTTTGTAGTGAGGGAGTACTCCGATGGCTACCAAAGCACCAGTGAAAGTTATGTATCTAAGGAGCAAAACTTTAAAAGGTGCCCTTGCCCTGGGTGCTGTACCAATGTAAAAAACAACAAGATACACTGTCACCTACAATGAAATAACACCACAACCCATCCACTAAGAGTGGTGGGTGCTCCAGGTACTTTGTACTTCTTGGCTCCTAAAAACTCTATACCTCACTAGAAGGTGAAGAGATAGTGTGAGAAAATCCTATGCTTCCTTCCGCAGTCTCATGCCAGTTACTGATAATTGCAAGGTACTGCCAAATATTTAACACTTTCCCGTAGGACAATTGTAGAATGGACATAAAGGACAAGTGGACCCTGAAAGTTAAAGAGGAAAAAACTTTTCTGGCTTCTTTAGCTTTCAATTAAAAAGAAGGGAAATGCTCCCCTAAACCTGAGAGTATCTCCCCTAAACCTGAGAGTATCTCAGAAAATAAAGTCCATAGTACTGTATCAAGGACCAGATGTTCTAAACAGGGACAAGACAAGACCTAGCCATAACACCTTAGGTTATGGATAGCCTCTGAACTACAGATTCTTTTCAGGTAATACCTGAACATCTCAGCTGGACAGAGGTGTCTCTATTCATCCTCAGATTTGGTGAGCACTGTTAGGTGCTCAGAGAACGAGCTGCCACCAGGCTGTGGTTGGAGCCAGAAGTTTTAGTCAGAGGATGGCATGAGCTCTGGCCATCATACTATAGAAAAGAATGGCTTCAAATTTCCACTTCCTCCCAGGAAATGCTGGAATGCTCCAACTGTACAAGAAGCTATCTATTCTTCCTCAAAGTTAGTGAGCTCCTGGGTGCTCAGAGAATGGCTGGCACCAGGCTGTAAGCAAGGCCAGCAAAGCTGGCTGCCATCTAAGTACGAAACTTTTGTGAGCTGGAGGGCATTCCTAAGAGCTTTGGTTAGAGCTGGCACCTGGCTGTAACTGGCATCAGGAGAGGGGAAAGCCAGGAGAGGAAAAAACCCATACTAATGAGTGCTCCTGGGTATAATCCCTAGCTGTCAAGACTGTTTTCTCTACTGTTAAATTCTTGAGAGAGAGAGAGAGAGAGAGAGAGAGAGAGAGAGAGAGAGAGAGAGAGAGATCTAGGTCATGGAAGGGTCCTTGTTTCTCGGTAAAAAAAATCCCAGGATAAATGAGCAAACCTCGTTATTGAGTCTGACTTAGTTCGATCCCCTTTCCCATCTCTCAAATGTCTTTTGTAGCACATCTGAAAAAAAAGTATCTCCTTTATAAACACCCGGACAACCCAAAGACTGTCCACGTAAGAGCGTACCACCCTTGATGGTGTCTCTTGAAGTGAGATTGTTCAGGAAGGTACAAAAGGTGGAAGGATCCTAGGATAGTCCATCAATCCATCACAGCAAATCGATAACCATAATTGCAATTTAGAACGGGGATACAAGGGACATAGTAACATTTTGATGAGTCTGAAAAAATCCAGCCCTTCCTTGACCATATTGAACAGTGGAAGAGCTCTGAAGTCCAAATTGGAACAATCTCGTAAAAAGGTGTCTGTTGACCATGTTAGAAGGTTCCCTTAAGGTGGCAGACAGTCAAGGTCGGCCTGCCCCATAGATAGTAAATAACTTGACAGATCAGGGGAATCAAGGTCCACTCAGGAGTAAAGGTGGGTTTCTGACCATTCAGTTTCTCTGCCAGAAATTCCAGTTAGACTAGAGAAAACTTGATCAATCATTCATAGTAAAAACATCCTCTTCACTTGGGGGTGAGTGTTAGAGTAAAAACATAAGAACTGTGGTGATGTCTAAAGGAATACCTTAGCCTACCATCTCCTGGCGTTTTCCTGGTTCCCCAAGTGGGCACCCTCAACTAGAATGAGGAGTGAGTAGTAGTCTAAGACTAGACTCATGATGAGGGACCTCTTCTGAAAGACTAAAATTTGAAACTACCACTGTAGGTCCAGCTGAAAATTCAGGTCTTGGAAAAAAGACAGTGGAGCCTGGCTAAGAAAACCTGTCCCTGCTGGACCTGTGGGACAGATTGAAGTTCATGGCCAGAAAAGAAAACAGAAGAAAGCAGAGCATAGACTCGAGAGAAGGCTTGTGCCATAGTTGTAGAAGCCAAAACTCTCAAACTGGCAGACTCTGTCTCGTGAGACAAGTCTAAGATATCTTCCATAGTCTGTGTGTGGACATAAAAACGAAGCATCCTACATAACCAGGAACTCCATACAAGCACCCCAGGGAGTGGCTGACAGGACTGTGCAGTTTGGGGGCGAGTGTTAGAGTAAAAATGTAAGAACTGTGGTGATGTCTAAAGGAATACCTCAGTCTAGGCTCTTCTGGCATTTTCCTGGTTCCCCAAGTGGGCTCCCACAACTAGAATGAGGAGTGAGAAGTAGTTTTAGACTAGATTCATGATGAGGGACCTCTTCTGAAAGACTAAAATTTGGACAACTACCACCGTAGGTCCAACTGAAAATTCAGGTCTTGGGAAAGAGACAGTGGAGCCCAGCTAAGAAAACCTGTCCCTGCTAGTCTTGTGGCTAGTTTTGTGGGACAGGCTGAAGTTCATGGCCAGAAAAGAAAACAGAAGAAAGCGGTGCATAGACTCAAGAGAAGGCTTGTGCCATAGTTGTTGAAGCCAAAACTCTCAAACTGGCAGACTCTATCTCATGAGAAAAGTCTGAGATATCTTCCATAGTCTGTTAGGAAAACGAAGTATCCTATCCTATATAACCAGGAACTCCATTCAAGCGCCCTGGGGAATGGATGACAGGACTGTGCAGTTCATTAAGAAAACCAAACAAACTTGTAGGACATTGTGCAGACCTGCTGATAACTAAGTGGACTAAATGCTGACCCTGTCGATACTTGACAGCCACAGACACACGGCCATCAGGGCAGGATCAACTTCCTATGCGATAATGCCCAGCATTAACTTGAAAACACCTTGTACAGACTTAAACCATATGCGGCACTGTACTTGGCCAAAGCATGCTTAAAGGAACTTACAAAATCCACAAGGTATACAAAAGCCTGGCCATAGGATAGAAAAGGGTCTTGAACCCAACCAGGAGTAACAACTTCTGTTGCAGTCATACACAATGCTCTAAAAAAAAAATCTTACAAAAACTTAACTAGGCATTCAGTGCTGGTAGCCTAGTATAGATAGAAAGAGCTAAGTGGTCTGGAGCAGGAGTTGGGAGCTCGGGATCAAATGTCCAAAAGCTGGTGCCTAGAGCTCTGAAGATAATCAGGGGCTTGGGAACAGATGCCGCTAGTGAAAGGGTTCATGGTGCTCCTTTCAGCCTGGAGCCAAAGAAAACTATCCCTAAAGGACAAAAGGACCGAGCATATATGCCTTCTGAAAGTAGTTGTGATTCTTTCATTATACAGCTGATGCTGGTAACACTTGCAAGTCCCCTGTCTTCTTAGCCCCTGCTCCTGATGTTAAGATAAAAGAGACCCTTGCTCCAAATCTTGACAAGAACTTAAACCAGGAGGACTAATTTCATCTAAGTATCAGAGGGAGTAACACAAAAACATTTGTCTTGCTCCCTTAAAAAACCAAAGTCAGGCTCCCACCTCCCTGTGGAGGTGATAGCTTTCTTCAAAAAGCTCATAATTTCATCCACCACAGTCCCTGTCTGCAAAGGCCAGTGCTTTGAGACACTAATTGATGTCACAGAATGGAGCAATTTGGGTTGTCTGGAACTCTAGGCAAAGGATGAACAGGATAAAAAGAGAAGTCCACCTGAGAGTGTTGAATGGTACTCAATAAGAGGGGGTTAGATACTGTAGAGAGGACACTGGATGATCAGAAACTAGTGTCTGCCACTTGAAAACATGAGCTAGGCTTTCAACTGGAAATTGTGCTTAAAAAAAAATAACTATGTTCTTAGAAGAGACAGGTGCCAAGCTAAAGAGAGGTTGGCATCAGCCACTAGTAAGCTGGCGCTAGACGCAAGAGGGCTGGTGTTGGGAGCTCTATATGAAGATGAGTTCTGGCACCAAATGGAGCTTGGGCTCTATAGGGCGCTCTGGGCGCTATAGGGCTTCTGAGGACAAGAAAGGTCAACTGGGTATTAAATTGTTGATTACCTGAGCGCAGCTATACAAGGCAGAGTGCGGACGGAAATGTGGTGTTCGACCTCCGAACGCCGTGACCCACTCTCTGAGTAATCTGTGTTTGTTGACAGACAAACAAATGTCAATTTTGAGAGACATAATAAATGTACAATGATGAAATACATATCGGCAGAAAAGCCAGAAAATTCTACACATGACTATTTACACGAGAGTCTTGACATATTAAGAAGTGCAATACATGATGTGATTGATGCGAAGTTGAAGAGACATCTGACGTCTTTACAAATACTCCCCCCCCCAAGACAATAATTACAAAGGTAATGATTGGAAGACACCTAAAAAAAAATCAATCACGGACTGCTTCGACTGCTGAATCACCCTGCGGCTTAGCCGAGTGGATGACTTCATTAGTGCGGCCCTTGGGACGTCCTTGACCCCGTTTCTGAATGGCAACGGGATCATCTGCGGCCACATTTTGTGGAGGAATTCTGGGGAGCCTGCCAGTTTCCTCCTGAAATTCGCTGTCTAACGGGAAAGCTGGTTTCAGCCAGCCAACAGAAACCCAGTCTTCACGCCCATGGACGTTGATGAGATAGGCCTTGGATGATCTGCTCATGACACGGTATGGGCCCCTCTATGGTCTGGTCAAGGGTGGGTGGTGGGCGTCGATCCTGATGAAGATGCGGGTGCAGGCAGCCAGACGCCCAGGGCTGTAGATGTGGGTCCTGTCTGTGAAATTCTTTTGGCAGGGCGTGAACTTCTGTGCCACTTCCATCAGCCTTGGAAGGGAGGTATCTTCATCGTTTGGCGCCGTGAGGAAGAACTCTCCTAGAATGGCTAGTGTTTTGCCGTAGACTTTTTCTGCACTCGGTGCGGTGCGGAGACCCAGCAGGACCCAGGGAAGCTGGGTCTTCCAATTGTCGTCGATACAGCATGCCATCAGAGCTGCCCTTAACAAATGGTGGGCCATTTCCACCATGCCGTTGTCTGCGGGGTTATATGCCGTCGTACTGTGTAGAGTTGTCCCCATCAGGCGTGCCAGGGCAACCCAGAGCTCCGACAAGAATGCCGAGCCCCTGACTGTAGTTATGCTGTCAGGCACACAGAAACGGCTGATCCAACTCAACAGGAGGTCCTCTGCACAGGCGGCCGTTGATGCTTCTGTCACTAGGGTTGCTTCTGGCCACTGTGTGGAACGGTCTATGACCGTCAAGAGGTATCTGGTGTCCCCTGATTGTGGCAGAGGACCTACGACATCTATATGGATGTGACCAAAGTACTGACGTGGTTGAGGGAATTCTCTGATGCCTGACTCCGTGTACCAGGTGACTTTACTTGTTTGGCTCAGTATGCAGTTCTTTGACCACTGCCAAACGTCCTTTTTGATACCATGCCACACAAACTTCTCTGTCATCAGGTGCACCATTGTTCAACCTGATGGATGGGACAGGCCGTGGATGACATCGAATGTCTGCTTTCTCCTGGACACGGGGATCAGGGGGTGTGGGTGGCCCGTGCTGGTGTTGCAAAAAAGTGGTGAACTGGATCCTCCTATGGGCACTTCTGCCCACTTCAGTGCGGTGAGTGCTGTGCGGTAAGCTGCTGTTTCTGGTTCTGTGGCCTGTTCCTTTGCCAGGTCCTATAGTCTATGCCGAGGTAGTCGGAATTTATCTCGACTCTTGACAGGGCATCAGCTACTGGGTTCTTCCTGCCGGGGATGTAGCTAATGGTGCGGCCGAACTCAGAGATAGCGGCCAAGTGCTGCTGCTGCCTTGCAGACCATGCGTCTCCTGCCTTCATGAACGCATGTACTAAAGGCTTGTGGTCTGTGAGGATGGTAAAATGGGTGCCATCCGAGAGGTACTTGAAGTGCTGCACGGCTTGGTAGATTGCCAGCAGTTCTCTGTCGAGTGCGCTGTAGCGGGTCTCTGGCAGTGTTAACTTGTGACTGAAGTAGGCTAGGAGGCATGGGGAGCCTTCTAACACCTACTCCAACGAGCGATGTTGCTGGCGACTGAGGTAAGTCTCAGGGAGGCTGTGGGGTAGTGATGTGTTAATGTGGTGGCTTTGACGAGGGCAGCCTTCATCTGCTCGAACGCCTGTTGTTGTGGAGCTGACCACGCCAGTTCTTTCGGCTTCCCCTTCAGGACTGCGGTCAGGCGATACATGATGCTGGTGACGTCTGGAATGAAGTGGCGGTAGTAGTTGACCATGACGAGGAACTCCTGTAGGGACTTGATGGGTTTTGGCATTGGGAGCTTCTTTACTGCGTCCACGTTGGAGGCCATGGGGAGGATACCTGCCGGGGAGATCTCATGGCCCAGGAAGTCTACCTTTTCTGCTCCGAAGGTACACTTGTCGAACCTGACGACTAAACCATTCTCCTGCAGGCATTTCAGCACGGCCCGGACGTGGTGCAGGTGTTCCTCCGGGGACTTGGAGAAGATCAGGATGTTGTCTACGTAGCAAACGCAGAAAGGTAGGTCCCCCAAGATGGTGTCTATAAGGCATTGGAGTGTGGCCCCGGCATTCTTGAGGCCGAAGGTGGAGTAGGAGAAGGCATACATTCCGAACGGTGTGATGATTGCTGTCTTCGGAACGTCACTGGTGTGCACTGGTACCTAAAAAGAAGACTTGAGTAAATCCATATTTGTAAATACTTTGGCCCCGTGTAGGGCACCTGTTAGGTACTGCATGTTCGGCAAGGGATAGTGGTCTGGTGCCGTTAGTAGGTTCAAGCGATGATAGTCCCCCAAGGACTCCAGGAGCTGTCTGGTTTCTTTACCATGTGGAGGGGGGGATGCCCAGGGGCTCGATGCCTTCCTGCAGATACCCATCTGTTCCATCTCGGCGAAGACCTGTTTAACATCTAGAGTTTTTTGGGTGGCAAGCGCCAGAATTTGGCATGTGTTGGCTGGCCTGTCGAGGTGATATGGTGATGGATGCCATGTTTGGCCTGGGATCCCGGTAACTAACACAGCTCTGGCTTGAAGACATCAGGGAACTCGTGGAGGAGGGTGCTGTACTTGTTCGGAGAGATGGAGCAGACTGTGGGCATGCCCGGCCAGGTGGAGCGCGGTTGAGAGCGGCAGGTTCCGGTATCCAGCAGGCATTTTCGGCCAGCGTCTACCAGAAGTCTGTGGTGTGTGAGGAAATCAGCGCCCGCGGGGGGGGGGGGGGGGGGGGGGGGGGGGGGGGGGGGGAACTTGACGTCCACGATGACAAAGGGCCAATCATATTTATGACTCAGGATGGATATTCTGCGGGTCACAGTTCCGTAGCAGCGTATGGGGCTTCCACTTGCGGCCACCAGCGCGGTTGTGACACTGGATGTGCAGTCGTGGTCCTCTCTTGATGGCGGAAACACTGATTGCATAGCTCCAGAGTCTATCAGCATCCATCGTTTCAACATAGAATCGTGGATGAAGAATCTTGTTGGTCGGGAGTCTTTAAGGTTTGCGGCCACTGCTGTTACTTCTGGTTGCTTTTCTCGTTTTTTGTAAAAGAACAGGGGGTCTGCAATTTTTGGCAGCACTTCTGAACCTCCGATGGAAGTAACACCAGACTGGATTTGTCTACGTCCTCTGCTGCTGTGGCGGAGCTTTCTTCCTGTACACCACATTCGTCTCCTCTGCCTCATCTTCTTCTGTTACCAGGTTACAGGCTGTGGATGTTGTGGAGTGTTTGGAGGCCTTGGTAACCTCATGGAGTTTGTGTGTGACGTTCACCAATTCGCCCATTGAAAGGGCGCCGGCATCCGTATTTTGCCCCCTCACCTCCTGCGGCAGGCGCCGCAGGAACATTTCTCATGACAAGCTGACCACCTCCTCCAACTGTTCACGTCAACCCCCGGCAGCATCAGGAGACCTCAGAGCTCATTCCAGGCGCCCTTGGGTGATGCGTCCCCCGCTCATCTCGCAGTTCTCTGTACTTGACTTTGCTTAACTGTGTGTCCAACCATGGGGTGATTTTGTTGAAGACCTCCTCCCGAAGCGTTGTCATGGTTTCGTCCGCCTTGGTCTCCTCGTCTGTAATTTTCACCACCTAGAAATGGACATCTGCCTGCAGAAACCAAGATGCAGTGTTTTGTCACAAGAATGGAGGGAGTTTTATCTCCTGGCTTATTGCTGCCTTTGAAGGTGAGAGAGGGATGCAGAGGATCTGTGCTTTCTCAAAATGACTTTCTACCTCAGTGTCTGACATTCTCCCTCACACCAAAGCACGAAGTACATGCAGTATTTAGTCTGTTAATGTCATTTGTGGCTCATCAGAAGTCAAAACTATATGCCGTGTGGTTCTGTTAATGACTTCTGAGTACGGTCGACGCGAACCGTAAATGGCAGGGCCAAACCGTTTCATCACGCCAGAATGTACCTGAAGTGGTACGCTGTAATTAGTCCATTAGTGGCGTGGGTGTTCTCCGAGGGAGGAGCTTTCAGAGGCCTAGACTTTTGTCGCCATGTGGTTCTGTTAAAGGCTCTCTGAAGGTAAAGTGGCTGTAATAAGTCTGTTAACGGCGAAGCCAAAACCGCTGTGTTTACCGTCATCCTCGGGTCACCAGTTGTGAGGACAAGAAAGGTCAACTGCGTATTAAATTGTTTATTACCTGAACGCAGGTATACAAGGCAGTGTGTGGACGGAATTCTGATGTTTCACCTCCGAACGCCGTGACCCGCACTCTGAGCATTTTGTGTTTGTCAACAGACAAACAAATGGCCATTTTGAGATACATAATGTACAATGATGAAATACATATCGGCAGAAAGGCCAGAAAATTCTGCACCTGACTGTTTACATGAGATTCTTGACATATTAAGAAATGCAATACATGACGTGATTGATGCGAAATTGAAGAGACTTCTGCCATCTTCACAGGCTCTTGGGTGCTGTTAGGCACTATGGAGCTCGGGCACCAATGGGCACTATGGAGGTTGAGTGCCAATGGGCGCTTGGGCGCTACTGGAAGCTTGGGAACTACTGGAAGCTTGAGAGCTACTGGAAGCTCGGGCGCTATTAGGTATCCGGGTGCCATCGGGCGCTATTAGGTGCCTGGGTGCCTGGGTGCCTGGGTGCCATCGGGCGCTAATGGACACACAGGCACTAATGGGCACACAGGCGCTATGGAATTAGACAAAAGGATCGCTCCGACACTGATGGTCAGCTTGGTGTCAACACTGGCATTCCACAAGCAGAAGTTCAAGAGACAAAAGTTCAAGACTGTTCCAGAAGATATAAAAAGGTGTGGACTACACTCCTGCTCCCTGAGAGATTTACAGGAGAGCAGAGAAGAGCAAATCTCCTCTAAAAAAAAAAGCTTCTTCAACAGCTGAAATTCACAACAAAAAATGCCATCGGCACTTTGCCTACACTGGAGTATCACTAGGAAAAAGCACGTCCCTATAGACACCTTTTCCATGGCTGTCCATTGACACCTACGGATAGCAGGCTCGACTGAGGGGCAGCTATCTGGGGACAGAACCCCTTTGGGCTTCCATGGGCCAACAGTATGCCTCCTCCCAGGTTTAGGGAGTCCTGTTGCCATGAAGAACGAAAATCAAAAGCAAATACATATCAAAAATCAAAGTAAAAATGAAACAAATAAACAAAGGAATAAAGAGTATGAGATGAAGGAAAAACGCAAACGATACAAGGCATCACGATATAAGGCATCAGCAACCAGGTACAGTGTAACAAAGCAATGTATCTATGATGCAAATGGATGGTGCAGATATGGAGATAGATGCAGATACAAACACAAAATTAATAATTATGAAGATGGAAGGTCAACTATTTTGGAAAAGTTGGATTTTTTAATGTCCAAAGTTATGGAAATGAAGAAAAGAACATCATATCAGAGCAGGAAAGAGACATCGGAAAATCCTTATTATTACCCATATTAGATAATGGGGATAAAACGCAAACCATCATAGTGATGAATGCACAGGGTTTAGTTTCAAGTAACTCAAAAAGAAAAACAGAGTTCTTAGAAGAACTAACCCAAACTGAAAAAATAGATATAATGAATATAAGTGAAACCTGGTACTCACAAAAGACTGGTAATGATGATCAGATAAAGTGTTTCCAAAATTATAGATCAGATAGAAAAAATAGGAATCAAGGGGGAACCGCAATATATGGGAGAGACGTAAATCAAGGAAAAATCTATGAGAAATATAGTAACACAGAATGTGAATTAATAGCAGTAGAATTTAAATCTGAAAAATTAGTAAACATTGTAATATACAGACCCCCTAATACTAAAGAGTTTGACATTATAATTAACAAATTGGATGATATATGTAGAAATCACAATGACTGGAATATACTCCTATCAGGAGACTTTAACTTTTCTTTCGTAGAATGGAAAGGATGAATAGGAGACGGTGGCTGTATTTATACATATAAAAAGGAGAGTAATAGTAGCGCAGAAGATAAAAGGCAATTTGAAAAGCTATTAGATATGCTACTAGAACATAACATTCAGAAAATAAATCACCTGCCAACAAGAAAGGAGAATATTTTAGACCTAGTGTATGTGAACGAGGTGAACTATGTTAAAGAAATGATAGTGTATAATACGAGTATTTCGGACCATAATGTCATAGAATTAACAGTCCGTTCCAAACCACATGAAAACAGAGATAAGCAAGAGAAGAAAAAATGGGAAGGATATGGAAAATACAATTTCTATAGTAAAAATATAAATTGGTCAAAAATAAATGAAGAATTAAACAAAGACTGCGAAAACATATTCGTAATTGATAATATACAGGTAAATATGGATGTATTATATAAAATATTAGAGGAAATAGTGGAAAAATATATACCGAAGAAGAAAAGCAAACATCAGTCACACATACCAAGAGACAGAGGGATCTTGTTCCAAAAAATCAGAAAGTGGAAAAAAGGTCTTGCAAAAGAAAAGAATGCATGGAAGCGATGGAACTAAAAAGATAGAAAATGCAGAACAAAAGATTATACAGTCAAAAGGAAATGAAAAACAGGACCTAGAAGAAAGGTGCCTACAAAATATCAAGCAAAACCCCAAAATTTTTTACTCATATGTAAAAAAGATGAATAAAATAAAAGTAGAAACAGACCCTCTAAGAATTGAAGGGCGATTAACGAATGAAAAAAAGGAAATGTGTAACATATCAGCAGAAAGATATAAGAGTGAATTTACACCTAGAATTGATAATGAAGATAATGTTACAGAAATAAAAGATGAAAATGGTGAATATTTATCGGACATAGATATTAATGAAGCTGATATTGTGCAGGCTATTAATGAAATTAAAAATGGATCAGCAGCAGGACCAGATGGCGTACCTGCCATTTTGTTATGGAAAGTGGTTCATTCAATTGCAAAGCCACTCGCAATATTATTAAGACAAAGTATAGATACAGGCAAGATTTATGATGAGCATAAATTAGCATATATTACCCCTACTTTCAAAGGTGGATCAAGACTAGAGGCAAGTAATTATAGGCCTGTGAGTCTGACATCTCATATTATGAAAGTTTATGAAAGGGTAATGAAAAAATATATAATGAAACATTTAATGAAAAATAGTTTAATATAGGACAGCATGGTTTTGTACCCGGAAAAAGTACACAAACCCAACTGTTAGTCCACCATGAAAGCATATATAAAAATATGATAAACGAAAAAGATACAGATGTGGTTTAATTAGACTTTGCAAAAGCTTTTGACAAGGTAGACCATAATATATTAGCGAAAAAAAATTAGAAAACATAACATTGTGGACAAAGTAGGAAGATGGATAAAAGAATTTTTGCAAAACAGAAAACAGATAGCGATTGCAAACGACGAGAAATCAGATGAAGCTACGGTAATATCCGGTGTGCCACAAGGTACGGTGTTAGCTGCATTGCTGTTTATGATTATGATTGCAGACATAGACAGTAATGTTAAGGACTCGGTAGTGAGAAGTTTTGCCAATGACACAAGAATAAGTAAAGAAATTACTTGTGATGAAGATAGGAACACGCTACAAAGAGACCTAAACAAAATATATAAATGGGCAGAGGAAAATAGGATGGTATTTAACTCTGATAAATTTGAATCAATAAACTATGGTGATAAAGAAGGAATGCTATATGCATATAAAGGACCTAATAATGAGAATCACAAATAAGGAAGCAGTTAAAGACCTTGGTGTGATGCTGAATAGGAATATGTTATGCAATGATCAAATAGCAATACTATTGACAAAATGCAAAGCAAAAATGGGAATGTTGTTCCAGCACTTCAAAACAAGAAAAGCTGAACATATGATTATGCTTTATAAAATGTACATACGTAGTACACTTGAATATTGCAATATAATATGGTACCCACACTACCAAAAGGATATTGCACAAATAGAGTGTACAAAGGCCCTTTACAGCTAGAACAGAAGAAGTTAAGGACCTTGACTACTGGGAAAGACTACAATTTTTAAATTTATATAGTCTTGAAAGGAGAAGAGAATGCTACATGATAATCCAGGCATGGAAACAGATAGAAGGAATTACCGAAAACATCATGGAACTAAAAATATCAGAAAGAGCAAGCAGAGGTAGATTAATAGTGCCCAAAACTATACCAGGAAAACTAAGGAAAGCACACAGGACATTAATCCACCACACACCAGCATCGATAATGCAGCGTCTATTCAATGCGCTACCAGCTCATCTGAGGAACATATCAGGAGTGAGCGTAGATGTGTTTAAGAATAAGCTTGACAAATATATAAGATGCATCCCAGACCATCCAAGATTGGAAGATGCAAAATATACCGGAAGATGCATTAGCAATTCTCTGGTAGACATCAGAGGTGCCTCACACTGAGGGACCTGGGGCAACCCGAACGAACTGTAAGGTCTGTAAGGTAAGGTAAGGTCTGACAGGGACAGGGTTCAGGAGAGGTGACAGGGCCGGATAGCCACATCCTCCACTAAACATCCAGTAAGACGCCTTTCCAGTGGCTGTCTGTTGATACCTGGGACTGGCAACAGGCTCGAATGAGGGGGCAACTACCTGTGTGTAAACCCCCCGACCTCCCTTGGACTTCCAGTATGTCTCCCCCTTGGTTTAAGGTAGTATGACAGGGACCTTTGTCTAGGAGAATCGAGGGACGAGTAGACACCTCCCCACTGCACAACACTTCACTATTATAAGGTTAACATCTGTTAACCCAAAAACAAGACTGGCAATGGCATGGGAAGGAAGCAAGGAAGCAAGGAAGCCAGGTGGGGGAGCAAGTGGAAAAAATTCATGAGGACCAGTAGAAGGAAAGAAACTTGCTGCAGGGAGGCAGTTGGTGCCAGGAGAGCTAGTAGCTCAGGAGCTAAGAGCTCAAAGGTTGGTGAACAGTCTGGGCGATCGTAGCACAGTTCCCGGGTGTTGAGAATGGCTACTCTCCTCAAAAAAGCAAGTAAAAATAAGCACAATTCTCTACCCACTACGTACTGCCCTTCCACTTCCAGATCTCTGCAAGGGAAAGTGTAATATGATGTTCAATTAATCATTTACCAAAAAGAGTTGAAGTACACAGGGTACCATTATACAGACATATCTCAGATTCTATCAGATGCTGTTGAGAATTGCAGATAGGCTATGCATATCATTACTGGAAATATATGTCCAGAGGTGAACACAATATCAACGTTTAGTACACTACTTTGAAAAGGCACTTAACCTTTACCGACCATAATAGAAGTACACAGAGTGCCATCATACAAACATATCTTAATTACCAATAAACATTATTGAGACCTGCAGATATGCATTTCATTATCAAAAAAATCAGTCTGTTAGCGAATACAATGTTATATTTATTATGCTACTTGGACAAGGAATGTTAACCTTTACCGACACTAGTTAAAGTACCCAGAGTACCATTACACAAACATATTTCAATTCCTATCAAACATTATGATACTTGTAGAAATACATTTCAATACCAAAAGTATTGGTTTGGTAGAGAACACAAATTCTACGTTTGTTACGCTAATCTGTAAACAATGTAACAAATGCAAAATTTAAGATTCTATGCTTTTCAGGAAAGGAAAGTTGACCTTTACTGATAAAAGTTCGCTCAAATCTATTAGAACTTAACTGAAACTCCCAGATATGTGTTCACTACCAAAAAAAATATTGGCCAGGTAGAGAATACAAAAATATGTTGTTACTCTATTCGGAAAAGGCAACTAACACGATGTTTACATTATTACGTTACGCACTTGTAACATGTCTCAAATGTAAGAATTAGTTCGGCAACTAATGCAATGTATACATTATTACGTTAACCTGTAAGGGTCGTAGCGCAGTAAACTATGCTACAGGTAGTTAAACAATTTGATTGTGAATTTGCTACTGCAGTGAAATATGAAAAACTTGAGTCAGGCCCATTAATAACAAAACAATAAAATACTGTCCTGAAAGTTGAAAGCTTGAAGGATACCCGAAATCAGCAATAATCCTTCACCTAAATCCAGTCTCTGACCAGCGAATTTAAGAGCACAGCTGCCTTCAACAATCGGGCTTGGTATTCCCGTTAGTGGGCGGGACCAGTCACCTGCACTAAATCTGTGAAGATTACCTGTGAATTTTTTTTATTTTCGAGCTGCCGAGGCAACAAATTGTTAGCTAAGTAATTACTGGGTAAGTTACTTATGTAAAACCAGATTTCAGAAAATAAAAACTAATACAGCCCTAAAAACAGTTAGTATGAGTTCTGGGGAAAAAATAATTCATAACATATCCCTTTATTATTACAATACTTTACAGTAAGTTAGTAAATTATATTCCAAAGTCCTTCATTCTGAAAACCTAGATATTTATATTTTCCAAGTTACTGATTACTCCCAATTCAGGTAACATGCAATGTACTTGCAGTTCACACAAAATTAAGCTTCCATACAAACAACTGAAGAAGGAGAGCAAAGGTCTAGAAGTGAGAGCAGCTAGTGACTGAAATGGCACTATCCATTACAAAGGGAAGCGTCCTTGATGTCACTGCATTCACAAGCAAGCTCAGTGATCTCTCAGCTGCATGACTCTGCAGGTGTAAGACACTCTGGTCCTAATGGGTCCCTAACAGGCTGAGATAGGCCCCCTACTAAAATAAGTGGGCAAAGACATCAACCCAGCTCATGACTGCGAATGGAAGATGTTGCAGACCAATGTAACCAGCACATTCATAAACAGCCCTTCACCCAGTAGCATAACAGAACTTAATGGAACTGGTATTGGCCCTAAGAGTGCAATAATGAACACTACCAGGTGCATGTGCACTGGTAGATGAGCAAGACTCATTAAAGTGCACCGTCAACCTGTCACTTGTAATCCTGAGCATCATGCCAAATGGGAGACCTGCATACATGTTAATTTAAGAGCCTATGGACTCCAAACAGATTTCAGAGAACTGGAAATACCAAAACCCACGACCAGGGAACTGGAAACAGGAGACTATACGACAGTACCCCTCTGCTGAGGTCAGTAGATGCAGAGGTGCAAGCAAACTTATGAACTACCTAATCCACCTTTTCCAAAGAGTCCAATTCAGTTACATGACTGGGGTCTATCATATCTCTTTTAGGAAAATTAATCAAGAAAAGATTTAGGAGACTTACGTGGTGAGTATTTGTTGGTTTCCACTTGTCCAAAGATGGAGTGGGTGAAGAAGAAAGGGTGCAGATGGAGGAAGAGGATGTGGCTAAAGAAGAAAAGTAGGAGGAGGATGGCTGAAGGAGAAGATGAAGGGGTAAAAGAGCATGCTTACACTTTTTCACCTTTCTCTTTGCTCCTTACACTTAACATTCAATGCACTAGAGTTCAATAGTAGTCCATAAGAAATTCCCAGATAAAAGAATTCAGGCAATTCAAAGTTCATCCAACAGGAACACATACTTCCAAAGATTACGGGAAAATGGATTCCCTGTACCAAAGACATCTTCCCTCTATGATGGCTGAAGTAAAAGTAAGCCAACCTACCTGCAGCTATTTACTTGGTTGCTCCTAAGATTTAAACAATCATTTTCCAGTGACTGCCAGGGATACTCCAATATAGTAAAAATGTTTGTACTCCTGTACGAACAAACCTATTTCATGGCTTATTTGTTAGTAAGGCAGGAAAAACAATGGTCAAACTGGTAGTATGCTCAAAGCTACCATGGACAAACTAGTAGTACAGAAGAAGCAACTTTAAATGATAATAGACAGGATGCAAATTACCTGTCATAAGAACTCATGGATAAAAAAAAAAAAATTCAAAGACCCTTTGTGTACTATACTAAATTACAATGAGGATATAGTAACCATTAAAAAAATTACACCTAAATTTAGCCACAAAGTTTTCCCAATGTAAAACAGTCACAATTTCACATTTTAATTAGCCTTTCAAGCAGCAGAGATTACAATTGCTTGCTGGAACACAAAAATAAATAGGCATCCCAATGATCTCAATAGTTTATTATGCTGCAAATTTTTAGAGTAACGGCACAAAGTAAATATCACAATATTTCCATTAATATTAGGGGACATCAACTAGCCTGACAATAACTACACGATGCATTAGACCACTTATAAATGGAATATAGAATTTTGGCCAAAGGCCAGGCGCTGGGACCAATGAGGTCATTCTGCACAAAGGGAAATTGAGAGTAGAAAGGTTTTATAGGTGTAACAGGAGGAAAACCTCGCAATTGCACCATGAAACAATTGTTAGGAGAGGGTGGAAAATAAGGTGAGAAAGAGAAGTGGATGATACATTAAAAGGAATGAAAGGGGCTACAGCTAGCAGCTGAAGGGACGCTACAAAGAACCTTAAGTAATGCCTACAGTACACTGCATGAGGTGCACTGATGGCAGACCACTTATGAAAACCAGCAAATTTATTGCCAGTGGACAAAAATTGCCAATTTATTTAGACTACCAGAAAAACAAAAACGGGGATAAGACTTTAACTCCAAAATACTTTCGTATTTGCACAATGAAAATACAGTTATTACTACCCAGGTTCTTAAGGGAAGAAAACATACTTTTAGTAAAGACTTATTTGGCTTTAAGTATAAAATCTAGCCCACAATTTGTAAAGCTGTTAAGTTAGCCAAGGCAGGAGTATCTGATGTCAGAAGACAAAAAACATTGCATAAGCTAGCAATCTTTCATCTTCCACATTGGTTATTACTCATGTTATTATCTACTATTCCTTACTTCACTGAGTAATAACCCAAGTAGTTTTGGCTACTGTTACGCTAGATGACAACACGCCTTAGCCCAAGATCGCAATGAAAGCATGGCATGAAAAGCTTATTGCTGAGACACAAATCAACAGTCACTACTTGTCACCAGCAGACTGTAAATCATCCAGCTACTTGACTGTCTTGTGGGCCACTGGACTTAATCTGGTAATCGAATCCACGTACAGTGGCTGACCAGTTCAAATGGAGTGCAATGGCATCCAACCCAGCATATCTCTCTCTCAGTAACCCCCCCAATATCTCTGTATTTTTTTAAGCTAATGGGAGTAACAGTCACAGCAGCCGCCATCTTGTGGAATTTGTTGCCTATTTTCCTTTGACTATACTCTATTTTCTTTACTTTTATCAAGAAACCTTCCCTAATTCCCCTGTGGTCTCCCACGTGTATCTCACTCTCTCTGTCACTGTGTCCCACCTTGGTCTCCATACAACTTTTCTACGCCAAAGCCACCCGCCGTTTACATGCTTAATTAATTTCCAGATTAAGAAAAGTTATAATAAAGTGTCTTTTAACTAGCTGTGCTGCACTGTGCCCATCCAAGTGGTTGGAGCAATCTTTAAGCATTCGGGCATGATATTGCAGTGAGTTAGGATCGCTTGATGGCCTATCATTAGGGGTTTAATTCATGCTAGTCTTATAGTTAATTTAACACCTCTCTTTCAGAGAGATGCCTTTATCATTTGTGACATAGGAAAAATCTGAGCTTGCCCTTTCGTTCGTCACCTGGATCCTCCACGTGCGACAAGACAAAGGAATTTCACCTTTTACAGGACTGTCAAATAATAATATATTCTTCTTTATTGTTTACTCACGTGTGCCCATGGTTATAAATAATTCGTGACTTATTGTTATTATTTAAGTAAACGTTAATTGATAACTGAGCATAATTGCGCCTTGCAGTAATAATTCATGTTTGCACTCCCATCCTTTCCATTTCTCTCATGTTTGTACTACTGTACTGGCAGCCAGTTTATATTATTCTGTTGTGCAGCCAAGAATAGCCCAGTAGCAACTGCAAAAGTTCCAATGCTGGTAAGTATATTATTATTATTATTATTATTATTATTATTATTATTATTATTATTATTATTATTATTATTATTATTATTATTCAGTAGATGAAACCTGTTCATAAGGAACAAGCCCACAGGGGCCATTGACTTGAAATTCAAGCTTCCAAAGAATATGGTGTTCATTAGGAAGAAGTAAAGGGAAATACAGAAAGAAGGGATACCACTCAATAAAAAGAAAAAAATTAATTAAAAAAACATATAAATAGATAAAATGTATCTAAATGGAAAAAGAATAGTATTACAGTAGTAATGCATCGTATTTTTGCTTGAATCTCTGAAGTTACAATTGCACAACATCCTCTGGGAGGCTGTTCCACAGTCCAATGATGAGGAATAAAGGACCTCTGGAACTGAGAAGTTTGACAGTGAGACACATTTACTGCATACTGGTGCTGCTGTTCAGAGAATCTAGTTGCTCTCGACAGATAACGGGAATCAGGGATCAATTGTGAATGTGAAATCTCTCTGTTGAAATACAACTTAAGGAAAAGTGACAAACAAGAGACCATCCATCGATGGTCCAAGTCATAACTGCTACTATTAGGAGACAGAAACCTACCACCATGAACCACTCTATCTAAAAGAGATAAATTTCTGGCAGAAGCAGACATCCACACTGAAGAACAGTATTCGTGAATAGGGATATGAAAATATGCATCTTGCATGTCTAGGGAGATCATCCAATCCCTGACAGATGGGAGTAAGAACCGATTGTGTTGTTTCCATTTTGAATTTTGTCTTCTCTACGAAGGCATTCAAAGCACTCACGTCTAGCACTGTGCTCCATCCCCTGAAGACTTGGGCACTACGAAGAGTCAATTGTAACACCCCATGGACTTGGTGTTCCTAACTAATTCTATGGCCTTCTTGCTGATGAGAGAGGAAACCTCCTCTGAGAGGGCCAAATACCTCTCCAAGCCATCGGAATAAGCCGTCAATGCAGTGGGAGTAGTGGTCAAGGGAGGCCTCTTCCTGAGGGGGATAGAATAACGCTCCTTGAGTATTTTGACTACCCACTGACCTGCCCCTCTTGAACTCCATCTCCCCTAGAAGAGGAGCAGCCTCACACCCACTAGGGCATGGAGGACTGAGGTCTCACTTGCTGGTTGAAGATTTAGTTGATGATTTCTTGATGGCTCGGTGTGTGAACCTAACGGATCCTCTGGGCCCAGATTGAGATCTCTGTCTCCCCCCCCCTCCCCCCAACCAAAAGGGCCTAGAAAGCAGAGGAGAGGAAGTCCTGGTGGGTACTGTGGACCAATCTCTGTCACTTCGTCGACTGTGTTAAGAGATCCTGTGTGGACTTCTTATGAAGGCTAGAAATAATCTTGCTAATGGTTGTCCTTGGCAAAAGATGATGTTCGTCTAGCGGGAAAAATAAAAGCACTGACTTTTGGGACAAAGTAACACCTTTAGACGTAAAGGAAACCCAAAGTTCCCTTTTCTTGAGCATGCCCATTGTGTAAAGCAAAGCAATCTCCTGTGAACTGTCCCTAACTGCTTTGTCCAAACAGGAGAGAAACCCAAAAGTTCCAATGAGTAATCAGGTGGAAGCAATGGCTCTTGAACTTTCTTGGCAAGAGCACCTAAACACCAGTCCATGAAACTTAATACTTCAAAAGTCTTAAAAAGACTATTCAGGAGGTGGTCTATCTCATGTCGAAAAGAAGACCTTCGCTGATTATAGCATGGATCTACGGCCTGCGTCAATGAGACCAGAGAAGTCCCCCTGGTAGGAGGCAGCCACTCCCAGGGAAGGAGTTTTCCCAGTAACATACAACATGTAGCGAAACCTAGAAAGACGAGAAGGAGGGACACTAAAGCAAGCCTTCCCCTGTTCTATCTTCTCGGAAAGCCAGTTCTCCACTTCACTAAGAGCCTTCTTGGATGAGGACGAGAGAACCAACTTGGGTAGCCCAGCAGTGTCCAAAGGCTGACTACTCATCATGAAAGATGAAGCCAGGGATGAGGGAGTTGCAGGCAAGAGGAATTCGGAGAAATTCTGGTGTCAAAACTTCATAAGTGAAGCATAAGGATTCAGTGGAGAATCTTGATCTAAATCCTCTTTTTCAGATAAAACCAGAGACAAGGGGACATCCGATGGAGGTGCCTTAGCAGTGGATGGTCTGTGAAGCTGAAGAATGTTATCCAACTTAGCTGAATCCAAACTTGAAGCGGGATGACAATTCGTCGCTGAACTAGACAAAGCTGGCGCTTGAAGCTTAGAAGCCGGCATCAAAACACTGGTTGGTTCCCCCGAAGCACTGGCAGCAGGAGGAGGAGACGATGCACTATGATGAGTCGGAGCTCTAACACAAGCGGCAGCGTCAGGGAAATCGGGCGCTGTAGGGCGCTCAGGCACTGCAGATGGTTTGTGCGGTACAGGCAGTTTGGGAGCTACAGGCAGTTTTGGCGCTACAGGCAGTTCGAGCGCTACGGGCAGTTCATGTGCTTCAGGAGGCTTAAGCTCTGCAGGAAGCTTAGCCGATTCAGGGCAATTAATTGAAGGCAGGTGTTCAAGTAATATACTGCACTCGATCGCTACTGGGTCCTCGCTTGAATCTGGGTGCTTAAACGAAGAACTTCATTGTACACTAGAAGTGGGGGCTTGGAATCAGAAAGAAGATGCTTCATAGATGAAGAGGAGTGACTCAAAGCTTGTTCCTAGCATCCAGGAGAGAAGAAACGTTCAGGGCTGTTCCGCTTACTGCAAGAGGATTGAGGACTAAGAGGAGGCTTCCTTAACCTTTTGCTGGGGAGTCAAGGAGCTAGATCCTTGGAAGAAGAACACCGCTTCAAGGGATGAGACTTGTCGGGAAAGAGCCATTGATGCTTATGGTACGGCAAAGAATCTCCCGAACTAGACGAGAGCTAATGCATGTCCGAGATGCCTTTCCAGTGGCTGTCTCTTGACGCAAGCTGGGATGCAACCTGTTGGTCCGAGGGGGTGACTGCTCTTGGGAAGACCCCACTGACCTCCCATGGGCTAACGGTATGCTTCCTCCCTGGTTCAGGGGGTAAGGCAGTGGCCGATGCCTAGGAGGATCAGCAGGACGAACAGCCACCTCCTCCACTAACACTTCACTTTCACTTTTCTTGTCAAACTTATCCATAAGTACATGCACCGATGCCCCTAATTGGGCCACAATACCTACCACCATATTAATTCTCTGTTCAAATTTATTTTCCATGCTGGTGAAGCGATCAGGCTCAGAAGTGTGAAAATCAGAAGCAGGAGTAGATGGTCTAGGAGTATTTACTGATACAGGGGAAACAGGAACAACAAGATGAGATATAGCAGGAATAACTAGATCGTTAGATCTAGGAGTCATCTGACTAGCTAATTTCTCCCCGGCTTTGGCCTCTGTCTCCCTCTTGCTATCTCTCTCCAATTTATTCAAATGAGAAGTCAAAGTCTTCCATTTATGTTCGTCCCAATCCCTGCACTCATCACGTGTCAAATCAATGGCACAAACTTGCCTTTGCAATTTGTGTACAGGGTATGAGAGTCATAGGCAACTTTTGTCAACCAGGTATTGCAGTCATTGCTGCAATACTGAAAACTGGAAGAGCTAGTGTCTAACATACTAACTAGTTAAAATGTCATAATCAATAACAAAAAACCAATCAAGAAAAAACAATGCCAAAAGGCTACCATACAAAGAATACTTCACTGGATGAGAAAAAACACAATGGTCAAAACCAAGCTGCTTAGTCACACAATGTGTGAACGATACCAGCAGCAGAAACAAATTGGTCCATTGGCTTAGTTGTCCCTCTCTCTCATCCCGAAAGTGGGCGGGTCTTGTCACCTACACGAAAACAAAAGAATCGCTACCATGAATTTCAAAATTTAAGCTGCCATTTGAGTAGAAACTCTTATCTAAGTAATTACTGGGTAAGTTACTTATATAAAAATACTGATTGACAGATATGTCCATCTCAATGATGCAATGATCAGAAGTGTGTATATATTCACAGCCCTTTGACTCCAAAGTAGCTGGAACATTTGTGAATATGAGGTCTAATCTATTACCAGAAATGTGTGGGGGTTCTTCAATTAGCTGGACAAAACTGGAGGATACCAGAGCTCAAGAGAAGACCGGCCATGTTGATCTGTCGAATTTGAATTGAGCCACTCACTGAGCTTTGCATTACAGTCTTCACAAATAATGACTGAAGCATTTGAATCCTGTGACTGAGCCATACTAATCCTTTCCAAAAGACAGTCATATATAATATAGATTGTGGTAAACAGCAAATATGTAAACATCGTAGAACTTACTGAAAATTTTAAAACAAAAAACTTCGTGGCACTACGCTCCAAATTTTTCTGACGATAAATAGGTCTCAGACTGAGTGTATATGGCCATACCTTGTGCATGTGGGATGTTATGACAATAAATAAAATCAGGGTCATCAAACCCTGGAATTAAAAAATGACATTTTTATAATAAAATAAGATTTTATATCATACTTACCTGTTGTTTACGTATAGCTGTAATTCTCGATCTCGACAGAAAATTCAAAACTGGCGGTCCCGCTAATATATGGTCAGGTGATACGACTACCCCGCCCTCTACCGGGGTACCTGGATCCATTTCCATCAACAACTAATCATATTTTCTATGTCCCCTTGTCCCTTGCGGGGAGGCGGGTGGGAATGTTTTATATGTAAACAACAGGTAAGTATGATATAAAATCTTATTTTATTATAAAAATGTCATTTTTATACATGAACTTACCTGTTGTTTACATATAGCTGATTGCCACATTGAGGCGGTGGGCATGGACAGCTGTAAGTGTTAAATGGAAAAAACCTGAGATCATCAGGCTAAGAAAAAACGTCTTAACTTTGGATCCTTACCTGCTAAGGAAGCTGTTTTCTCGGTTACTGCCTCTGTAACCTGCTATCCTTAGTGCAACTGCGGGGCCTAGTAGCTCAGACGCAGGTTGCTATATGGAGAAAGGTCTGTTGGCCCAGCCGTCTTCGACACAATCAACCAAAGCATATAATGCCCCTGCTCAGGGCGCAGTACTCAAAGCATCCACCATCATATCACCCAACCATAAAAACTCACACCAACCTATTAAAATTAGACCTACTAGGCCATCTAACCTCTTAGGCTCTAGTAGTCGACCAAAAAGAAAACTTCTGCACCCAAGGAAACTAAGGAGAGGATCTAGAGCCTCTGGTTTCCTTGCCCATCACCGTGTCAGACGCAATAAAGGGGCCCAACGTACTGCAGTCTTCATATGTGGTTTGGATCTGTCTCAGATAATGCGAGGCAAAAACAGACGAACATCTCCAATAAGTTGAACTTAGAATGTCCTTTAAAGCCATGTTCTTCTTGAAGGCTAAAGAAGTTGCAATAGCCCTAATTTCATGAGGCCTCACTTTAACTAAGGGGAAATCCACATCCCTTAATTCCTTGTGTGCCTCCTGAATGAGTTCTTTCAAAAGGAAAGCAATCCCATTTTTAGATAGAGGGTTCTTGGGGTTCTTAGTTGAGCACCATAAAAAATCATGAGTTCCTCTTACACTTCTGGTCCTGTCCAGATAGAATTTCAAAGCTCTGACCGGACAGAGAAGTCTCTCCGTTTCTCTTCCACTCAAGGAGGATAGGCTAGGAATGGGAAATTCCCTTGGCCATGGATTACTAGGGTTTTCGTTCTTAGCTAGGAAACCCAAGGTGAAGGAAACTACAGCCTTATCCGCACAAAAACCAACTCTTTTGTCCAGAGCATGAACCTCACTTACTCTCTTTGCCGAGGCCAGTGCCAAGAGAAAGAGAGTTTTCTTAGTTAGATTCCTAACGGAGCAGGAACTCAAAGGCTCAAAAGATTTGGAGGTAAGCCACTTTAGCACCACATCCAAATTCCAATGCGGTACACGAAGAGATTTGCCTTTAGTGGTAGCAAAGGATTTAAGGAGTTCTGCAATATCTTTGTCCGAGGAAAGGTCTATACCTCTATTCCTGAAAACTGCCGCCAGCATACTCCTATACCCCTTAATCGTGCTGACAGCCAATTTCTTCTCCTTGTGCAGAAACAAAAGAAAATCCGCCACCTGGCTTAGAGTCGTAGAAGTGGAAGACACTCCAGACTCGGAGCACCACTCCCTGAAGCGCTTCCACTTCGCTTGATAGACCTTTGTAGACGAGGGCCTGGTTGATCTAGCCATTGCCTGCGCCACTCTTCTAGAGAAGCCTCTCCTCCTGTAGAGTCGCTCGAGAGTCTGAACCCTGTCAGATTTAGATCTGACGGGTTCCTGTGGAACTTTCTGCTGTGCAACTGGCACAGAAGGTCTGGTCTGAATGGCAACCTCCTTGGCCAATCCACTACTTTCTCCAGTAGCTCTGGAAACCATGATCTTCCTGGCCACCATGGAGCTATAAGGATCATTGACACACCTTTGTGTGCTCGAAACTTTTTCAGGACTTCTCCCAGCATCCTGAAGGGAGGGAATGCATAAAGGAAGAGACCCGACCAGTCCAGGAGCATGGCATCCACCGCTAATGCTTCTGGGTCTGGAACAGGAGAGCAAAAGAGAGGTAGTCTGCGGTTTTCCCTCGTTGCGAACAGGTCTAGCATGGGAGTTCCCCAAACCTTCCACAGGCCTTGGCAGACTTTCTGGTGGAGGGTCCATTCCGTCGGAATGACCTGGAGTGACCTGCTGAGGATATCCGCTCTTACGTTGAGAGCTCCCGGGATGAAGCGAGTTACTAGCTCTATGTTCTTGGTTGCCGCCCACAAAAGCAGGTCTTTTGCGATCTCGAACAGAGAGAAGGAGTGAGTGCCTCCTTGTTTCTTCACGTACGCCAGAGCTGTGGAGTTGTCCGAGTGCACTACTATCTTTTTGTTTTCCACCAGAAGCACGAAATGTTCCAAGGCTAGATGAATTGCCTTCAACTCTTTCGCATTTATGTGCCAGTCCCGTTGGGATGAAGACCAATTGCCTGACACTTGAAGATCCCCCAATGTTGCTCCCCAACCCTCGTCTGAAGCGTCGGAGAACAACATCAGGTCTGGGTTCCTCTGTCTCAGTGACAAACCTCGATCTAGTTTGCTCCTGTCGTTCCACCATGACAGGTCTTGCTTTACTTGAGTGGATAGAGGAAAAACAAACGAATCTGTGTCTTTCTTCCTGTTCCAGATCTGCTGTAGGAAGAACTGAAGAGGTCTCATGTGTAGCCTCCCCAGACTGACGAACATCTCTAGTGATGAGAGGGTGCCTAAAAGGCTCATCCATTCCTTGGCAGAACAAGTCTTGGCTGCCATCAGGTATCTCACTTTCAGCAGGCATTTCTCGATCCTTTGAGACGTCGGAAAAACCTGAAAAATAACTGAGTTCATCCGAACTCCCAAATAAGTCAAGTCTTGAGATGGAGAGAGTTGAGACTTTGGAAGATTTACTATGAGTCCCAATTCGTCGGTAAGAGAAAGGGTCCTTTGTAGGTCCTTCATGCATTGGCCTTTTGACGGAGACCGGATCAGCCAGTCGTCGAGGTAAAGGGAAATGTGAATTCCCTCTAAGTGAAGCCATTTCGCAATTGGAGCCATCGTCCTTGTGAAAACTTGTGGGGCTGTTGATAGGCCGAAGCAAAGAGCCCTGAATTGAAAAGCCCTGCCTCTGAACACAAACCGTAGGAATTTCCTTGATCTCGGATGGATAGGTACATGAAAGTATGCGTCCTGGAGATCGAGGGACACCATCCAGTCTCCTTCCTTCAGGGAATTGATAACCGACTGTGTGGTTTCCATCTTGAATGGTGTTTGAAGCACAAATTTGTTCAGGGCGCTTACGTCGAGGACTGGTCTCCATCCTCCTGACGATTTTGGAACCAGAAACAGACGGTTGTAGAACCCCGGAGATGAAGGTTCGAGGACTGCTTCTATGGCTCCCTTTTGAAGGAGGGAAGTAACTTCCTCCTCCAACACCACAAGTTTCTCTGAGTCCCTGGATGATACGTTGAAGTCTACTGGCGAAGACTTTAAAGGAGGACTCTCTGAGAAGGGAATGGAGTAGCCTTCTCTCAGAACGTTGATCACCCAGGGTTCTGCTCCCTTGGCCTCCCAAACTTGCCAGAACGACTTTAGTCTGGCTCCGACCGTTGCATGAAGGACCTTGAACTCATCGGTTGGTACCCCTAGCTTTCTGGGGATGAGAAGAGAATTTTCCTCTTCCCCTAGCACGGGAAAAGGGCCGAGAAGGAGTACCCCGAGAAGGCCTAGAGGATACAGGGAAAGAAGGCTTGGGTACTACTGGAGAAGTCGAAAACCTGGGTCTTTTCGAAGAATGAGCCAGTAGGTCTTGAGTAGACTTCCGTGAGAGAGCCTCCGAAATTTCCCTAACTAACGTGGCGGGAAAAAGGGATTCCTTAAGCAAAGGAGCAAAAAGAAGAGCAGATTTCTGGTTCCTGGAGACTCCTCTCGCGACAAACGAAATCCAATGTGCTCTCTTCTTCAAAATGCCGGTAGCAGTCACTGAGGCAATTTCTGACGTTCCGTCCGTGATGGCCTTGTCCAGGCAGGCCAAAATAGCATCAAGATCTGTAGCAGTCTTGGGGGGAAGATCACAGACTTTCACTATCCTGCTCAAGGCTCCTATAGACCAGTCAATAAAAGAAAAGATCTCCAAGATCCTATAGGAACTCTTCACCAGATGGTCAATTTCCGAAGACGAGAAGCCGACTTTGGACGAAGAAAAAGCTGAGCGACGGGCAGAATCCACAAGGCTGGAGAAATCCCCTTGAGAGGAGGCAGAGTCTCCCAAGGAAAAGACTTCCCCAGTCTCATACCACGAACGAGACTTAAAAGACAGATGAGAGGGGGGAAAACAGAAAGATGTTTTACCCTGAGATCTTTTCTTGCTCAACCATCCTTCTTGCCTTCGGAGAGCTCTTTTCGCCGAAACAGACAGGACCAGCTTCAGAAATCTAGAGGAAGGAGGTTTAAAATCCTTGGCAAACTGCGTAGTCGGAGACGAAGGGGAAGCTGGAGCAAAGTCTTCTTGAAAAAGTTCTTCAAAAAGTTGTAAGAGATGCTTAAAGTTGGACGTAGGAGCAGACGGAACATCATCTACTTACGAAACATCGGAAACTGGGGAGAGAATCTCTGAAGCAGTTGGAGCACCGCGGATAGAAACGTCTCCGGGAGCCAAACTTGCGTTATCCTCTTGAGTATCGCCGAACGTCACCGAGGCGCCAAGAGCCCGACCCGCGTCAAGCGTATCCGAAACATGAGCTTGAGAGGAGTCAGGAGCCTTAGAAGATCCGAGAGCCAAAGAGGCGCCAAAAACCACGGTAGCGTTAGAAGCGCAAACATTGTGCGCCTTGGAAACGTGTTTTGGAGAGGCGCCAAGTGCCAAAGTAGCGTCGTGAGTGCGGCCGGAGCGGGCGGAAGTGGCGCCAGAAGCGCAATCGGAAGCGGAGCCAGGCGCGCGAGCGGAAGCGGAGCCAGGCGCGCGAGCGGAAGCGGCGCCAGGTGCGTGAGCGGGAGCAGAGACCGGAGCCTCAGTTGCAGAAGGAACCTGAAGTGCTGGAGCTTTAAAACCTTCGAAAAGTCTCAAAATCTTGTCCAATTTGTCCTCTTGCGAAAGGGGGCCAGGAACCGGAGGCATAAAAGCCGACTTGGGATCCAACGGGAAGGAAGCCGCTACTTGCATGCTAACAGGAGGATCCGGCGCTCGCTTACGATCCGTAGAACGTACATCCGGACTGCCTGAAGAAGAAGAGATCTCTGGGCTATCCCAAAAGCTACAAGACGGAAGAGGAGAACGTGCCGAAAGTTTCTTGATAGGAACTTGACTTGGAGAGGAAGCTCTGCGTCTCTTCAGCGGCCTACTAGACTCTGACTGCTTCCAACTCCTCCTCGACGAAACAGAAGCACAAGAAGACACTTCCGCATCGCTTTTACTATAGCGAGCTGCAACAGCCTGGGACGCAACAGGACTGTTAGAGGGAGCAACTGCTCGTGAGCAGACCCCACTCGCCTCCCTTCGGCTTTCGGCATGTCTTCTCCCTGAGCCCTGGGAGCCGGACAGAGGCCTCGACCTAGGAGAACGAGGGGGACGAACAGTCACCTCCTCCACAACACTATCACTCGCAACACTTCGATGTCTAGACATCGCACTCACATCCTGGCCAATCTTCTCTATCGCAGAGAAAAGAGCCGAAATCTTACCATCAAATTCTGCCCGAAGGTCTGACACGGTAGTGGGTTCGGAAACAACAGGTTCCGGGGCAGGAATAGGAACAGGAGGGGTAACAGGAACAGAACAAGAGGCAATACTACTCCTACTCTGGGAGGAACTTCTGGCCGAAGCCTTACGTGCCCTATCTTTACTTAATTTTGCCTGATATTTAGCCAACTTTTGCCAGTCAAGCACAGACAAAGACGAACATTCATCACATCTATCCAGATTCGTGCACAATTTCCCTCTACAGTTAGAGCAAGAAGAGTGAGGGTCTATGTTAGACCGAGACATTCGAGTTTTACAACACCCCCCGCAATATCTAATTTGAGATCCTGAATCAGACATAACTAGAAAAAATCTCAACCAAAGCCAAAAAACAAGCCAGAACCGTCAACAAAAGTGGGTACTTCACCAAAGAAGAAACGAAAAAGCACCGATGAATTTCCTGAAGAGTAGCAGACGACTAGTCGCCGGCCCCGACAGAGAAAATATGATTAGTTGTTGATGGAAATGGATCCAGGTACCCCGGTAGAGGGCGGGGTAGTCGTATCACCTGACCATATATTAGCGGGACCGCCAGTTTTGAATTTTCTGTCGAGATCGAGAATTACAGCTATATGTAAACAACAGGTAAGTTCATGTATAAAACTTAACCTTTGATTTGTTACTACTTACAAGAGTCTCAGACAAAAACTCCGAATCACAGTTACTGGCACAACTCTGGAGATCAAGAAAATTTGACCTTAGCCATGGATATTTGAATAGAGTACTTTTCTTTTTTTTTTTTTTTTTACTCTAATGAGTAACAGGCCCAGGGTTCAGCTCAACGTCTCCTGAATTAAAATTAACAACATAAAATCAGTATTAAAACTTATAAATAGACTCATAGCAATAACAGTACTGTAAAAATCAATAGAACAATAAACAACAATACCATCAAGAACAACAGCATTTACATGATTTACAAAAATTCTGTTGAGAGTATAAATAAACGTCACCATACGTCATTGAAAAAATGCCAGAAGCAACTGGTTAACAAGTTGGGGACGGCACACCTCATAAAGCAAAAGAAATCCGCCAGGTTTGCCACAACAACTGGGAAGGAGAGTCTGGATGGATTTAGAAATAAAACACTTAGAAGGAAAAGATAAAGTAAAGACAAAGGCACTTTCCTGATAATCCACCAAACAAACGTTGCTTTTCATCAGCCTGTCCAACATACTTCTTGAAAAAACATCAAAGTGATTGAAAAAGAGGATAAATGCCTGATTGTACCCTCAGGCAAGGGAACCCAAACCCAAGACCATGGAAGGCCACAGAACAATGGTTATGGCACGGTCCAAGGTTGGAAAAAAAGGTTTGTATTTATAGTAGCCTTTTCTTAGAAGGGTTGCTTACCAAGGCTAAAGAGTTCCTTCTACCCAATGGTTCGATTTCAGAGTGTAATCCTCCTGGAAGAGTTGCCTGCCAAGGCTAAAGAGTCCCTTCTACCCAATGGTTCGATTTCAGTGTCCTCCTCCTGGAAGAGTTGCCTGCCAAGGCTAAAGAGTCTCTTCTACCCTAACTCACGTAGGCAGGGACAGCACACCCTGAAGTGAATGTTACTAAGAAAAGCCTCATTAACCCGCTCCCATCTACTGGCAGAACAAACTGTCATAACTATGGGAACCCATGAGTGGTATGCAGCAGCAACATGAGTATCATGTATTACCTACTCCGACAAAAACAGTTGGTCTTTCTTTCGTAGATGGCCTCATTTCCTATTTGAGTACAAGCAAAGACTAAATACACTTGATTAACCCTCCAAAATACTTATTACAATAAGTTCACTTCTTACAATCACCAAATTAAATAATACCAATGGTTGTGATGATGAGTGTGAGTTATTTTCCTTATGGAGAGTAAAAATAAAGCCATTAAAGAAAGGTTTAATGGATAATGCAGTAAGAATTCCTATAAGTTTTGAAGTCCCATTTAGTTTTTTTTATGTCTCTTTTGCTACCTCTAAGTTATATCTTACCTATTACATATGATACAGGTTCACAAATGGTGAGTATGATTGACTGATTTATGGCTACTGAAACTGGTGTTGCAATCTGGTGAGTGTGAACCAATGTTGCATGTATTAGGCTAGCCACTTTTTGGCAAAGCTTTAAATCTCCTTATTCTTCACCTCGCATTCATATTCATAATTGAACTCTAAATTAAATTTGTTAATACCTATATTTGCAGAAATGCTTAAACACTTGCCATATAACCTCCACTTAATGTGAACATCACTGTTATTATAATGTATAGGGTAAATGGGAGGGGGTCCAGGGATCTACACGTTGAGCACCTTAGGTTAGTTTAGACAAGTCTTAAGTTTTTGTGACTTTGAAACCTGAGGGTTTTCTTACTATATAATTTTGACTTGTGCCACTTCTTCTTGCTGTCTGGGCCAAGAGTTCTCCAAACAGTGTGTAGTTACATGAGAACGTTGCTGTGCATACATATGGTGACATTGTCGGCTTGACCAACTAGTACAGTCTTTGACTGTCTCTGGTATTAGTGTACTCCAGACAAATAATCAACTACTTCTATAATATGTACAATATATAATTAATAACAATTGATACAAAGTTGATTCGTTGTATCTTAAACTTCTATTCTTACTATATACTTTGACATTACGGTTTCATATCTTCTCGTCTTGCTCCCTTTAGAACTTTAATACTTTGTCCTCCAGAAAAGACCACACAATTTCAAAATGGTAGGCAATGCCATCGAGATAAGCCTACTTTATGTTCGCTCTCTTGTATAGCCAACATGGAATAAAATGGCTAGGAGGCAAGATAAATTGCCCGATTTTTCTAATGCTTACTGTTTTATTCATTGGAGGATAGCATGAGTGAAAAAAATAAGATATCTCTTCTGTCGGTATCAAGGACCAAAAAAACAGGAGATGCTATATAACATCCAGCAACGTATGCTGGTAAGATGTTCTGACTGAGCAAACCAACGCTTAAAACAATACCTTTGTTTTCCGGCACATGGCAGTACAGTACGGCAGTGTTTATTTTTTTTTTCTACTTTAGAGCAATTCGCTTAACACCCTAAAACATAAAACATCAATATTTGAAAAAAATCATTTTCAGGTAACGCAGGTAAGTGGCTCTATTGTTTAGTATATCACAAAATATATACATATAAGTGTTTGTTGGCTTTATATCCGATACTCTCGAAATACCAGTGTTTTGGTTTTTCAGTACACTTTCATTTCATTAATTTACAGGGTTTTGCCTTCAGTCATGGCTTTGCCATTATGGATTGTATTATGATAGATATTACACACACACACATACACACACATTATATATATATATATATATATATATATATATATATATATATATATATATATATATATATATATATATATATATATATATATATATATATATATATATATATATATATATATATATATATATATATATATATATGTATATGTATATGTATATGTATATGTATATGTATATGTATATGTATATGTATATGTATATGTATATGTATATATATATATATATATATATATATATATATATATATATATATATATATATATATATATATATATATATATATATATATATATATATATAATATACATAATTTTCAATATTCAATAAAAGAACTTTTAGGATATTTGAAGAATTAATGAACTTTTGTAATAGACATAACAATTGAAACATGAGAACTGTCAAAAAAAGATTTATCTCATTCACTTAATGATATCAGTCATAAGGATGATTTATTACAATCAGCATCACCTCTATAGGATATCATAAGTCTCAATAAGAGACCAACAAATCTTGAGTTACTATGCAAATAAGATCAGACTGCTATTCTAGCGGCCTAACTCGTTTGTGGAATATGGGTGGCATCTATAAACTTATGTTGATAATTTAAGCTCCTTTACTTATCCAGTATTCAAATGAAGATCATTATCAACAAATTAAGGTTAATTATGACTGTTGGGGCAGGCTAATGGGCAGTTGGGTTACGGGTATAATTAACATTACTCCAAATCAGGTTAGGTTGAAAAGTTATTTCTTTCTGTCAAGTAGGTCCCAGTAGCTTTTGGTGTATCCCATCTTTTACAGTCCTCACAGTTCGATTTGACTGAGGAATAAGCCCAACATCAAGTACATCTGGCATAGGCTAGGTTAGGTTAGGATGCATTCCTGTAATTGCCCTTCTCACATCGTGCACTGATTACCTTATGATTTAAGCATTTCTTGACATTTTCATTATAGCAGTTTACTCAGTTTTGCTCTACCCCTCACAAAATACCTGGTTCCCGCGTGTCAGCACTTCACTTGCAGTCACACCTCTGTACTGACTGGACATGTAATAAAGCACTGGAGTGTCCCACGGGTTTCCTTTTGCCTCCAACACTGGCTAAATGCATGATATACAAAATGACCAGTCTGATATGATTATGGGGTAAAGTTTAACTTCAATACTAGCCCCTGTATTACAAAAGCCATGTTTAATACCATCCCTGCAGGTATGAATGTTAATACAAGAATAAATAATTGGTAACAGTAAATATACATATTAAGGAGATCTAAGAATAAAACAAAAATCTCCAGTACTGAAGACGGGTATAAGGATAAAATAGTACCAAGATCGGATTTTAATTTAGAATGAAAATGTATCATATATTTAAGCCCTCACCTTTTTTCTCGACATACCTGATACTGATTATAGAAACCATGCAACTTTTAAATATATATATATTTTTTGTGTAAACTTTATAATTCCTCTACGCTCCGTACAGTATACTTGTTTTTGGGTTTCTCCTAGCCAAATGACTCCTGATTACACTATTGCTCACCGCACTTAGTTTTATCACATAGAGGGGAAGGGAAATATAAACGTTTAGTACTTATGGTGTCCTAAAGAAAAATACTGAACATGTTATTGGTGTCATAGGTTTTCCACTGGATCACGAAATACCGACTTTTAGGGAGTTTCGGGGACAGTCCTTAGGTGTCCTGCAGCATAGGCTAAAGTAAGCTGATCAGTGACTAACCTATCTATATTCATAATTACATATGCAGTGAAACATTCCTTTAACTCATGTAAGACAGTTCAAACTAACTTACGTATGCATAAAGGGGAGTGAACTACAGCAATTACGGAAACGATGACGGAACTAAGACGTACACAACTACCTTATACGTCCGTGTGGCGCGACTCTTTCAGCCGTGTGCCGTGTCCACTCCAAGGTTCCAATAATGTACTGAGTAACTGAAAACTATTTCAGATTTTCAGTTGATTTTGTTTTTGTGAATCTTGATACATTTCACAGTATTGGGAGTTGTGATGACACGTGAGCTTTTACAAATACCATAGATAATCATTCGAAATATCTGTCCACCAGATTCAGTGGAATGCATAGCTCAAAAAAGAGAGGTTTTAATTGAAAGCCCATTCGTTATGTTAACTAAGGTATATATGGTAGCGTGGTTATTATTTCATGAACTTACATATAAAATTTTAATTTTTACTTTAAGCAGTTGATAAAAATACAGTACTTTGAAAAAAAATGGCTGATAAAATAATAAATAAAAAATTTAATAAATAACTGTGTTTATGAAAAAGATCGTCTCTATTCTTAAAGCAAACTACAGTAGTTTTCGTTTTAGAATATACTGTACAACCGAAAATTAAAAATGAAGAAGACGACATTCTAAAGGAGAAACCAAACTAAAAAGAAGCCCAGTAACAGTGTGAAATAATATCTGACTAAATAGTAATTAATATCGTTGAAATCTTCGAATTTCAGCGAACTTACACTAGAAATACATATTTACAACTTGATTGTTTTTGTCATCTAATCCATTTGACAATTTCATTTGATTTTCGTATTCTATTTTAGGCTTGTTCCCCTCTAAAAAAAAATCGTAATACTGTTGCTAACTCATTATTCGAGATTCATTAGCCAAATATAAATCACAGAAACTTGTTTAATTAAGCTGGATTATCCCAACACGCGTTCTTGCTTGCTCCTGGGGCAGCCCTATTAAGAATAATCCTTACATAGTAACTGACAACGTTCATGTTCACAGACGATATTGCTTTTAGGTTTAAAACAATCTGAAATATAAATGACAGTCGATAGTTATTCACCTTCCGTCTAAGTATAATTCAGGCAATGAAGTCTAGGTGATGAGCCGATTAATTTTTTTAGCATTTATTAATTTTAGGTGGACTATCGTGCCGTTGTGGCCACGTTCGTTGTTTGTGTATGGCTCCGCCTTGATGCGACGCGAGACGGGTTCGGAAAGATGAGTATAAATCACAATACATGACTGAGAGCATCCCAATTCAGGGAAATACATCTGCAGATGACGTTATCCTGTTTAAATTCTTGGTGGGTGAGTGCGCTGTTCTATGTTTCCTTTTTCTAAAATCATAAAACTAGTTAATTTTATACGGTGAGCAGATTTGGCAGTGATAATTCTTGTCGATGTTATAACACTCTTAATTCTGGAAGATGACGGTGGTAATACTGAAGACAGTGACATCTTTGAAGTACAGGGAACCAAAATATATGAAAACTGTGAAAAGGGAGTTCACTCATAGCAGTTTGATAACAATCTGAAAGCAAGTCGACTGATAAGTCAAGAGATTCAAGCGTTAGTATGTTTTCTTATGAGCAAAACTTTTGGCATTAACTTAGGCTGGAAATGTCTTAGTAGTCCAAGTTCCAAACTAAGACTTTTGCACGGCCTTGTTTTGTGGTCTGCCTAATGCTTTTTGACTGATTTCCCCTATTTTGATGGTGCTGAATTCAAATCTGAATGATGCCACTCTAGCATCCTTGAGGATTTTGAGATATTCAAGATGGCCGCCTATATGGCCGCTGTACTTTGTAATTTTTCTTTTATTGACAATATTCTGGCTAAACTGTCATTATAAAAGGTAAAACTTGGCAAAGTCATGTTACAAGGACCAGTTTTCATGTTCTGATGAGCAGATAACAACTGGTTATCATAATTATACTCAATTATTTTTGTAAAATTTTATATAATGTTTGTTTATTCAGAATAAAATAAGAAATATTGATCATATGATATATGATATCTATTTTTATAAAATCTATTTTGAATATTTTTAGGAAGTTAAATGCAAGAAATTGAATTGAACATGTCATAGCTTTGAATAAACACAAAATCATATTCTATATCAAATTATATTCTAAAACGTTTCCATTTGCAAAAATAGATTTTTTCTTTATTTTGTAGAACCGCAACTTGACAAAATGGCTGAATGTTCCTCCAATTGTGGAACATCTGGAGCACCACTTACTACTGCTGGTAAACAACGCATATAGAAAATAAATGAACCCAGTAAGATACGAGGAGATGGTCTTGGTGATATTCTTCAAATGGAATGATAGTTCAAATCTGATAATAAACTGTCATCGCAATTGCGTGTCTTCATATACATTAATCGTCATCTGAAACGACAATCATCTAAGTTACCTACAAAGGAAAATGGGAAGGGGATGAAGGGGAAACAGGAGGGGGGTGGAGGAGGAAGGGGTAGGGGAATGGAAGGGACGGG
>JANJGK010000007.1:34422033-34432126 GCA_039081455.1 Macrobrachium rosenbergii | reverse complement strand
GTTCAGTAAATAATGTTAAATCACCAAAATATAAAATGTGAAAAATCAAGAGATTGCAAACACAAGAACACACCAAAATACACAAAGGTTTATCAATAATAATTTCATTAAGGCACATTTCCCTAATATACCTTATTATACCATGGTAATAATAAGTAAAATTCACTTTACCTTACACAAGCTTGTGAAAACCTTGCAAAATCCACTAAATACACTTTTTTGTATAGTGTCGTTACAGGTTTCCTAATTTCAGATCTTGAAAGCTAAGATCAATACTAGTGACCAGAACTATTTTAAGTTTAAAAATTCTCCCTTTGAAAAAAGAGAGAAAGAGAGAGAGAGGGAACAAACACTAACAGTCTCTGAAATCAGAATGAGCAAACTTTAGGATCCCAGTGGGAAATGAAACAATCAGATGATGTCAGAACAATACGTGATCAGAGCAACGCAATCCTACAAAACACGACTTAATCGATCGAGATACGAGCATTTATTCTCAAAAAGGCCTATGTGACTCAATCCAAAAAATCTTATGGACAAAGCTCTTAATGAAATCTCACACGACCAAAACAGACGGCAAACGGCAGCCACAAACGGCATGCTTTCAAAACGAGATGAAGAACCAAATTTCAGAACAGTACATGAAACACTGCGAAATCATTTGTATTTTCTCGTATGGGACAAAGCTTTTACAGACTTGATTGCCATTCCTGTGCTAGTTAACTCATTATCCTCACTACAACAACTGAACCAAAACACTACATATGGAATCACGATTATAGAACACTTGTTGATAGGGGACAAAATGCTCTGTCACATACTACGTTACTATTAAAATGTATTACCAATTTTAAATTACACTGTTAAGTTATCTAATCACTAACTCCTTTGAGAGCTGTGAAAAATTAAGAGACTGCAAACACAAGAACACAAAAATACACAAAAGGTTTACCAATAACAATTTCACTAAAGCAAAATTTTCCTAATATACTTCATTATAACATGGTACAAATAAGTAAAAATTCACTTTACATACACAAGATTGTGAAAACCTTTGCAAAATCCACTAAACACACTTTTTTGTATGGTGCTCTTACAGTTTTCCTAAATTCAGATCTCAAAAGCTAAGATCAATACCAGTAACCACATATATTTTAAGTTAAAATCTCTCTCTTTTGAAGAGAGAGAGAGAGAGAGAGAGAGAGAGAGAGAGAGAGAGAGAGAGAGAGAGAGAGAGAGAGAGAGAGAGAGAGAGAGAGAGAACCAATGCTAACGGTCTCTGAAATCAGGACAAGCAAACTTTAGAATCTCAGTGGGATATGAAACAATCAGACGACGTCAGAACAATACGTGATCAGAACAACGCAATCCTACAAAACATGACTTTATTGACTGAGATACATGCATTACTCTCAAAAAGGCCTATGTGACTCAGTCAAAAAAGTCCATATGGGATGAAGCTCTTAATGAAATCTCAGCACGGTCAAAACTGGCAGCAACAAATGGCACGCTTTCAAAACAAAACGAAGAAGCAAAGTTGGTTTTCAGAACAGGACATGAAACATTGCGAAATCATTCGTCTTTTCTTGCATGGGACAAAGCTTTTACAGACTCGATTGTCATTCCTGCACTAGTTAACTCGTATATATATATATATATATATATATATATATATATATATATATATATATATATATATATATATATATATATATATATATATATATTATATATATATATATGTGTGTGTGTGTGTGTGTGTGTGTGTATGTGTATATATATATATATATATATATATATATATATATATATATATATTTATATATATATATATATATATATATATATATATATATATATATATATATATATATATATATATATATATTATATATATATATCTACAGTATAAGCTAGTATGTGTTAAAAGCGTATAAATATCTGATCTCAGGGTTTCGGCACTGTATGTCGGATGTATTGTTGCAGATTCTTATCTAGGCATATATTTGGAAGTTATAGATACATTTACAGATCAACATTTTAACTGTCTCATGAACTTTAAAATGTAGCTATCTTGAAGACATTTGTGACGCTTCTATTACATTTCTACCAGGAGGTATTTTCAGTGGTCACAGCCAAATTATAGGTCAATATTTTAGTTTTTTTGACTTGGATGAAAACCTGGTACTGCATTGGAACACTGGTTATTGTTTCCCTCAAAATCTTCATAGTAATGATATGTTCTAAGAGTTACTGGTTAACTTAAAAGATGAAATGTAATCTTATCTCTTATTCTGATGCACCTTAATGAAAATGTATGCTGAGGTTTCGTGGTTATTCCACGCACCCTTAAGTTTACCATACACTCCGTTCTTTTTATTCTCAGTCCACCTTTCAAAAGCAAAGCATTAAGTTTCTTCAATTTTAATAAAACCTGGGGCCTGGCAGTGTTCCCTACTACATACAAAGATTTTTCTACCTAAACAACTGTTCAGAGGACACTGGTTTTCAGCATTATATCATAATATAATTTTATCATAATATTATATAATATAATAATTAAGTGATATGGGTGAATCAAATCGTTTTAGAAGCCGTGCATTTGATAACCCACAAAACCACGTCAATTAAGCAGTTAACTCTGTAACTTTCACTGTTATTTCGATAGGCTGAAAATATATATTATAATATATGGCTCCAATGAAGTTTTCAGTAAGTCATGTGGGACAATTATCATATATAAGAACGTATTAGCATTCTACACAGTCGGTGTTGATTGGAAGAAAGTGTTCTTCAAAAGAGAAAAAGTTGAAATCTATTTCATTTTATGTACAGCTTACTGACAGGAAAGGTTTGGATTTACTATAGATGGAGGAAATTAAATAATCAGCCCAATCATATATAATTTAACCTTTTTTTTTGGAATGATGTACTCTAATCACTAAGTATGATTACTTTGTTTAAAATTTGTGTTGTTAATCACGGTAACAACAACTAAAATAGCAGTCATCATTTTCGCCAGACTATCAGGAGGTTGCCGGAGAATGTTATTCATCCTTAATACCATTCATATATTTTTTCACTAGGTGACGTCTCTCCGATTAAAAAAAAAAAAAAAACATCGTGAAGTCTCATTGCCTCCATCCAAGCATATTACTTATTTTGCAAAGATCGTTGAATGATTTTTCATTTTCCTGTTTTTTTTTGTTTTGTTTCATATTTCTAACTAATGATAGTGATCATATAGCCTACTAATGATGGATTAGTGGGAAAGTTTGCATGCTCACGTGGGTTGCTTATTTAGATGGCGGCTCACTGTTACTGAAACAATATAGTAAGTTCACATGCCTCGTTTCCTCTTGAAGTGTGTTTCTTTATTTTACAGATGTTGTATCGACTGTGTTCCTCAGACTATATACGTAAGGACAGTTAATTTAGAATTATACAGTTAGATTGTTCAAGAAACTGTATAATCTCTTCCTTGTTCCAAAAAAAAGGCCTCTCAGACCTTTGCTGTGCTTCAGAAAATCAAGGTAGTTTTTTTCTATCTACAGATAATCGACGAACAGTTTTTTCTTTAGAAAATATTATTAGAAAAGCTCAGTCGACGGATAAAGAAATCAAGTTACTAGAATTAGAAAATAACGAAAGCTCAGAACAATAGTACACATTTGAAGACTTTTTTTTTCTAAATGGGATTCATAAGTTTAGCAATAAGTCCTGTGCTATGACAGTAACCAAAAGCACAGACGCCACTCTTGCAATAAAGGCATGACTGAGGTTAGAGTATAATAACTAAAAACTAGAACAATACCTTATCCTCTCTTTTCAATTAACGGCCTTTACAAAGCTGTTTTCCTTTATAATTTCAACAAGAAGGTTAAGCTACGGTCCTGGTTCACTTGTCTTTTTGTCTATATCTTTGTTAAAGGTGAGCCCGCGCTACAGTGCAACGTGTCTCGAACGCATGTCAATAACTTTTGTACACATATCAAAAACAGGTTGAGTGAAAAGTAACAACGACTTATTGGTAGTCCAAAATAGTGGTTCATACGATTATCCAGTATTGGTTGAAGACTGGTTCTCCAATACGGTTGCTGACTAGTTTTCAGCCTCTTTGTCATAAGTTTCTGCCGACGCTTATGACAAGTTATACTTCTGTCTGGACGCACCCTAGCGGGTTACGCAGAAAGTTGCAATGAAATATATACAAAATATTTACCAAAGGTACGCCTTATGATTGGCAAGAGGTGATTAATTTTAGCAAGCAATCGTGTTATAAGTTTTGAGCTTTCAAAGGAATAAATTGTCAAAGAAAGATTTAACTTTAGCTAAAATAGCATATTCAAAACAGACTTTTGTTTGGGACGCATACTCCGTTAATACAGTTGACGTGCCTCCACTTTCATGTCATAAATTTTGGTAAATTTATCAGGATTGTTAATCCTTTTCATAGAATTACTACTCTCCAAAATAAATGTATGTTAGTTTTGTTAAATCATAGTAATCCGTACACTTCAAAAAAATTATATATCTATGTTACACACACACACATACACACACACCCGCCCACACACACATCACACACATGCGCGCACACACACACAATCACAAAAACTCTAGGTTACGAAAGCTGGAAACAGAAATTAGTGACGGTCATAAACCGAACACAAAAGACTGATACCCATAAAAATTTTTTCATAAAAATATATTTGATGTTACATTGCTTTACTTCTAAAATTGATGTAAAGAAAGTGAATAAAAAAGCGTGGCTCTTCACACACGAATAAAATGCTTCGTGGAAGTCTATTTGATGCTCACCGACCGTGAACAGCTTCAGGTTGATGGGCTTTGATATGGAAAAAATAAGAGTAACATTCTTACCGTTTTTCGTTTTACGTAACAGTGAGCTGCTATTATGCATGTTATAAAGTAAAACGTACTTTTCTGTTCGAGCTTCACTAGGGTTCTTAAAATTCTTTTCACTCTTCTACGGTAGGTATACCAAAACAAATAACAGATGCTATTGCACAACCAGTTTAGGTATCTGGGGACTTGGTAATTCCATTTACATTGATGCAGTAACCCTTTCCGTATCGTATTTGAATGCGAAGCGTTCAGAGGATATTTGCGAAGCTGACGGGACGACCTTAGTTTACCAATAGCCTTTGGTTTTAAACGCAAAATCCGAAGTGATTTCTACAAATGTAAATTTTCAAGCAAGACTGCAATTATTCACGTCATCCGGACTTATAAAGTCTATCGGTTTTAAGAAAATTTTTTTTTTATATATTTAATTATAAGCAGACATTGTACGTGGTAGAATTTGGAGCAAAAGAGAAGACAAATATTATGACGCCACCAGCTAGATGGCACACCGATGACCTTTCGCAAGCAACTGTGTACTTTGAAAAGTAAACAGGGGCCACTAAAGAGATACACCTTTCTAGACTAAGTTCCATGGGAAGTAAAAATATTTTGTCCAGTGTACAAACTCACATTTTTACTGTTTCATTGCCTATGCAGATGTTTCTTGAACACTTCTGTGAATAAGAACCAACCGTTATTGCCATAATCCTGCATTTTAACATCAGAAAATCTGGATGATAGTAAAAACCTCGGATCCCGAGAACTCCACAGCGATGCATTCGTAAGCTGTCCTGCTAATTCATGAAAATCTTAAAAAAAATATATGTATATAAACACACACACACACACACACACACACACACACACACACACACACACACATATATATATATATATATATATATATATATATATATATATATATATATATATATATATATATATAGAAAAGGAAAGAAAAAAATATATATGTATATATATATTTTTTTTTCTTTCTTTCTTTCTTTTTTTGCTACAAATGTCCTGGGGATACTTACTTGATTCTGGGCGGCAAAGGATGAACGCAGGGGGTTCCTTTTATTTATGACACATCTGACTCAATATTAGGACAATTCGTAGACAAAACAAGGGAAATCTATAGCTGAAGGCCTTCTTCATGTGAGGGAAAATTGCGTAAACTCAAGGGTTCCCTTAACTAATTATATTTACATAACAAACACAGATCAGAAAAATGACGAATTACTGGGATAATAAAGGGCTGCTAAATAATGAATCCTGCACAGAATAAATATTCTACTCCGACGATGTTTTCATAACAGGAACATCGCAGTGGGGGGATAGAAGGGGGACTGCACATGGATGGAGCCGAGGGATTCCACAGTCGAGGCCTATCTGCAAAATATAAGCATGACGGTTACTTGCAATAATAATAAGATGCTCAAAGGGAACTGAGAAATGCACAGATGGTGCCAAATAACTCATTTCAACACTAATGCATAATTACGTTAACACTGAATGCTCCAACACAAATTACTGAAGGTGATCGCACAGTGGAAAATAAAAGAAATATCAGGCAGAAAAATAACAGGAATCTTGACTGACTAAAAGAACCTTACTCCAGCACATTACCTTTGGCAAGATGACGGGTCCTCGTTGATAAGGTGCTGGCGATGAAGGAGGGAATTAAAATGCTACCACAAAAGTGTACTGGGTTGAGTCCCGTGGTCGACATGTGGAAGATTCAAAAGGACAGGCAAGGCAAGAACATCAGTCCTCAGGTTATGCTCTGAGCTTTCTCTCTCTATTCTCGTTGCAGTGTCTATTTATAACCTTCGGGGATTATTCTGGCTTCTCTTCCAGATATCCAAAGGTCAATCTTTGTCACGTGTTCTATAATGTCGACCGTGGCGTCAGTCAACCCACGTGGGTTCAGGATGAGGGAGGGGGGGGCCAACTTTCTCATTTTGACTCCTCCCTTGCCTTGCCTGATGCAGGGGTACCTGGAATTAGACCAAAAAGCAGTCACTTTGAACAGAAAGAGAGGGGTAGGCTTAACCATTTTGGGGAATGAAAGAGAGAGTTTTTGAAGGGGAGAGTGGAAACCACAGTTCTAGTAATTAATGTTTTTTGTATTCCTGTCTCAATTATGTTACAAATGTAAAAACAGGTAAGGTTGCGGGAAAAGAGATCCCATTCGTTGCAATATATATATATATATATATATATATATATATATATATATATATATATATATATATATATATATATATATATATATATATATATTTATATATATATATATATATATATATATATATATATACAAAACCTCTTTTCTCTCTCTCCTCTCTTTACTCTTTTCCACATTGGCACACTCTCATACGTTGTTGAATTTTGATTTCGTTGTTGTTTAATACTTGGTCTTGAAAAACGGAGCTGTGACTATGGAAATGAAATACCTTTAGAATCACAAAGCGCTCACATGGTTTTATCTTCAAGTCGGATCTCTTCGCTTTCGCCCCCAGGAAAAAGAATCACAATTTGCTCCCTTCATACACAGGAAATCTATTGTATATATTTGTCTGACTTGATCTGGCTATATGCGCTTGAACTGTCTTGTATAAATTTTCTCATTGTCTGTCTGTCTATTTCTCTGGCTGTTTGTCTGTCTGTCTGTCTCCGGCTATGATTAAGTCTAAATCGTTTTCGTTTCTATTACTTGTCAAGTCGTGTACATAATGAACTATTAAATCTCACCTGGCTTCATAAGAATCATTAAAAGTAAAGTGAGATATTCGCTTAAATATTCTGTTCTCTTATTTTCGTTCCGTATTCTCGCCGGAATACGCTCACTCAGAACCAGTGATTCGTTTGCCATTGATCACAAAAGCTCATTGCCTATTAAATTATATTGAAGGTGAAATTCGATAAGTTAAGTTGTTGGTTAACAATTACATTTCAAATTGAATGAATTCTTTTGCTAACGAAACATTTTTCTGTAGTTCATCGAATTAACTTCTATGTACCATCACCCCATTGGCTTGCAATATGAAAAAAAAAAATGTCCAAATCTCTCCCCAGCTGAGAAGGCCCCCTATTAACAACTATTTTATTTATTTTAACGCTGTAACAACTGGTAACATTCTACCTTACCTTCATAATTGAATTAATTAAGGGTTGATTCTTGTTAACTGATACAGTTGAATAATCAGCGACTGTGCATAAATCGAATGTCATTCTTGTTTGGAAGACGGGTTGAAAAGTATTTTGTTTACTTTATAAAATATTTGGCTATTTTCCATTTATCTGTTCATATTTTCTCACTAAGGTATACCACTAGTAGGAAATATCTTCTGTCGTCCTCCACCTTCCCTTTTGTGTTTTCGTTTGTTTGTTAAATTGGTATTATTTCTCTTCCCTCTACAAGAAATAGACATAATTTTATATTCACTGACGTAATTCCCATTACTGAAATATTAACTTTCGGTAAAATGCTTTTATAAATATGGCAATAATATACAGCAGACTGTTCCTTCAAACATTCTCAGGTTTCATTCCTATCTTACCTCGTTTCGTCTTTATTTACAGTTGCTTTGAATTCTTGTAAATATTCCAGAGTTCAGTCCCTCTGATTGCTTAAAGAATGATCTTGCTGGAGTATTTGTACTTTTTTACCTTTTGTGTGACTTTCTCTTCCCTTTGAATTTGATCGGATTACGCCAAGCTTGGATTCCACCTCTAGGCTTTTCGATTCCCTTGTTACCTCAGTGTGATGGTTCTTGTTCATTTGATCAGCGGAGTACTCTCGAAAATTGCCTTTCCTAATTTTGTCCTTTCATCCAATATTTGACTTTCATAACTGTATGATACTTATTCGTTTTAGTCTTAATGTTTGTTGCTATATATTGTCAAACTATAGTTGCGTTTGCTTATCTATAGCTGGGATTTGATATATGATTAGGTAAAAGATTTGGAATGCAAGTACCTATTGATTGACTTTAGATACGATGTCTTAAGATTTTAAGTTAATTATTACTAACTTGTGAGTGTTCAGCTTATTTAACACAAGAACATTACGTATATGTGGCCCTCGTTACATTGATTATGATGTAGAAATGATTAGGAATACAGGAAATAAAATAAAATATCCTGATCCTATATTAGACAATGCAATGAAAGGAGAAAAAGACTTTTTATTATAGTAAAAGAGAGGCTTACAACAAAAAAATCTGCTCGTACTATCATATCATATGGTAATAATTTCAAAGACATCCCCATCTAGTTAGTAACTTTGGAATTAATATAACATTTGAGAATAATAACACAATGAAACAAGAACTTCCCCGATAATTACAGGTTCCATTCTAAATTTAATTCATCATGATTTTTATGAATTAAGTTTCTTACGACTGGATCACATTTCAGTATGTGAGTGCTTAGTATTCACAGCCTCTCGTTAATGAAAACTACTTTGAATCTTCCTCTGGACGTTTTCGACATTCTGAATAAATTCATTTCGTGTAGTCAGGCTGTGCATGAGGTCCCTTGTCTCTTCACTTGGTGCATTCCATAACATAATTTTGGGGGAAAGATTCTTCACACCTGATATAGTTACGTTGTCAACATTGCCAATCTTGTACTATGGATCATACCTGTTTCTATCGATCTTAAAATTCAGTTCCTCCTAAAGCCTCAACTATGTCTATCTTTTATCTTCAACACCTTGATGTGTCAGCGTTGAATACTTCTCCCATCTTATCGATGACCTCATCTATCACATCATTCACTTTTACAGTACCAAGCTTAACTATGTGCCGTAATGCCTGCCTTGAATTCCTTTTCAGTGATTCAAGTACATATTTCCAGTCACTAACGAACACAGTAGGTCCAATTTACTTTCATTTATACTTTGAAGTTTCACTCCATCAAGACCCGGACATTTCTTTTGAGCCGACATACCACAAATCGTATATTATACCCAGGCACTGTCCAACCATCCGCCCCTGGCATAAATATCAAACGTTCATCCGGGTAGTGAAAAGCACTTTGTATGCACACGAATAAGGTAACTTGCGTGAAGTCCTATGATGTTATTATAAAAGATCCTATGATGCTATTTAGAAATAAGAAAGTAAATTTTACGATTTCGATTAAAAATTTTTAAACACTGGCAGTAATTTTTTTTTTTTAATCCGGAATTGGTTAAAGGCGGATATATAAAATA
>JANJGK010000007.1:34407033-34417033 GCA_039081455.1 Macrobrachium rosenbergii | reverse complement strand
CCCCGACGATGCGTGAATAAACAACACGTGGAGGTGCTTGGTACTGAACTTCTGCCTGCCATTTTCCTGTGGTATTTGCATATATATATATATATATATATATATATATATATATATATATATATATATATATATATATATATATATATATATATATATATATATATATATATATATATATATATAGTTTAATTATCAATTTACCATACGTAGAGCATAATTTACACTTAAGGGGAATTATAAACGATAAGTGCTTTGTCACCGACAGGATTCTAACCGTTGCCTGGCTCAGAAACAACGATTGACAGTGAGGTATAAGTTGATATGAAATGTGATGTACATATTCTTGTCGAATTCAGGTTCTGTACTTAATCGATAACAATCCACCTCCACCATGATAGCTATTTGTAAAATTTGGCTAATTATGAATTTTTGTCACTTATACACTCGTAACATTTTTATATTAACAAATATTAAGCCACAATATTGTTTAATACCCAAAGTCGCTTAATATTATGGTCCCAAGTCTCAACATTTCCAAAGATACAGATGTGGAATCCGTACTAAATGAATATTTTTCCAATTGTAACTACCCTGTATTTTCATGGCAATTTCTCACAGGGCTCAGAATGTCAAGACATGGTCAAGACAATGCATCCCGTGTCAAACGTCAAAAATCATGAGGCACATGGAGAGCAGGATAGAAGAATACAAGACAACATTCCTTCGCCTTGCCCACATTTGCATCGACATAGTGGGGCCCCTAACCCCATCAGGGTGCTACAAGCATCTATTAACAATAACAGATAGGAATACAAGATGGCCAGAAGCAATCCCCATCTGACAGCAGAGAGCAGGAAGCTGCACTAAAGCCCTTGCTGACTGGGTCAGTAGGCACAGCGTTCCCCAAATCATCACCAGTGACAGGGGCACAAACTTCACCTCCATCCTGTGGAATGCCCTCACTGACAGTTTGGGAACCAAAATAATGCACACCACCGTCTACAACCCTGAAGCAAATGGAATAATCGAGAGGCTATATAGATCATTAAAAACCTCTTTAACCGCCAGATGCCAGGGAAGCAGTTGGAGGAAAGGTCCACCATGGGTCCTGCTGGTATTAAGAACAATGCCACACGAAGCGTTCAACGCATCCCCAGCTGAAGTCCTCTATGGCCAAACATTGACGTTACCATCGGATGCGTTCCTTAACAACAAAAGCTCAACAATGACATCTGAAACAAGAAAAGCAATAGAGAAATTGTTACAGGTGAAAATGACGCACCAAGCAGACAGAATAGTGTTCATCCCCGCAGACTTAATGAATGTAAAGTACGTGTTTATCAGGGCTGATGCACACAAACCTACTGAAAACGTTGCAGATGTTGGTTGACGGAAGAACAACGTAGGTTTCGATTGACTGGTTGAAACCAGCCTATATACCTGACACCAGCCAACAGACATAGGCTTTCTCCTGGAGGCGGACTGTAGGCACAAGTGTTCAACCACGCGGCCTACCCACCGATGAATCACATCGCACCTCAGAGAAAGTGCCATGTGGTTAACAGAGATCAGAAGAAAGCACAGAATCCAGAGACAATGTTTTCAGTGAATATTTCCAGCATTGTTATAGTCACCTTCTTAATATTGTACCAGTCTATATCTCAAAACACCTTTCATTTAGCTATATACATATATTTCACAGCCATATGTTTTACACTTGTATAACTGTATGTTTGACTCTGAAGAAACACAGATGCCTATGATTAATCCCTTATTTTTCACTGTCAAAGGTTGGGACTACGTTCCGGCCTGCAAGGTTTTTTGACTTGAGTGAGTTTTAGATGAATCAATCGGTCTAATGTACACCCACTAGTTAGGTCTAATTCCTATACTGTTTTGACAGTTTCACGGCTTTATCACTCACCCTTGGCAGCTGTTTTTTGGATTATCCTAGACGTTTGGAAGTGTTTATCATTGTGAAAGTTAAGCAGATACCATGACTCGACGTAAGAAGAAACGACCACCGTCTTCTAGTTACTTCATGGACGAAGCTCGCCCTCCAGCTTCGAAGAAGAGATCTGGTAGCAACCGGGCAACACTTGAACTACCAACCCACCCATGTTCCCCTTCACCCTCCACCTCCTCCTCTTCCTTGCAAACCTCTCCTCCTCATCCTCTGAGGTCCTCAGACCCTCGTCCTCCTCCTCCTCCTCCTCCTCCTCCCCCTCTGTCCTACCCCAATCCCCCTTATCTTTTACCTCTTCCCCCTCCAGTCTCCGACGCAAATGAGTACCCTACATTACTGAAGTTTCAAGTGCTTCCTGCTGAAGGACGGACCTCGTATGTTGCAGTAATGGCTCTTCAAAAAAACAACCCTAGCATCAACATCTCAGCACGGCCAAACCACAGAGGAGAATTCACCATTGCTCCAAAAGACTGAGCAACAGTCGACCTCCTGAAGGACAACACGGAATTTCAGCTACTGAACTACCCAACAGAGCTCCCTCTGGATCCTCTTCTGGAGTTCCCCCATACTGTGAACACAGAAGGGTGTTCAACCAGATACAAAACACCTTCATGGAAGATCCTTACCACCTTCAGAGGACCAGTCCCGAGCCAAGTATGGCTTAGGACATTGGGATACTACCCCACAGAGGAATACACGCCAGTCTCTCAGGTGCTACAGGTGTCAGTGTTATGGTCATCATCAAGAACGTTGCAGAGGCCCTGCAAACTGTGTCATCTGTAGCATAAGTATGAAAAGAAATTGTATTTCGAGAAACTGAAAAAAAGCAAATCTACAACACCCAAGTGCCCCAACTGTCCTGAACGTCATTGTGTGTGGTTCAAATGATGCAGTGCTCGGTCATCCTGCATTGCACAGCTGAAGCCCCTTCCCTTCCTCCTCAACCTACTCCAAATCCCGTCATCGAACCTCAAGCCTCAAGCCCGGAAATACAACAGTCACAGGTGCTTTTCTCAACTTTAGACCTCTTTGGTGCCCTAACCAAAGCTGTTAAGGTAGGGTGTAAAACCCCAAATAGAACCGCAAACACTGGGAAAGAAGACCCTGAAATAGAGAGAAAAGGGATTTTCTCATTGGTACACGATCTGTTTAAAGAAATCTACTACCTTCATTGTATTTCTCCCGCCGGGGATAAACTCAGACAGCAGTTCCGAGACAAGTGCTCTGATAGTGGTTAATCATTTGATTAGCAACTATCCTGTTTCTACCACTTAAAGCCTTCCTTTCCCATTTTTTAGGGCCCCTCGCGTCTAAGGACCAAAATATTTCAACTATCGCTCCAACTACCAGTTAAGCAATTACTTCTATTTGTGTTTCTTTCTCTAAAACTTAAAACTCTTCATTTTCCTCCATCGATCCTGCCACTTAAAGATCGATGCTCCTTTCTGTTTTTCAAAGTAAGTTAAATATGGTATTAAACCTCTATAGATTTTCTGTTTTTCTGATTTTGTTTTTCTGATTTTTCTCTGACGATAAGTTCTTCATTGGAGGGGTGGGTACCGTTCTCAGCTAGCACTCTGCTGGCCCCACGTTCAATTCTCCGACCGGCCAATGAAGTATTAGAGGAATTTATTTCTGGTGATAAAAATTCATTTCTCATCATAATGTGGTTCGGATTCCACAATAAGCTGTAGGTCCCGTTGCTAGGTAACCAATTGGTTCTTAGCCACGTAAAATAAGTCAGCCCTCTCTAGGAGAGCTGTTAATCAGCTCAGTGGTCTGGTTAAACTAAGGTATACTTAACTTTGTCTCCGACGATAAATATTTCATTTTCCTTACTGGCTATCTACCACTTGCCAGGACTCGTTACTATCACTCTTTCTCTCCAGCTGACGGGTGCCTTAGGGCTCGAAGATGTTTGTAACCTCGCCTGTTAACCTTTCATTTCACACCATTTTACTGGCACGCCCATCACTCACACATAAAGTAATCACCTTCATATCCTTAATTTCACCTGCACATCAAAAAATGACTTACGGGCTGCCCTATGAACAGGAACCCGTGTTGGCATAAAGCCAGCTTAATCAAAAACAACAACAGATGAATCATCAGTTTTAACCTAACCTACGCTTTCGCTTAATCCTCGCTCTCACAGTGTCATATACATAATTTTCTTGGTTGTCTTTCTTTTTCCGACTTTTTTTTATGTCTGTGCAGTTTTGCAGGCTGTTTTATTTGAATAGTCTCTGCCTTTAATATAGTAAGTATACATTTTCACGGGTCTTTGCATAATTTGGGTTGCAATGCTTGGCCGTTAGTATTTCATAAGATAGGAAAAGAAGCTACTCGTGCTTTTTAGTAAAATTCCCTCTTTTAATAGAAAATATCGCATCATGAAACAGTAGTCATGACTAAATCTTCACGACGCCAGCCCGATCAAAAGAGCAAAAATTATCATTTTCTCTCAGGAATGTCACGAAATGTTAGAAACGATTTTTTTTTTTCAGTCTGCCCTCTTAATCGAGTAAATAATTTAATTAGGAAATGGCATACACAGATGAGTTTCCTTACTTAACGAAAGTAATAGATGGCGTCATTTCAAACCATGCTAAAAAATTTTTATTTCCTCTCAGAAACAAGATTCCCAGGTGGATCAACTGCTAAAACTAGTCATTTTTTTAATACGTCGGAACCTTAACAATATCCTTGATAAAAGAGTAAATGTAAGGGGAATAGTCGAAAATATATAAAGCCTGAGCTGAAACGAATTTGCATGCACCAAGTCACAATGTCTTTTCCCCTGTTTCATTTCCTTTGACAAGATTGTAAATAAATAAAATGTTTGCAATCAATGAAAGTAATTCAGAAATATTTCAGCACAATAGAGACGTCGGATACGAGAGAGAGAATCCAGAAGAAAAACTGCCATTATTCCTCACTCTACAATCTTTTCCTCTCTTCCTCCCTCGCCCTCAGTGATTGATTACTTCCTTTCCATCATTTCACAACATATTTTCGTTCGTCTGGCACTGAATGCAGAGAAATCCTGAAGAAAACAGTAGCTGAAATTAATTCCCCTTTTAAATCATTCTCAAAACATCTTTGCTTTTTATTCTTAAAAAGGTTTTCCCTACCAAAGGCCGAATCCTGTTTTTCCCTGCAAAACCTTTGATACTTAATGGAATATATCACTGCTGTTTGTAAATTGTTAGAAGTCTTCAACCAGCAAACGTTTTCGTATTTGTCACCAAAGTGAAACTAGCAGATACAACACTCTTTATTTAGTTTATTTCCCAGATGGTAATTCAATGTCCATTTGTCACGGCAACATGGTTGTTAGGAGCTCCTCGACCAAACAAATCAGTCGACTGAATTCCATCGTTTTCCAGTCAGTCACATAAAGATAAGAGCAAGGTTTTCCATGTACCCATATGACCTTAATTTTACTCATGTTTCTTTTCCGCTGTTTTTTTTTTTTCTTTTTTTTTTTGAAAGTCATCACCTAAGCAATTTTTCTTTTAAAATTTACTTCCCTGTTGAACAACTTCGTATTCTAAAGTTCTTGGTCAACGTCTCCCTTTCTTTGTACTACTATTTTTATTTTTCCCGCTCACTTTTTCTTGACCAACATTTCGCTCTTTTAAATAACTGTATAAGATTTTTTTTACTGTTATGCAACTACAGCTCAGATAACATACTCTTTTCTCACTAAATTTTTTTCTTTTTTTACTATTCCCATTCCATACTGTTTTAATGCCAAGCCGTCATTCCAAGTCTTTAACCTTAGGCCACATATCAATTTTCTCTTTATATGGTCGTCTCGATGAATCTTTATCAAACTCACCCTTTCCTATAAATATTAAACAAACAGAGTCTTAACTTTTGCTTTCGTAAGTAATACCGCCCAACGGTAATTGATTATTCATTATCACGTTAACTGTTGTTGTACTTCCAGAGTCATGATTATCTGCCTGCTTTTTCTTCCTTCGACTTCACTGACAAGCACACACACACACACACAATATATATATATATATATATATATATATATATATATATATATATATATATATATATATATATATATATATATACCCTAATGATATTATCTGCTGTTTACAGTGACTATGCTCTAACTGGTGTTTTTCATCTATCTATATACCCCTTTATTCTCTACCGTTCTGCGGCCTCTTTGCCTTGTCTTTTGTAACCAATGCTGACTAAATATTTAATGCAAATTTTCTTGTCAAAATTAATGTATGACAGGAATTTCCGTTCTGTATTGATTTGGATCAATAGTCTTAATTAAATCTGAACTGTTTCCTCTCTATTATAATAATGATATTCGAAGCACAAACCTGGAGATATTTCATGTTCAGAAACATAAAACCTTCCTTTCTCATTAATAATTCAATATCCAGAATTTCGTTCGGTGTTAATTAACTGTTTAGGAAAATTATATTCTATGTTTGTGAAACATCCGGCAAAAACAAAGATACTGATGAGTGAAACCATATCCTGGTGTCTTCAATATTAAATTAAGTATTCTGCTCGCCTTACATAGATAGGAGAAAAATGTCAACAAATACAGCAAAAATTCTTGTTGGGATGCATGTCATTTTTCGATAATATCTTAATATCTTTTAAAGTAAATACATTACAAAAGAACAGGGTAAACGAAAAGGTAGCGGATAAGGATAACAAATAAAAGATTTATGAACAATGTGATATCATCGACAGTGCCCGAGTCATGACCACGTGATTTAGCAAAGCGCTACACATCCCTAAGGGTGACTAATATTCTGTATCGTTGCAAATGATACAGGATTCCTGGCGGAAGCCCCGAAGTTAATCTGGAATTCAGCTCACTCCGAAGGCAGAGCGTTGCAGGCACTAAGCATTTATTCGCCTCGATTACTGCATGCGCCTGCAAACTTCAAGCACTTAAGCTTTCCATGTGAAATATCTCATACATCACTTACCGGATGCACGAGGAAGGAATACACGTCGAGTGAGCCGGTTGTGGGAGGTGGGGGAACTCGAGCAAACAAAATGAAAAGAACGATAAAGGGGGAAATGCTGAATGCAAATACAAATGCTTTTATATGATCCTCAGTGTAGTATTAGCTACTCGTTTCAGGTTTACTTTAAGCAGTGTAATAGATTCATTTAATACTTCAATTCTGCTTTTGCTTTTAACCTATGAACAGTGGTGCATGTCAAATGTAAATAAGAAATAAAACGTTACAAATAATAATGAATAGCGTAAATATATTCTTTATATATATATATATATATATATATATATATATATATATATATATAAATATATATATATATATATATATATATATATATATATATATATATATATATATATATATATATATATATATATATATATATATATATATATATATATATATATATATATATATAGAGAGAGAGAGAGAGAGAGAGAGAGAGAGAGAGAGAGAGAGAGAGAGAGAGAGAGAGAAGTGGTGCCAGTGCCCTTCGGTTGGCGCATAGAATTATATACCTATTAATCATGTGACTCTGATAAGTAGCATTCAGTATGGTTAAAGAATAACAGCCTTATCCCAAATTAATTTTCATGAAAAATTGGAGGTTAAACAATCTGGAACTACTGTCTGTAAGTGGTAAATGATTATAGGTTAAACAAAAATATAATACTTAAGTAATATTTCAAGTACTGTGCCCTTGAAATTGAATGGTACAAGCAAAAACTATTGAGGTAGTAAGTTTATAATCTCCGGTCCAAATGAAAAAAAAAAAAAAAAAAACGTAAAAAAAGCATTATTCTGGTGTTTGCGCCTGACTGTGTTCTTGTGTTAAGGGAAGCGAAGACCAACGTAGGTGATAGACAAGAAGACAGCACAGTGAGTATGTTTGGAATGTGAAGGGTGAATGAAAGATGAGTCTTGAAACTGGAACCTTGTAGGGGCTCGGATGTAACGGATATGATTTTTTATTGAGAATGTTCAGACATATATAAGTGGGATAGGGAAATGGTAAAGATAAAGTATAATCCCTTTACCAAGGTGTAGATGGAGAGATGGTTTCTCTTATTATTGCTTCGTTGACGGTAAATTTGAATAAATAATGAAATAGTTTTCATTTAGTGAAAGTGTTCAGAAAGAGTGTCAATGTAGCTGAGACATGTTAGGCGGAAATGAGAGCTACCAAAATAAAAAAGGTGGAAGAACAGTAAAAGGACAAAGACCTTAGGTAAATGGAAGGATCAGTGTTTGCACATAAAAACACAAAGATGTAAAAAATTCACATCTGGGAAGTAAAACCAGTGGTTGAGTAAAAGAAAATATTAAGTTTGAGCTGATATGCGACACAGGAAAGAGGACAATGTAGTGGTACAAAAGAAAATCCATAATGAGATCAGGAGAAAAGTGCAAAACAATATCATTTGAAATTACAAGAGAGCCTGAGATATAAGTAAGTGGAACTGAATCGTAAGAAATACATACGTAAGTATTCGTAAGGAGCTAGGTCTCAGAATACAAGATCTGAATCGAGAAATGTTGTCAGAAGTAATGCTCTCCTTAGTTTATGGCTTGTTATGAGCACGTGGTAACATCAAAGGCTAAAAAAGTAGAATCATTTGTATCTTGCAAGAGAGGGGCTTCCAGCACAATTCTTACGAGTGAAAGGTGTACAATTATAAGTTACTTGGAGTAGCGAGAACTTGTGTATAATCCGATGAACTCCATGTTAGAGTATGTACACGGAAGAGCGATTAGTTTAATATACAAATGGGATTTAATAAAATATGTGTCACTCCTACTGATTTTTTGAAAGTTCTAGCAGTTTGCTAAAAAGTAAAGAAACGGGTATGACAGGAGTTGTCGACAGAATTGGAGTGGCCACTATTGACATATTTTAATGCCTTAACTGGGGATTGTTAAGAGCTGCTGAATTTGCTAATAGCTGGAAAGTAAAATGGAAGGATAAAATTGAAATTTAGCATCAATAAGATTGAGGGTGGGTGGATGCCATAATAATAGAGCTATGAGTCTTAATAGGGAGGTAAAAGAATTGAAGCGGTTGGTTCTCACAGAACAGCAGAGGTGAAACACTGAATTCTTCCAAGAAGAGAGGTTAGGAGGAGGTAAATACGACTACTGTTGGCAAAATATAAATCAGGTGTAAATCACTGAAGTTTATGTTAACTGATGTTCAAGTCATATCTAAAGTACATCAAATTATTACTTTCCAGGCAATAAGGAAATCAAGGTTAATGGAATTGCATTCATTAACTGTCAACAAGTATAAAATGCGCCAAAGTTTCTTCGGCGCAATCGAGTTTTCTGTACACCTTATAATACTGTATGAAACTCTCGATGTGCTGCTGTATGAAACTCTCAGCTACGACCAGGGAGCGCTCAGTTGCTCCCCAGATGCGTTCAAGGAAAGTTGCGTTGGCGACGCCTCCGGAATTGGACTCGGCGGCGCCAGACGCAGATCATGGCTAAATTTAACCTTAAATAAAATAGAAACTTATGAGGCTAGAGGGCTGCAATTTGGTACGTTTGACGATTGGAAGGTGGATGATCAACATACCAATTTGCAGCCCTATAGCCTCACTAGTTTTTAGGGTCTGAGGGTGGACAGAAAAAGTGCGGACGGTCAGACAAAGCCATCTCAAAAGTTTTCTCTTACAGGAAGCGAAAAAGCAACACAACACGTATAAATGAGGAAATTAATGTATCGATAATTAAGGTTCTCTGAAACACCTGGTTGGAGTTATCATCCTACGAATACAGTTATCAGGGTCTTGATCAAAACAACAATTAAGTTAAAAGATGATTACCAATATCATCGATAATGCAGCTGGTTCTGAGTACAAATGAACAAAAGAAATTGAACAGTGTGTCTACAGTACACCTCCCCTGTGTTTTTCTTGATGGTCCAACCAAAGAGTCTAATTGTGATAAAGGTTTGTCTGTGTGGAATGCAAAAAGGTGTCTCTGGTAACAAAAGTTATCTTGCCACCAA
>JANJGK010000007.1:34365774-34401933 GCA_039081455.1 Macrobrachium rosenbergii | reverse complement strand
TTGACATCGATTCTAGTTCCAGACAGCGAAGCTGAGAGGACTGTGCATAACAGAGTTGAGGCCAGTTTTATGTGTCTCCGGATAGCCGAATGTTAAGTCCCCGTCTCCTTTCTATTAAACCTTAGGTTCGAGTCAAAGCCAGGGCACTTAAACATTTAGTTTATAATTCCTTCTAGGAGTAAATTATTTTCAAGGTAAACTGGATTCAGTCATAATTCTATTAATTTAATTTTCATTCTCCGTTGTATCCTTTCATACACTTTAGGAATGGCCTTTATTTTCCTTTTGAAATAGCATCCGTGCATTATAATCAAATTTCCGTTTGCGTCTTTTTTTCGTTGTTGCATCCATCCCTGCTCTACGTTTTACTTCTAACCCTTGTAACAAAATGTGCTCTCACACCAGCTCCACAAAACTTTATTCACCTGATTTTTAGTATCTTACTCCAGCATTTTATTTGTGCTCATTCTATTTGGTATTCAAAATCTATGGTCAAACTACACGCTCTCATTTGATAGTAGCAGGAATGTTAAGAATACATCATAGTTGGAGTGCATGTGCGGAAAATAAGTCTCGTGTCTTATTTTTTGTGTTGCTCCCCATAACAGTGAAACAGAAAATAAAAGTGCTCGAAATGACCACCATCTCTCTCTCTCTCTCTCTCTCTCTCTCTCTCTCTCTCTCTCTCTCTCTCTCTCTCTCTCTCTCGTCAGCTTCCCTTGATTTATTTCCAAGATTGCCGTGCTATAAATGTTGGCTGAAGAAGTTGTATAGCTGGTTAGTTGCTATCGTAACTTCTACGACCTTTTCTTGTAGCTGGATACTGGCTGTCTCAACAACGTCTCTTAAATATTTTTTGCTCAGCCCCTCTCTCTGTCCTTGTACCACCCAACTGCTAGAGACGTCATTCGTTATAACAGTTTCGGTGTAAGATTTGTTTGTTTCTTTTCGGGATTGAGGGGAGGGGAAATGGGATCTCTTTCATAATTGATTGTAGTAATGAGGGGATTCGTTTTAGTTGGTATTATTTATGGTTTCATTGAACAATTAAATAACTTGCTGTCTAGTAATTAAAAACTCAGAAACTTCTAATCATATATGCCATTGATGATTATGATAAGGCAAGCTCATGCTATTTGAAGGCAGCCTAATCCTATAATCCCCTTTGACGTTTTTCCGAGGCTGTCTGCTTCTTTCGGTCTAAAAAAATTTAAATATATGTCAGAGACCTCTGAATTAAACAGAAGAAGATAGAACATTGCTTGGGAAGTCCATCAACGGTGAATGATGTTTTCCATCACCAGTTGCAACAAAAAGAAATTATATATAGCTTTTCAAGGAATAAAATCACGCCCATCTATTTTTTTGCTTTCGCAGAACACCTTACTGAAACGGAAGGATGGAAATCATTGTTTAAAAATTCTTGTTTGAGACTTCAGTTGATTAGTAAACTTTCACTGTTCAGAGATATTTTTATAATCTTGCTGAAACTCAAGTAAAATGAGCATGAACCTAACGTTCGGGATTTTCCTGTTTTTGATACGACCACATCATGATAAAAGGTATTATGATGGCCTCATTTTGTGACTGCCTGAGGATTTAACAACATTTTGATTCTGATTTTGTGATTACCTGAGGATTTACAGGTATCTTCACATAACCATATTTAGATCATTTGTAAGAAAACTGTGATGCGTTATTGGCACTGCCACCATCATTAGTCTGACTGACGTGTCTTTTACTACCGAGCAATGAGGCGTTTGTTTGCGGATCACTGTCTACTAGGGTGACTTATTTAGTCCACTGTAAGAGAAGATTGTCATTCTACCAGTAAATATAGTATCTACTGTTGTTTCTGATTTTAGTGCTTTATGTAAAACTAGAACTGAAACAGAGCTAAGATTATTAAGTATATTTTAAATGTACCCAACTCTTTTATGAGCAAGAAAGGCTTGCAATTTATTCTAATATATTTAAATGTTCTGATATTTCAGTTAATTGCTGTAAGAGAATTACTTTGAATAAATATTGTCTGATATTTAAAGACCTAGGAGATGGGTATGAATCCATAATTTCAGGATTTATATCTTAAAGTATGAATAAAGTGCGACGAAAATATAACGGCTTGTGGTTATGCCACTTGTCCTCATCCTACTATGATTTTTATCATCTTTCATACTTTAGTTTCTTAACTGCCGTAGCGGCCAATACGTATTACCGGGAATAAGGGAACGCAAAAAAATAAATAAATAAATAAATAAAAAATAAAATCCACGCAAATGGAAGAGGAACTAATTCGACGTTCTGTTTATCAAGCGATGCCTCTGAAATGGCGTATTCTAGAATTCACCTAATCCATGTCATAATATGAAAGAAGTACAGCGATGAAGATCATAGCAAGACTGACAGAATTTTACTAATGGAAGACGAACCTCGAGAAAAGAAAAAAAGATAGCACCAGGTTATGTAAATTTAAATACCGTATAAATTATGGTATTGCGAAAATCAATTTATTTTCCATAAATTGTTCAATATTTACCGAACCAGGAATTGTAAGGGTGTCAGGACACACATGCCCACACATGCACGCACGCACACACACACACACACACACACACACACACACACACACACACACATATATATATATATATATATATATATATATATATATATATATATATATATATATATATATATATATATATATATATATATATATATATATATATATATATATATATGTATGTATGTATGTATGTATATATATATATATATATATATATATATATATATATATATATATATATATATATATATATATATATATATATATATATATATATGAATGAAATTTTATCACATCACCGTGATTCATATACAAGCATTAAGCAACAAACGTCCTTTAATATCCAATTCGCTCTACCTCGGAAATAATATATTTTCATATATGTTACCTAAGGGGAATTTTTTAGTTGATAATAAGTTCGTCGTCCCGTGGGCTCGAACCAACGAAGGACAAGAACTCAGGACTACAGTGACGCCTTAACACACAAGGCCAACAAGTGAGGTATATGTGATTACCGACCCTCACCTACAAATCACAGTCGAATCCCAGGTATTTGTATTTAGAATCTGTATCAACTCACCTCTGCCATGCTAACCATGTAATGCGTTTGTCGCACGTAGCCATATTATGAATGAAATTTTATCACATCACCGTGATTCATACACAAGCATTAAGCTACAAACGCCCTTCAATATCCAATTCGCTCTACCTCGGGAATAATATATTTTCATATATGTTACCGAAGGGGAATTTTTTAGTTGATAATAAGTTCGTCGTCCCGTGGGCTCGAACCAACGAAGGACAAGAACTCAGGAGTATGATAAAATTTCATTCACAATATGGCTACGTGCGACAAACGCACTACATGGTTAGCTTGGCAGAGGTGAGTTGATAGAAACTTATGAAGCTAGAGGGCTGCAATTTGGTATATTTGGCAACTAGAGGGTGGATGATCAACATACCAATTTGCAGCCCTCTAACCTCAGTAGTTTCAAGATCTGAGGGTGAACAGAAAAAGTGCTGGCAGATAGTCAAAGCCATCTCAATATTTTTCTTTTACAGAAAAATAAAAGTGTCTTAACTGTAATTCCGCTAATTAATGGAGACTAGCAGCTCTTGACTATTACAATCTTATGACTAAAGCATTCAGAAAGTACTATTTGTATATTTGGCCTAGGCGGTGTTATAGTGAAGTCAATAAAAGCAAATGAAAATCACCACCTCAATAAATTCAACTTGATTCCTGGAAAATTTTGAATTTTGCAGAGAGGAACATACTTAGAAAAGTCGTGGGATGCCACTGAGCTGTGTCCATTCGAATCTTGGATCGGATTTTCATTTCATTCGCAAAATTCGGTTATCGATGAGAGTCCATTGTGCATGCTTGGCATATTTACGTAAATTCGGTGTAATCGACCAGTATATTCATTCAATTTATTTAATTCAAAAATGAAAATGCACCCAATGCCACGTCATCAGAGTCATCGGAGAGAATGTGGTTTCCTTCAGTTCAACTATTGTATATCATAGTCCCATTGATGGCATAACAGCTGGGCCCTAGAATGATGCTCAGATATGAATGCTGACGTGAGAAGATAGAGTTTTATTTCTAGAATTAAAGTTGGATATTCTTTGTGAAAAATACAGCAAATAAAAGACAAATTTAAAAGTCGCAAAATTGTTATTTCCCTGTATGTCGTTGTCAAAAGTATGACCAGAAAATTCCGCATAATTATAAGGAATAATTTGGAACTGGTAAACGTATATACATACTCTACACACACACACACCCACATATATATATATATATATATATATATATATATATATATATATATATATATATATATATATATATATATATATATATATATATAGTTAGATAGTTAGATAGATAGATATACATAAGGCAGAAAACGCTGTCATATTCACGTTAAAACTATGTCAACGTTAGTTCAGTAATCATTTCCAAACGTACTGCAATTTTCTTTCTAATATTTTCTATCCATTCTTAGTTCACCTACTCTGCAACTCACATTTTCTCTCCTCCAACCAGTATCCGAGGTCTTTACTCCTAAATTCCTATAAGAATCTACTGTTTCAATCCTCTTACCGTCCTTATGTAATAACCTTCAATACTCTCCAGCTACAATTTACGAGCATAACCTGACACCTGCTGACACTTACTCTCAATTTTCTGGCCAAGCAAACTCTTTCAAATTCTTGCACTAATCTCTACAGTTTTTCTTCACTATACCCAATTAGTGCTGTATCATGTACTAACGTTACGGGTAAAAGGATTGCTCTTCCGTAAAACAAAATACAAAGCTGTGACTAATTATGGTAGTGACAATGTTTCCTCCTAATGCTTACTGGAAGAAATACATTGCCCTTTGGTTAACAATAGCGCAATTCTGTTTTATTTTCTGACCGTAGAGATAAAAGGGCACAAATGAGCAAAGAAATTGCGCACGCTGGGGTTTAGCTTTACCTGAGAGGAATACCCTGGATATTGCATTCCCTCCGTATAAAAAAAATCTCATTTTGATCCGAAGTTCTGTGCTTTGCAGGTAAGATGAGGAAAAAACTCCGATCCCATCCTACTTTGTTGCATTATATCTGCGTTTTATGTGAAAAGTTCGTAGCATTTCGCATCTTCGAAATATATGGAAATATTAGATTCATCCGGAGAGAGAGAGAGAGAGAGAGAGAGAGAGAGAGAGAGAGAGAGAGAGAGAGAGAGAGAGAGACAGTTTAAGGTAATATGCAAATATAATCAGCAGATGCTCAAATTTATTGGAAAGCAGGAGAAGGGTTGTGAAATGGTCCTGGCTACCTAGGTATAGAGTCTGCTATAAAGCAAGCTACAAACAACAACACAAGAAAAGACGACAAGCAATTGTCTTGCTGTTCCCGCAAAATATGTGTTGATATGTGCTGGGACAACATTGCCCAGTTTCAAATAAATTACAATATTAAAGTTTGTGATCGTATTCAAAATAATCACCTAAAATTAAGCCTTAGACCCATTTCTTATTCAGCCATTCCCAGCGATAACTATTTTCCTGACAACTAACAATTAGTGTCTTTCAGACTAATGTGTACCAAGGGAGTTAAATTTCACAAAAGAATGCAGTAATTATTTTAATGACACGTCGTTGCAAAGACTTTCAAAGACCCTAATGAATCTATCTTATAAATGACCATTATAAAGATTAGCTTTAAGTCAAAGAGCCGGTAAGAAATTTTCAGTTGCTTCAGTGTCTGTAAAAGAAAACTATTGACATGGCTATTTGTCTGTGCGTACGCACTTTTTCTGTCCGCCCTCAGATCTCAAAATCTACTGAGGCTAGAGGGCTGCAAATTGGTATATTGATCATCAACCCTTCAGCCATCAAACGTACCAAATTGCAGCCCTCTGGTCTCAGTATTTTTTTTATTTTATTTAAGGTTAAAGTTACCCAGCGGGCAGTGGCTGAAATTTTCATCAGCCGCGGCTGAGAGTTTCATGGGCCATGACTGAGAGTATCATACAACTTTATACGCTGTACAGAAAATTTGATTGCGCCGAAGAAACTTGCCGCATTTTTACTTGTTTCTGTCTTGCAATTATTCTGTGATTTCCTGGAATTTAAAAATCTTTTAATATAATTCTATCTAATAGCATTTATGAGAAGTGGCTCCTTTACTCTCCCTAGCACTGACAAATTTTATCAATCCGTTTCAATAAATATTAAGTTAACACTCTCGTTCAATTTTTCTTTGAAGTTCTCATCGAATCTATTTTTAATATTTATTGGTAATATTATCTTGAGGAGTGGTTTTAGAATGAACTTTCAGATATGGAAACTTACATTATTTAGGTAAAAGAAAAAGCTTCACACTACTTATGTTCTCATGCTTTGAGAGTTTTAAGTAATCTGCGTAAATTCCCGAGCACATATCACTGAAATATACATATATATATATATATATATATATATATATATATATATATATATATATATATATATATATATATATATATATATATATATATATGTGTGTGTGTGTGTGTGTGTGTGTGTGTGTGTGTGTGTGTGTGTGTGTGTGTATAACTGAATCACGAAAATATGGAACTTGATGAATATGCAAATAAAATAAAAATCCACGAAGGAAAGGGAAACAGTTCGAGTACTGCAAGGCCTTTCGACGTCCTGTCCTTTGCTTAGGAAGAAGTCGAAAGGCCTTGCAGTACTCCATTGTTTCCCTTTCCCTCGTGAATTTTGTTTTATATATATACTCGTATATATATATATATATATATATATATATATATATATATATATATATATATATATATATATATATATATATATATATATATATATATACATATACATATATATATATATATATATATATATATATATATATATATATATATATATATATATATATATATATATATATATATATATATATATATATATATATATATATATATATATACATACATATATATATCTATATATATATATATATATATATATATATATATATATATATATATATATATATATATATATATATATATATATATATAATGTCCTTTTCTCTTCTCTGCACCAGCTCGTTGGAGAAACAGCTGGATCACATGAACAGTAAATAGTTATGGATACTGCTTTCCCACGACAGGAACTACTTGGCAGGCGAGACCCTCATACTATTAAACATCATTGACAATACTAATTTCAACGTACTGGAACCGCTCCGTTACGAGGACCAATTACTATAAAATTCCCATTTTCTTCGGGATTATAGTTAATTGCTATGGAAATGAGTATCATACGAATAAAGTGAGAGATTCCATTCTGCAGAAATGTTATAATCAGAGCGCAAGCGCTTCAACATCTCGTTACTCTTAAGGCCGTAAGAAGGTTAACAGAACAGGACTAACATTTATCTATTCAATTTAGAACTTTGCCAGAGATACAATGTGTTTTCCATATTGGAACCCCGATATAGGTAAGGGACATGGCGCTAGATTTGGATCTGCAATGTCCTTGGCTCCATCCCAGCCTACTACTGCTACTACAAGGAGAAAGGTAGCTGACGTCATTTGGCCCATTGGTGTCAACGTCATTTTTAATTCTGATGGGAATTTTCTTTCTATTTAGGACAAAATACATATAACGTTCTTTTCATCATTCTTGTGTGTTTGTATGGTGCATATTTAAATTTAGGGTGTCAAAACACGGGTATCGGGTCAGCGACCTCAGCTTTAAAGCTGCTACGTATACATCCACACATATTCACACACACACACACACACACACACACACACACACACACACACACACACATATATATATATATATATATATATATATATATATATATATATATATATATATATATATATATATATATATATATATATATAGATATATATATATATATCCAAAAAAGGGCGTAAAATTGATTTATATTAATTTTATCGTAAAATTTACTGCAGTTAATAACGTTTCGTTATCTCATAATAAATAATTTTTTTTAACTACTGCATGTCCCTAGTTATAAGCATCCACAGTTATAAACTTCGATACGAAAACTATTAAAAACAGAGGAAATTTTTGCAGGATCAAGACCGTAAATGCATTAGTTTTCTGGCCATAAATACAGTTCATTATTCATAATCAGTGATCCTAATACTCTCATATGTTATTGGCTTTCAATGACAGTTATTCCGCAATATTACTGTATTCATTATTGGGAAACACTTTAATACCAGTCATGAGACCTTACTTGCCAACAAAGAACTTCAGTCTAGAGTCTCTCTAATTAAGTAAGTAAAGAATCAGATCTCAGTGAATACCGACGGCATAGCTTTATTTTTGCATTGCATTTGAATTTAAAGACTCAGCCTTCATACAAATAATAGTGCCACACTATGAGTGCATAGTTTCGCTGGATGCCTTTCACTTTCCCCATTTAGGGCTGTAGAAGCTATATATGTTGCAAATGAATCTATTTTCTTTGCAAACATTCTGTAATTTTGCGTTCTCCCTCCTGCTACCTCCCTTGGTGAGTTAGGGTTCATCCTTCTGTAAATAAGTATATTGACAGAATCATAGCATTGCTGTACCCAGTAAGCATGGCTCCTAAGTACATTTTCAAAAGGCATGTTTAATCACGATAAAAATGAATTTTTTTCTGCGGAAAGTAGCGTTTATTAATAAAGGAACGATCTTTTTTGAATGGTGAATTAAAATTTGATTCCCCCACAGATGACGCTGTTCAGATTAACGAAACCCTTATGGCTATAACTAGCCTTTTTTCCCCCCGTTTCTCTTCCGTTATCTACTCTTGAAAACTGGAGCTATATATCGCCAAATCCTCTGCTAACCTGGTCATATGTAAAGGATATTTCCCATAGACTGATGTTTTTCTCATAGTGACTTTTTCTCAACCTCGGTATACGATAATAGATCTCTGTACTCTCACATTATTATTCGGTTGATCTAAGAGCAAGAACCCGTACCAAAGTAGTGCTAGCTTAATCTAATGCAACATCAACAACCACCAGCAACCGTTTTCCACCAGCCCTTTAAATAGAATGCACCATTTTGAAGCCGGTATTGAAATCCCTCTCAGTCCGAAGAAGATTTCCTTTGTCTAAAAGCCAAGGGACCAGGATGGAATGCTATAAGCGTGATTGAAAACATGAAACAGTAATCTCCAACCACCATAATAATGTACTATCGTTATGATTCAGACTAATAAATTGTCATAAATACCGTCTTAACTGTTGATTGACCTAGGACATCAGTTCCTCATTCCTGTGTCATTTTTTTCGTTATTGTCTGGTGTAATAATATTTTCCTTTTCATACATATGACCTTGTACGTATGGTTTTATACTTAAGAAAGCGCCTTGTAGTAATCTATGATCAGGTTTAAAAGTTTTTACGTCCAGTGTTCTTTCTATTTTATGACCAGCAGAAAGTAGGAATCTATGTTAAATTTAGGGTGAAAATGGGTGATATATTCTAATGGTAACTGTATTTCTTTTTTCTTTTTATTCTTAAAATGGGCTTTTGGATACCACAGCTTTTACCGATAATTCACGTTACATGTAGCATCAAACTATACGGGTTTTCAGTATATCATGTCTGTATCATCCTGTGCTTACATGATGAAATGAGCTTTTTTGTAATGAAAAAGGAAGACAAATGTAAGTATATAACTCAACAATTAGGCACCATGAAATTCATGGGCGTTGTTAGATATTTTCCATGATAATAGAGCTCATATAGAAGAAAATTTTTCATATTTCCACTGAAAATTCGAATACGTATTTTCTCAAGAATTTTATCAACAATTAATTTTTTTTTTAATAATGCACGGGATTTTATTAGTAACTTCATTTATTTTATAGGTGCTGAGCACAATACCTACACACATTATCATCATCTTGCAGTTTAAGATGTCAGAGAAGGACAAATATCCGAATCATAGCAATTCAACGCTTGTTCTGTGAACGAATTGCATTCGCACGTCTTACTATCCTTCCACATTACCCTCAAGATTACTGATTATAGCGAAAGCGAATACTACAGGATAATAACAACAGTCAGCAATTTAGTGCCAAGATCTTTCCGTGTTTATTCACGCATCGCTGAATTTATTGAGTAAAAAACAAAAGGACCAGATGGTTAATTATCAAAGGATTTTAGTGAACAGACGATTCAGGAAATCGAAGGGATGTCTTAATTCTTTTCAACTCGTCAAGGTGCTTTTAGAAATAAATATGTGATATCGAAAATAACGAAAACTCGTCAAGGTACTTTTAGAAATAATTACATGATATCGAAAATAACGAATTGAAAATCAACATTCTAATACAATGCGTTCATTTATAAATAGCTTATGGAAATAAAACCTTCTGAACTAATGATAGATCTATCAGGATTATTAATTATGTTGGAAGGAACGCTAATTCGCCTGCAGATACAAGAGCAGGCTTTCGTATGATTTGTTTTCGCTTAATGAGTCTATAATTTTATTCATAAAGTGACCTTTACTCCTTACCGCAACAGCATTAGATTTATCAGCCTTTGTTATACGCAATAATTCATCTTTTTCAAGAAGTTTTTAAGTCTGATGAAATCATATGAAGATATTAGAGGAAGACGGCTGGAACATAGCAACATACATAATTCCTACGCAAATATTGATAATTCTAATATAGCTCAAGTTACCTTTAAAAAAAACCTGAAGTACTATTCCAATGCAGATGAAAAGAACTGTCCGCTGGTTAGTCGGGAAGAATAACCCGAAATCCAGGCTTGCACGCTAAGCCCAGTCGCTTGCAGGCAATGAGATTTTTCAGCCTGAATTGAAGCTTCGTGTTTAAAGCAATTACAACATTTACTGAATTTACCATAGCAATAGTCGAACATCCGCAATTCTCCAAATGATGCTCTGGCTGCATGAATGAAATTCCTTGCAAAGGCTGTGATAAAAAGGTATTATGGAAAAACTGGAAAATCACCAGCACTGCGAATCAGTTGGTTCTGGTTGATATAAGTAATCGAAATGAATTCTTTAGTTCAGAACATTTCAACACATAAAAAACAGTCCTAACAGATAGTTGTTTTTTTATTTTAATTTGGTATGTTATGATATCGTTTCTTGATTTAGAAAAGTACCTGTTGATTATCTTTTAGAATCTGGGTAAAACCAGTAAAAAAATTTTTATATTCCTTCGACACGTCCAAAAATAATTGACTCTAAACTGTTATGTATAAGAAGTAAATTTTGTTTTAACGAAGTAATATCTCGACTGAATTCTCTGAGAAAAGGAAGGCGAACGTGAACGATACAAATTTCCGTCTGCCCCATCTATCTTGTTCCAGAGAGCAGAAGACATATTATTACCGCCTCCGACGGAAACAAAGAAAGAGGACGACGTTCTCAAGGTGACACCGGACACTCTCCCGCCTCATCTTGCGCTGGCTGGACACACAAGGGGAAAGGAACTCATACCCAGAACTTCACCAGTTCTTAATGACGATTTCTCCTTGCCGCCTCTCAACAGTGCCAAACGAACTTTCGATCTCCTTAACACGCCAGTGAGGATCACAAAAGCAAGTGTATTGGGACGAGTTCAATTCCTTCTTCGCATTACCAGAGGTCGATGCAAACGGCAAGCCACAAAAGATTGACCTCACCAAGGAAAATTGGCTGCGCCACCTCCCAACTCACATCCTAGCCGCCCTGAGAAACCAGAAAAGTCAATGCCGTGCAAAAGCAGCTGCAAAAAATCAGACAGAAGGGGTGCCCTCAACTACATGTATTATGCTTTTAATACCATTAATTTGGGAAGAAAGCCAGATACTGCGCCCCAGTGCCGCTGGAGAATAGATGGGCAAGGCGTCCACTCACAGAAATAATGGTAGCCTTCCCATCCCTGCCATACATATATTGCCGAGTGAGCCCTCCAGGAGGAGCTTCCTGGTAGATGCAGGGACAGCAGTATCTGTAACATAAGGACCCCGTCGATATCCAACAGACACTCAATTGCATCTAGTGGCCGCACACTGCTAGCCTGTACCATCATACAATCATCAGAACCTCTCCCTCCACCTAACTCTTGTTGATGTCCAGACTCCCCTACAAGGCGCCAACTTCCTCAGGCATTACGGGCTGTTCCTAGACATCCTTCGAAATGGGCCCCTTCTCCATTGGGTTACCAGCACACAGAATTGACAAGAGCATGGTGAAAAGCCCACCATTCCCTCAAACTGGCTCTCATTGCCAGCTGCTACAGCCCCGACTGGGTGGCATAAATATCTAAGTTCCCCTTTGGCCTACTCACAATGCTGAAAGAAAAAGTAAACGTCCATCCTGCCAACATATTATCTGGAAGAAAATTCTGTGCATTAGGCATATTCTTCCTCCCCAGATAGAATTGGAGACTACAAAAAGCCATCAGAAGATGCTGAACATTCGCCCTAATGTGCAAAGTATCAAAGAAAGAAAATTCTTTCCAAACCAACTAAGGACATGACATTTCATATTCATCAGAAACAACAATGACAAGGATCCCCTAGCCGCACCACGCAGAAGCTCTTACGAAGCCAGTGACAGTAGAAATAACTGCTTTTTTAACTTACTCATGCAGCGAGGACCAGGTGCAAGTGGACAGGTTCAAACCGACTTAACTTGGGTAAAGGGCATCCTTTCCACATCTTTCTCCAGGTTCGGGTGGCAAATCCGACCGCCGCCCTCAACAAAGAGTATTTGATACAGTATTATGATCTCGCCTCTCGAGATCAACAGGTTCTTTAAAAAACAAGCAGTTGAGCTGTAATGACTGACGAGAGGTGAGATCATAATATTGGCGACCTTGCCAGGATCTGACTCGCAGGTACAGATACCTGCTGCTGCTACTCCAGCTGGTTTGCTGCTACCCTCAACCTGACTCGTTGCTGCTACGAACCTGACTTGTTGCTGTTACGAACCTAACTCGTTGCTGCTACGAACCTGACTGACGAAGTTTGACGCCATCCAACAGACGTCAACTCGCCAGTAATTAAAAACAAACAAAAACAAAGGAGGCAACAATCCACTAAGGGAACAATCGACAAACGATTGTTCCTAACATACAGTTAATAACCAAATGGGATAAAATACTTTTGTACCTGATTCAATAATTCAAAAGTAATCATGTACAGCTTTTTTTTCAACAAGCCAGTGAAAAATGTTTGCTTCAGTATTTTTTATTTACAGTACAGCAACGTAATAAAAGTGATCAGAGCAGGCCAACAACCAAACAGTTCAAATTACATGATAAACAATCCTAGTGAAAAATGCTTACTCATAAAATGAAACATAAATATATCTGAATAATGGGGAAACAAATTTTCAATTGAAATATTGTAATTAAATTACTGTATGTCACCATTCTTTGCTATTGTATACAGTATGTCAATGTTTCCCTGTACACCATTTTTTTTTCTTTTTTAATTACTGTGTATATCTCAATATTATTTCCTTGTTTTGGTATTTTGTACACTGATACCTGTGTACAGTTTCTTACTTTGTATCCTCTTAACAAAGTTTTTAAGATTTTCAGCAATGTTTACCAATTTAACATTTTTAAAATGCACGAATCTCCTTATCCTTTACAATTTCTTGTATAACATAGCAAAAATGTACATAATTTTCCCGTGTTGATATCTGTGTTGGACGACATCCCCGTAGCATTATGTATTCCATGGCAATTAAGATATAATCTTTTTTGCATTTTTACAATATACACACATCCTTTGTTTTTGCAGTCATCTCTTGCACCTAGTAACATACCGACACATAGAGCATAACTTGGTAACAGTGTGGAATGATTACACATGTCATTGTCAAAACAACGATTTGCTTTTTGCAGTTTTAAGAATAGCAACCTCTCTCACGTCCAGATCATCACACATCCAAGGCCATGCTGGATAACTGAAATTTCAGGAAATGAAGAAAAAACCCTCTACAGATGTAAAACAACAAACAAACTCGAATGTAATCGCTGAATATTATTCCATAAGTTACTACACCGTTTATTCTATACTTGTTACACACACTATATGCTTATACACAACAAAAGATATGGTAGTTACTGTACACTACCACACTATATGCTTGATACAAAACTCACAATATGGTAGGTACTGTACATATGGTACAGTACACTACCATACTGTACAGTAGCTATGCTAAAAGTAGTTTGCGCATTTGTCTTTTGAAAATGCAACAAAGTCTACAAAAAAGAAAGCAAATGTAAAATAAAAGCTGAAAAATAAGCAACACTTTTCCTTTCCCCTCTTACCCAACACTCCATACAATAACACCTTTTTTATATTTCATCTCTTGAGATTACAATAAATCTACACACAATAAAAAAAGCCACTTGAAAATATGTGCACACATACATACATACATACATACATAAATACATACACATACATTATATATATATATATATATATATATATATATATATATATATATATATATATATATATATATATATATATATATATATATATATATATATATATATATATATATATATATATATATATATATATATATATATGTGTGTGTGTGTGTGTGTGTGTGTGTGTGTGTGTGTGCATACACACACACACGCGCACACACACACACACACACACAAACATACACACACACATATATATATATATATATATATATATATATATATATATATATATATATATATATATATAAAGATGACCAATCCTTATCGTAAAGCCTTAGCATGGACCTAGCGAAGACTAAGCTGGTTAATTGCTTGTCATTTAGATAAGAAAGAATTTAATTTGATAAAAAAAATTGTGATAAAGCAAATAAGGAGATAACTGATGGAAATTGCCTGACAGTTAAAGACATAAAAATGGTAGGAGATTGTAAAATGCTAACGGAACAAATGAAAAGGTGTTACGTTATTTAGAAAGGTAGTGTGGAAACTGCTGAGATGCATGGTGTAAGTGATAAGCTGTTGAAAGAAAGAAATGTCTTTTTATGGAAATAATGAAAGTGAAGCACATTTCAGAGTTAGTGAGTAAGGTAATACCTAATTTGCTGTTAAAAGTAATCTGAGATAAGGGTATATTAAGTGTCCTTGGATATTCCACCCCTTTTTGAACGATGTTGAAAGCCAGAGAAAGGGCAGTATATGTAAGTGATGAGTTGTGGGATAAGAAAATGGGTAGTTAATGAAGAATGGAATATACAGCAGATGCCATAGAACCCATTGTGGATAGTGAAGATGAACTGCAGAGACTCTTGAAAGAATATGAAAGTATATTCAAGAGGAGGAAGTTGAAAAATGAACGATGAAATTTGGTCGCGGGAGAATGTAGGTCGTTGATTTGTATAGGTATTTTAGAGAAATTATAACTGGTAAGTTGAGAACTGAGGTAACTAACATTGGAGGAAAGCTCGAATGGTTGCACTGTGTTAAAAAATTGGCAACTGAGTTGTCTCTGAAAACCAAGTTGGTGGTTCAGTCAAGGAAAGTGGGAATCTATTCCTCTTAGAAGTGCAATACAGATGTAGTATGTGAATGAAAGAAACAAGTTTGAGATTACTGAATGACCGTTTATCGTGTTGTGCGTTGCTCAAGAAGAAATGAAAGTGTGATAAATGTATGGAAATTTAAGAGGTTGCCATATGCGCATTTCAGTGACTCAGATTGGTGCTTGCAGTCAGGAACAAAACACTGAACTATAATGAAAGATATAGGTCTTGAAAACAATATACAGAATGGGAAGAATTTCGTGCATCATTAAACATTATTGTACTTGAGAATATGTGGGCGTATATAGAATCAATCTGTGGTTATAATGACAACGCGACATCAGACTTCGGCTCCCTATACTACAGGATTTTCACTCACAAACTTTTAAGGGAAACAAGATGTGCCCAAAGACGTTGATGCCATATAAGGAATACGATAAGTTTTACGTGAGTTCCAATGGAAAAAAGCCTTTCCCAACACTCAGTAAGGTACGCACATCTGAAGTCTGCAATTCTTAATCATGCAAGTAACACCACCCAGAGTATGAACACAGAGGCATTAAAATTATTTATAAAAGTATCTGTCGTTCCAAAGCTCAGATGATAAAACCAGCTTTTACAAAGCAACAAAAATAATCTGTCCCAAAGGTTATAAAAAAGGAAAGATTGGTATTGTATTTTTCTGTTCTATTTTATTGATGACAAATCCTTATTCTACAGCCTTGGCAGGAGCTTAACGAACCTAACGAAGACTAAGCCGGTTAATTGCCTGTCATTTAGAAAAGAAAGAAATGAGCTGTGGCATGTCGAAAAAAACCATACTCCTTGCTACTTTTATAAAATGCTTATATTTTGAACCAGAGCAGTATCAATACTTCATTACTATATTTAGGTAGCAGGAAGCATAAGAGATAGCTATATCTTCTTAAAGTTTCACTGATCTCTTTGATGCCATTCAGGTACCAGACTTTTATGTAATGTTCCTATGTTTATTTTCGCCCATCATTGGGACAATAGGAAATCTAAATTGCTTTATAAACCGCTTTTAAATGACGTTGGAGCGGTTTTCCAGAGCAGATAATTGTTCAAAAAGTATTTAAAATTATGTATGATTATATTCAAGGAAACAAAGTCCTGGGGTAGCGGGGGAGGGGGGTGGGGGAATAAGTTGCTTGCCATGACAACCTTCCCTGAAATACCATAACTAAAATCGATGGAAGAGAAGGAGAAATTGTGTCTTCTAGACGCTGTGAACTTCTAATTTTGATGTTCTTTATTATTAGTGCATCCAGGAAAGGAGTTCTGTTATCCTCTTCCAGCCTTACATCAAATGTAATGATCGGTAAAGCTGGTTAAATTTAGTAGTAAAAAAACACTATTTTCTAACAATTCTTATCCGTCCCTAGATTGCTTAGACCATTCAATGTTAATGTTATTTTCATGACCTTTGCACTGAATAACACATAACTCAGATACGCGGCAAAGATCTCAGATATGATTAACAAAAATGAAATATAACGCTCCAACGGGGATGGAGCCACTAGTTGGGAAAATGCAATTTTGTCATATTCTCTAAATATACAAGAAAACGTGAAATTATTGAGTCACCTATAATAAAGAAAAACTGTCTCGATTTGATCAACAACAGCTAGGATGTATGAGAGAGATGAAGTGCCTGGTCAACTTGTCACAATCCTTCCGTCTACCCAGTGAGAAATTGAAGCATCGCAGTCTCAAATGATGGATCGTCAATATATATATATATATATATATATATATATATATATATATATATATATATATATATATATATATATATATATATATATATATATATATATATATATATATATATATATATATATATATATATATATATATATATATATATATATATGTGTGTGTGTGTGTGTGTGTGTATGTATGTATGTATGTATGTATATATATATATATATATATATATATATATATATATATATATATATATATATATATAGCTGTTACAGTATAGGGCTTTACTTCTTTGAAGATGGTTATGTTCACGTCGGAATATTGCAGAAATGATCGCTCTTAGTAGCTAAGAATCTTTTATAATGATAAGCATAATGCATTCATTCAGATAATGAATCATAGCTAGAGTATGCGACTTCTATCACGAGTGTTTGGGGTGGCGTGAATTATCCGGTTCATACATAGATACGGGTACATTCTATGTTCACATGACGCTTCTTCAAAAGAAAAATAACCTTTTATTAATCCTGATTTGTTATAGTTTTCATACCTGTTGTTGCAATCTGTAAGAACAATTATAATGTGCTATGACTTTTAGTTTTCTGAAAAGAAAGCTGTTGTTCCGGCTTTGCCTGTTCGTCCACACTTTATTCTTTCTGTGCTATTTCTATCCGCCCTCACATCTTAAAAACTACTGAGGCTAGAAAGCTGCAAATTGGTATGTTGATTATTCACCCTCCAATTATTAAACACACCAAAGTACAGCACTCTAGCCTCAGTAGTTTTTATTTTATTTAAGGTTAAAGTTAGCCATAATTGTGCTTCTAGCAACGATATAGGATATGCCACCACCGGCCCGTGGCTAAAGTTTTATGGGCCGTGGCTTATACAGCATTATACGAAGACCACCGAAAGCTAGATATATTTTCGGTTGCCTATATTATAAGCAATATCCTTGGCCCTTTGCAGCTAAGCCCCACCCGACTGCGCGCCAGTGATTGGCTAGCTCTCGAAAAGGGAGTGACGTCACACTATACTCGGTTTTTTTTACCGAGGCACATTTGCACCGAATCGCAGGGGTGTCCTTTTAGCTCGGAAAGGTTTCCTTCTAGCTGATTGCTTGCAAATATTTTGTCCGAATAGCAACATTGTTTTCAAATAATTACCAAGTAATGTGAATCGAAACTTATTTACTAACCTAATTTTCTCCCACAGATATATGTTTTGTCAATCAATAATGTTAACGAATAAAGAGTTTATAAAGGATTGTGATGGTAAGTCTAAATTTAATAACAACACACGCCGAAGTCAACGACAGGAGCTTGCTTTCGGATGCACGCTGCATAATTTTTTTACTTTTCACATATTTTAACACCAATTGGGATAAACTACACTAAGCATAAGAAAAACATGTTATTATAAACTTTCTTTGAATACCAGAGTCTACTAAAAACATGGAATTAATAAAACTCGCTATTAGTGAAAACTTCCTGGGAGGTAAAAGGAACAGCCTGTGGCATTAGATAAAATTTAGATAAAAGATACCTAGATAAGTAGGCCTAGTTATTCATATGGTATCCACATGCCAGCAAATGTTGATGGGCAAGAAAACTTTTCAGATACATATCATCTTTTATAGGCTTTTGTGCTGAAGCCTTTTGTTATATCATTATGGTAAATATGATGATAAATATGAAGACGCTATTTTTTCTTTTACATAATAATAATGTACTTCCCTTATTATGGCTTTCTTGCACAGATTTCAAACTAGGCTAGCCTATGTCTATGTGTCTTACACTATTTTTTGACCATTGCAATAAAATTTGCTTAACTCTTTAAGGTAAGGAGTAACAGTAAACAGTAGCTGATGCTTGATATAAGTTAAGCTAAGTGTATGTAGGCCTATGATGTAAGTCCGTATAGAAAGGATTTGCTAATTTTGTCGTAAAGGTATAGATTCTATTAATAGCACCATTTTCGGTTTGAGGATACTGTAGTGTTCCATAAATTGCATAAAAATCATAATTAAACGAATTCATAATTTCACCGAGTTACATCGCGATACCCCTCCCCCTCCCTTCCATCCCCGCCTCGGTATTTGACAGTAGACGCATATAGCCAGCTAATCCTTAAAATGTATATTTGTATAGTACATATTCTACTCAGTCACATATTCTTTTACTTCTCAAAATATCCGCAGAAACTCGTGTTAACCTTATATGTGTCCTGAACAGAACGCAAAATAAGAAAAAAAGTTTTCTTATCTCGCATTGTCTGCTGTAACTTACATGAAAGAGTAAGTTGTTAATGTCTGCGAAATATATTTTTATTAGCGTGCACCTACAAAAAGAAGCACAGAAACTTTTTCATTGCAGATATAGCCATTAAAGTAATCTAAGTAACGTAACACTGATTTCAACATTTACATAAATCAGGAAAATGCTGCAATGACAATCACCTGTGATAGTTTTTCCCGCCAGGCCGCCGCAGGCTGTTCCTTTTACCTCCCTGGAAGTTTCCGATAATAGCGAGTTTTATTAATTCCATGTTTGTAGTAGACTCTGGTATTCAAAGAAAGTTTATAATAACATGTTTTTCTTATGCTTAGTGTAATTTATCCCGATTGGTGTTAAAATATGTGAAAAGTAAAAAAATTATGCAGCGTACATCCGAAAACAAGCTCCTGTCGTTGACTTCGGCGGGTGTTGTTATTAAATTTAGACTTCCCATCACAATCCTTTATAATCTCTTTATTCGTTAACATTATTTATTGACAAAACACACATCTGAGGGAGAAATTTAGGTTAGTAAATAAGTTTCGATTCACATTACTTGGTAATTATTTGAAAGCAATGATGCTATTCGGACAAAATATTTGCAACCAATCAGCTAGCAGGAAACTTTTCCGAGCTAAAAGGACGCCCCTGCGATTCGGGGCAAATGTGCCTCGGTAAAAAAAACCGAGTTTAGTTAACAGTCCAAATGACTGCCAGTACGGATTTGAGTCCGTTAGGTCATGCTGAGCTCCGTGCATGAATGATGACACCACAGATTTGAGGTTCCGGAATTGTGAAGTATGCAATGATATTAAAAGATATATTAAGTTATATAATATCATTACGAAGATCTTGGATCATTCTGTCGGTGCATCTTTTTTTTTTTTTTTTGGATCATGCGCAGCCTAAATACACAATTGTCTTGTTTTTTTCCCTTTAAATTGGTGTTGGCGTACTTAAGTGATTCCACAAAACCAAATTAATTGAAATGAAGCATAGACTTATGCAGCCAGTTCCGATATTAGGGTATTAATTCGTTATAATCCTGCATGTCAAATTTTAATATCATTGTAAGATTAGGCCTATATATAAAATTATATTTTGAGGTAATGCATGGCATAGGCCTATACGTCAGTATATTAAATTTTTAGGCAATGAGAGGGCATAGGCCTACACATCATATTCTCATATTTTGAGGCAATGACAGGGCATGGGTTCTACGCGTCAATTTCTTATTGGAAAAGTTTTCCACCCGTATCTGTTGGAAAAGAGTAGCTTTTAATCAATATAGTAGCTCCGACCCCACGATATATAATGTATATGCAAACGGTGAAATGTACACTTATAACATGTGCATCCGCAAACACACACACACACACACATATATACTGTGTATATATATATGTGTGTGTGTGTGTGTGTACTTGTGTCGATGGCCATAGTAAATGTAAAGCCACTTATACCACAGAGAATAAAAGTAAAATTTGTAGGCATATAGCCGATAGCACACGTAGACTAATCATAGGGCTGTCTCAGCCATACACACAACTATCGAAATGCTCGCAGTGAATTATATTTAAAATATATTTATAAAAGGGATAACAAATTGTGATAAGTAAACAAAAGGCTGTTGTAGCATTCCTATGAAAATGAAGGCTACGATAGAAAGGCATCATAAGATCCTTAACGAAATAAGAAAAAAATAAATGATAGCTGAAAAAGTAGCCTATGGTTCATTTGCTTTTGGGGCCATTCTTGTAGATTACCTTGCTGGACAAAAGGATACATAAGAAGAACCAGTAAATTTCTCCCTCTCTTCTCTCTCTCTCTCTCTCTCTCTCTCTCTCTCTCTCTCTCTCTCTCTCTCTCTCTCTCTCTCTCTCTCTCTCTCTGTTGTTAGAAGAATATTCTAGCGTAGACTATATTCATAAAGATCTCGATTATTTTTTTATTATAACAAATAACTACATTTCAATTAACAATAGTAGGCAGTTAAAATTCTTTACACTAGTATTTTATGAATAAGTCTATGTTTATTCTGCGCTGTTAGGTACATTTGAAAATTTTTCGAAGACACTACAAGCACCATAACAGCAGCAACAAAAACAAGAATAAACACAGCAAGAACCATAATAAAACGGCTGAATATGAGATAGGGATAGGCCTATAATCTAAACGTCATAAGCTGCGTAAACCGATAAAAAGACATGGGACATTATAAGTCTACATCATTTTTTATGATCTTGTTATTTCGAAAGGAGAAAATGTCCATAAGAAAATTCCCAGGAAATTGTAACCAATATGACTCATATAGCGTATCATATTGTAACTTTAAGTTAAACATTGGCATATTCTGGTTTAGTAGAGTGCAGCCACTGCTTGTCATCCCACCGAATGTGCAAACGATTGCAATGAAATCGATTTCATGACTATTAAAACGTAGTAAACTTTCCTAAAATCAATATGAAATACTAGTCTGCATAGCTCTGAGAAAGTTTTTGCGTTTAAGTTTAGAATGGCGAACACGCTTGACAACATCAGACGGTAATTATTATTGTCCTGTGATTTAATTGCACCGACTCGAACGCAAGACATTCACTGCGTCACCTCCGTATTCAGGTGAACCTCATTCATGAAAAACATCATTGCAGCAACGCTGAACACTCCTGACTTCATTCATATTTTCCTATTTTCTTTTACCATTTTTAGGGAGATGCGTATTATGATTTTATTTCAGGGGGTAATATCAAGTTTCCTTTTGACAATCAGCAGAGCATATTTTAGTTCGGTAAAACAACCATTGCAAAACTAATGAAGATGAAAAGAACCTCAGACCAACCAACTTTTCGAAACCATTACCAACCAATCAGCTTCAGGGGGTGGTCGCGACGTAAGCAGTGGGAGGGGCTTAGCTGAAAAGATCGGTGGATTTTGCTGTATACGATATACAGAAAACTCGATTGCTCTGAAGAAACTTCGGCGCATTTTTTACTTGATTTTTTAAAGCTTAAAGTTATTCAGAATTTTGGTTTTGAACACCCACTCCCCAAAACACACACACACATACACACACACTCCATCCCATTTCTCTATTAATCTGTCAATCATAATTAGGATAGGGTCAGCGAGAACTGATTTGGCCCCAAGGACCATAACTGATTCAGGTAAGTGAGAAGAGAGAGACTGGATGATGACCGTAGCCTCAGGCCTCTAATATTTCAATCCTGAGTCTGAATTACCTTAATCGACATTGAACGCAGGCAAATTTTCATGTTTTTGTTTTCTGTAAAAGAAAACTATTGAGATGGCCATTTGTCTGTCCGTCCGCGCTTTTTCTGTCCGCCCTCAGATATTGAAAACTACTAAGGCTACAGGGCTGCAAATTGGTACGTTCATCATCCACCCTCCAGTCATCAAACATACCAAATTGCAGCCCTCTAGCCTCTGTAGTTTTTATTTTGCTTAAGGTTAAAATTAGTCATAATCGTGCACCTGGCACCGCTATAGGTGCCAACAAGATAAATCAAAACCGGGCCGTGGCTGAGAGTTTCATACAGCATTATACGTATTTAATTATTAGAATATCTAATCTTAACGACGTACCTCGGTGAAATATTTCTCTAAGGTAATAAATCTGTTATAAGCATACGTAAAGATTAGGTAGCTCGTTATTATTATTATTATTATTATTATTATTATTATTATTATTATTATTATTATTGTAGAGTATAATACAATCACGAGCGTGCAATAAATATAAATATTTAACTCGCAGCGGAATCTCGAACCTAGGAGCCGCGTGTTGGATTCCAATAATAATAATAATAATAATAATAATAATAATAATAATAATAATAATAATAATAATAATAATAATAATAATAATATCTATGAATGCTTATAACAGTTTAATTATCCCAACCTCACTCTTCACTAAGTGTAGATAATTAACCTGTAATAATCATAGGCCTACGTGAAGAATTTGATAACCATTATTAGTATTATTACAATTCTTATTATTGTTGTGGAATTCAATATAATCCTGTGGTCTTTTAGTTCCTTTGAGACCTCTTAATAAATATTGGTCATATTTGAGATGTTGCTATCGTATCTGTGATGTTTTTTTTTTTTTTTTTTTTTTTTTTTTTACTATTTCCACTCTTACTGGTTTTAGCAAAAACAAATAACATCTTTTCTTATTACATTCCTTGTTATATGATCAAGGCAGCCAAAATCTATCTTTGCACAGAAGGTGATACATTTTTGTGACTTTCATTCTGTTATTGGAATTCTCTCCGTGCTCTATTATTTCTTGCGTCTTTACATTTTTATTTTACCAAAGGCTGGTCCATTATTATTTTTCCTATTTTCTTCTCTATCTTCTTCCTACCATGCTAGCAACAGCTTGTCTTAAGGTGTTACTAAAAAAAATAAAAAAAAAAACAATGTAAAATCAGTTTCGCAACGTTGCAATAACGATGGAGTCCATGATATAATTTTCCGATAAAGATTCCCCTTGAAAAAAAAAATGGGGAGTTGAAAGGCTTGCTCATTTTTGATAGATTTTCCACTCCTAGGAGTAGAATCTCCACAACTGCTTTTAAATGGTACCTTACACTGATAAAGTATCCTTAGTTATCACAGCAATTTCATAACCTTTCGAAACTCGTGAATGACATATACAAGCTCTTATGCACAAGTTTACATATGGTTATGAGAATGAAGAATATAAATAATCCACCATTTATGAAAGATTACAGTTAGATATGCGGTGATAGTTATTGTTTGATTTTTTTTTTTATGAAGGGTAAATCAAAGGGCATTTTATCGGTTTTCACAGGCTGTTTATCAGATAAACCCGATAAATTATATTTTATTCTCTCATAGTGTAACAATGACCATTTTAGCCTTAAAAACCATCAATGAAAATATGAAGCTGCTACTAAACCAGAAAGAGGTACAGAGTATGAAGGTAAAATATACCCTTCACTCCGCGTAAAATTTTTTTTTTTTTTTTCGTTTACTATTTTGAAAACAACTCTTAAATCTAGAAAACTCATTGCATAACATTTATGTAATCTTTGACTTACTGACCAGTATAGTCTTCCCAAGAAAGGCCACACCTCTAACAACAATACAAGAAAATCAGAACATCTCTGTTATAGGCACTCAACCAACTAAATTCGGTGTTAAAAGCAATTTGACCACTCATTTGCATACGGTAAGACGGCCAACCCCTAAACGCTGCTTTCCATTACTTCAAAGCGGAAAGCAGAAACTCCCTATATTCATGTATTGTAAATATGTCATATCCTTCCTCGGTTTCTTTAGATCCTATTATTACTTTGTACTAGACAATGCAATAAAAATATGGAAGAATTAACAATAAAAATATTTGGAAAGGATACACTCACGTATAAATGTTTCACTGAAAATGATTGCTGCTATACTGGTGTTTCATTTCAAATAAAGATTTTCTACTTTTCCGATGGTTCCCTCTCTTGTGGGAGAAAAGTCATGTATTAGTTGTCCGATGTATATTTCATTCATTAAAGATTAGGGACAAAGTTCGACGAATTTTCATTTTACTACTGTAGGTTAGCTACAGAGGAAACGTACAAATCACCGTTCGTTTCCCTTCCTCTTAAATACAGCATGCCTGCAGTGCTAGGCAATTCCACGGGGAAATTAAGCTTATTAAAAAGAAAAAAGAAAAAAACGGACTCTTGCTCATAGGACAAACCGTACGTTACGTTACTACACGTGGAATAGAAGAGCAAACTTGGGTTTGGAACAGGAAAAATTGCGGTCTGCTTTTATAAACCCTTTTAACATTGCGGTACCTAATAATAAACAAAAAAGCTTTATAGAAACGAGTCCTGCTATAATTGGAGAGACCGGGAAGGAAAGTGAAAAATATCTGGTAAAAGAGGAAGTCCTCTCAGAGGATTTAATGGAAGGCCAGCAGCGAAAAAGGAAATATTTTCGATAACAGAAATAAAAGAGGAATTTTATGTTAACATGCAGTAGTAGAGTCTATGTACTGTGTTTAATTAAGAGATACAGGAGGAGCAGTTTATTTCCCGGCATGTATGAATAAGGAACCGAAGACAAGGGAAAACAAACTAGAAGAAATTAAAAGTTCGAGAGACGGAAAAATCAGACCGTTTACTACTTCGGAATCTATTGATACGATTGACGTGATAGCTAGAACTTCTGAAGTACAGTAATGACCGAAAAAAAGAAGAAGAAAAAGAAGAAAAAATATATGAGAGAAAGAACTACCAGAGCGGATAGGAGTTAGGGGAAGGTGACTGAATGGTTATATTCGTAAAAACACTCCGCTTCTTCGTTTCAGTTCGTTACGTTATGGATTTATCATGTCATTTGTTACATACTAATTACTTCATATACGCACTTTTACATGCATGCACACACACACATATATATATATAAATTATATACACATATATACATATATATATATATATATATATATATATATATATATATATATATATATATATATATATATATATGTATATATATATATATATATATATATATATATATATATATATATATATATATATATATATATATATATATATATACAATGAGAAGATAAAAATTACCCACAATAACATCATATATATACAAGTTACGACAACATATTTCGAATACCAGTCACTGGTGAACTGTGGACAAATGATAGGTAATAAGAATATTTAGATTATACAGTAAAAGACACACACACACACACACACACACACACACACACACACATATATATATATATATATATATATATATATATATATATATATATATATATATATATATATATATATATATATATATATATATATATATATATATATATATATATATATATATATATATATATATATATATATATATATAATATAAATATATATATATATATATATATATATATATATATATATATATATATATATATATATATATATATATAATATATAATATATATATATATATATATATATATATATATATATATATATATATATATATATATATATATATATATATATGTGTGTGTGTGTGTGTGTGTGTATGTATGTATGTATGTACGTATGTATATCACACTTGATCTCGTTTTTTACGAAAACATCAAGAAACATTCATTACAAGTATATCATTTTCGTTCTACAAATGATGACTAAGCAGTAACTCACACTACACAATAAAAGGAATAATTAAAGGCATCTCAGTTTAAGGCATTTAGACAACCACTTCGATTGTTAAAACCAATTCACTTTTTTATTTACATACAGTATGTCAAGATCTAAGATATTAGTCTCTGTGTTCCTTTACTCAGTGGGAACGAGGAAGCCTGGATAGGAGAATTTCTTTCAACTGTTTTTGTTCTTTAATTCTCGAAACTTCTTCATGTCATTTTTAATGTGATACATTAGATCCAATTTTGTTCCCGCTCGAACTGTACTGTTTCCTCAAGCGAGATAACTTAGCAAATTATTTATATCGCAAATATCAGAACAATATCTTTGAGCCTGTTTTTGTTTGTAAAAAAAAAGTAGTTTGCAATGGAAGAAAGTATGATTTTGCTCTGAGCTGTCATGTAAATAATGCTATTCATGATTTGTGAAATTACTGGGGCAATATTTCTAATTTTGGGATCATGGCTTACTGTCCTAATTAATTCACCAGCATTTACTGAAGTGAAAAAAACATTTTTGGTATAACACAAAATTTGGCTAATAATACTTTCTTGCCATAAAAAAGAACAGAATACAGTAGGTTAAGTGGTTAAGCCTTTCTTACAAGTGGGTTACTAACGTACGTTCTCAACAACTTTCCGGTTTCTCAAATAAACAAGAAAAATAGGCGCCGAAGTCTCTTCGGCTCAATCGAGTTTTCTGTACAACGTATAACCAAGGCAACAGAAAATAGATCTATCTAACGGTGGTTTCCGTATAATGCTGTATGAGCCGCGGTCCATGACACTCTCAGCCGGCCGTGGTGGCCTGTCCTATATCGTTGCCAGAAGCACGATTATGGCTAACTTTAACCTTAAATGCAGTAAAAACTACTGAGGTTAGAGGGCTGAAAATTGGAATTTTTGATGATTGTAGGGTGGATGATCAACTTACCAATTTGCAGAACTCTAGCCTCAGTAGTTTTTAAGATCTGAGGGTGGACAGGAAAAAGTGCGGACGGACAAACAAAACCCGCACAATAGTTTTCTTTTCAGAAAATAAAAAAGGGCCTTGTACAGACACAGCTGAATCACCATGAATCAACAATGACCTCATGGCAGCTGAGACTGCCTGATTTGTTTTTATTTTCTTCCACCTTTACCGACCGTAGTTAAATATGTACTGTATTGAACAGAACACAAGTAAAAATGCGCCGAAGTTTCTTCGGCGCAATCGAGTTTTCTGTAGAGCCGCTACAGTGTATAATCAAGGCCACCGAGAATAGATCTGTCTTTCAATGGTCTCTGTATAATGCCGTATGAGCCGCGGCCTATGAAATTTTAACCACGGCCTGGTGGTGGCCTATCTTATATCGTTGCCAGAAGCACGATTATGGCTAACTTTGACCTTAAATAAAATAAAAACTACTGAGGCTAGAGGGCTGCGATTTGGTATGTTTGATGGTTGGGTGATCAGCATACCAATTTGCAGCCATCTAGCCTCAGTAGTTTTTATTTTATCTGAGGGCGGACAGAATAAAGTGCGGACGGACAGACAAAGCCGGCACAATAGTTTCCTTTTACAGAAAACTAAAATCATGTTTATAAATATTAAGTCTCTTGGTAAACTTAACTAGCAAATCAAGAACAATGAAGTAATCAGCATACAAGATTAACTCTAAACAGACGCAAATGAAGGAAAAAAAAAATTGGTGCGGCAGGAATGATTATAATATTGTTGCACGTCTTTTTATGCCATAACCAAACCCATTCCACATATTTTCCCGTTGAGTTTCATTCAACTCACCAAAGATCCATTCCAAAGGTTCTAGAGATGACAAAATGAAGTACATGCAAGGCTTTTGTGTGGGAAAAAGTAAACTGTATATGTTTATTTACATTTATCCTTTCAGTTAAATCTGAACACTAAATGGCTATGACGATTAATATAAATGCGTAAGAAAATGTGTGGTTGTCAGATTTATTTCCAATTATATTTCGTTTGTTTAGGCTTGAATAAGCTATAGTTCGGGTGATTAACAATGAATTTTAAAGGCAGAGTTGATTGTTCAAATTTATTTATTTCTTTTATACATAAAGATGCATGTCTTAAAAAAAAAAATGCAAAATCAGAAATCGCTGTACACATTCAAGCATCCCTCGAAGATACGTTCTCTGTTACTTTAAAACTCTTACTATAGGAATAGATTTATAAATCTCAATACTTTCACAAATTATCGCATCAGCAAGACGATGGAACAACACCAGTCATGGTTATCTTGTATAGACTTCAGCAATAACAGTTGCTCAAAATGTGTAGTACTTGAGTACAAACCTACATACAGCCAAGGTAATTAGCAGTTATACATTCTCAATGCTTATTCTACAGAAAGTCATCTTAAAACTCTTATGGCTATGCCTCGTTAAATCTAATTCATGGGCACTGCAATGTAGGTATCTGATAGAAGATACAAGGCCCGCGTTCGATTCTCCGACCGGCTAATGGAGAATTAGAGGAATTTATTTCTGGTGATAGAAATTCATTTCTCGGTACAGTGTGGTTCGGACTCCACAATAAGCTGTAGGTCCCGTTGCTAGGTAACCAACTGGTTCTTAGCCACGTAAAATAAGTCTAATCCTTCGGGCCAGCCCTCTCTAGGAGAGCTGTTAATCAGCTCAGTGGTCTGGTTAAACTAAGGTATGCTTAACTTTTTAGCTAGAAGATACAACAGAGCTATGAGAAGGACCTCATCATTACTCCAAGATCCTTCATATGAACTATATATATATATATATATATATATATATATATATATATATATATATATATATATATATATATATATATATATATATATATATATATATATATATATATATATATGTATATATATATATATATATATATATATATATATATATATATATATATATATATATATATATGAGAAGCGTATTAATGTGGAATTGACTGTACCTTACTAATAACCTACACCCAGAAGAGAATTATGTACGATAATTCCACTCACCCTGACAAGGATTCGAAACTGTTTTTTTTTTTTTTGAGTTACAAGTATTGAGAGAGTAACCTTAATTAATGCTGCCTCATCCTAATATAATACGATTGGCTGTGAGTTGTCCCCATTACAAAGTTAAATCGACTTTTGTTTGTTATTTGTGGATTTATATTTGAAAGTGTAAACATGGCTTGCGTCAAATTACATAAATATGCATATATATGTATATTTATATATTGCAATGCCCTAAAATTAGATTTAACGAAGCATATAGCCATATGAACTGTAAGATGACTTCCTGTAGAATAAGCACGGAGAATGTGTAACTGCTAATTACCACGGCTGTATGTGCGTTTGTACTCAAGTAGACGTTTTGAACAAATGTATTTAAATGTTATGAAATATTTCCTTCTAGGACCTGGGACTGGGTGAAATGCACTCCTGTAAGAGGTAAACATAAACCAATGTTCCTTTCAACAGCAATGTTTCTCCTTTGCAAGAGAAACGCCTCTCATTACACAGAAAACTATCTGAACTTCGTGCTATTTGCTTGTGTCCTTCATATGCATGCTTCGTGATGAGCAAACTTCAAAGACTTCTGTTCATCCAGCAAGTTCTGTCGTTGTGATCTGATAATATGGACCGACTTACGGTATTTTTTGACATTTCCAGCTGCGCGGTTTATGGTCTTCATCGGCAATAGTACGAGTTCGTAGGAGAGGATACACAAGTTGTGATGTTTTCTTTTCTCTATTTAATTTACGTTATCTGAGAATCAGGAGTATACTTCTTTTCCTCCTGCATGTTCTGTGTCAGAGGACTATACATATGTATTTGTTTTTTCTTGCAAGTTTGTGTGTCAGCGTTGAGTCAGGTTTATATGTTTTCACGTTGTTATATGTTTACTTGAACGGTGTCAGTATCATTTTTTTATTTTTTATCCTTTCATCTATGCAAGATCGGAATTTTTAGACTGTTATCATGCTTTCCTCTTATCCAACGTCTGCACAAAATTCTTATTTTCTCTTGGAGTTCTTCAGTATGAAAACTCGGAAGCAAATGCTGATATTTTTTGTAGCATACGTATGCTTCACCGCCATGCTTTATAGCTTCGGTTTGTATTTTTGGCCATGAAATTTGCGTATCAGGAGCATATATTTCTCTACTTTTCTGAGTGTTCGCTTTATCAGTTTCTGTAAGCATTAATATTTTCACTTGTATTTTGGCTATGACAGCTGCGTACCAACTACATTTTTTTTTACAACTTTTTTTATATTTCAAATATCCTCTTTTTTGTTTTTGCTGGAATAGTTAAGAATATGGCACACAGGCTGTGCATCCTCCACAAAGGTTATCTGCTTAAATGTGTATGCGCGTTCATATCTGTGTTCGTTTGTGTATGTGTGTGTATGTGTTTGTCATGACAGCGTTTCCTCTAGTTTGAAGAACGTGTGCAAAATCATTCACCATGGAACCAACTCCTTTCTCCAGTTCGTCAACTTTCGGGGTCATTGGTGAAGATTAAAATATGCTGCTAAGGGAACAATGCCGTTTACTGGATATTTAATAGTTATTATCCCGTCACCTAAGCTTGACTGACCTTGTGTCTTCTCTCTGGAAGTTAAGGTATTCATCGGAACCCACTAATTGAATGTTTCTGATGGATAAAACTTGATAAAAGCATCATGCGAGAATATATTCTTTTTTTAGCGCTTGTGTTTTTCCATTGACAATCATATTAATCTTTTTTTTCAGTTTTGAGCCACATATTACCTTTTCTTGGCTTTGTAACAAGCTGTTAAATATGATAATTATTTTCTCTTGCTTACTTTTCTGTTTTCTGTTCTAATATATATTTTCCAATTTTCCCTGTGAATGAGGCTCTTCAAAATGTGTGTTTTTTTTTTAACTAAACTGCTAATTCTAGTAAAATTTGCCAATATTCTTTTCTGAAATCACTATAAGTCATTTGTATTTTACCGGTTAATCCCGATCGATGCAAACAGTATATTTAACTTGGGAGACAGTGGTATATATTTTGTACTGTATGGACTATTAATAGATATAAAAATACATTAGGGAAGGATCAAAACGGTATTGTAGTGTAAGTAAGAAAATGTCTATTTTTGAAAGAAAGGCGATCTCATGGTTTCATTATCATATCCTGGTCACCTACTGCTGAAAAATCGAACGAATTTTTTATCCGTAGGGATCAGCAACGATCATACGTTCATTGTTGAGGACATGACAGGAGGAGTGCGTGTGTCTGAGGGGTGTAAAGACAGTGGCAAGTGTATCAGAAAAAGTGTTGCAAGTGTATCAGAAAAACTGTTGCAAGTGTATCAGAAAAATTGTTGCAAGTATATCAGAAAAACTGTAGACAAATGTTGGTGTCCGCTAAGAATCAATGCTGAACCCTTTAATGGGTCAAAAAATGCGTCCGATTTTTCAGCGGTAGGTGGCCAGGTCACGATAATGAAAGTATGAGACTGCCTTTCTTTCAAAAATAGATATTTTCTTATTTGCATTACATTACCGTTTGACACTTCCCTAACGTATTTTTATATATGTTAATAGTCCATACAGAACAAAACTCACTTATTTGCAGAGTAATTTGAAATGTGATGTATACAATGGAAAATGCAAATTTTTTTTTTTACCAACTGCTCAAACAGGTCAGCCACATGGAGGAAAGGAAATTAAATGCGGGTCTGCCTCGCAGAAACATGAAATCGGGTATTGAGGTTTCCATGTCAACAAAGCATTGGCGTGGAAAAAAAGAGAGGAGAATTTTGGAAAGCGAATGAAATTTTATAAAATGAGATTAAATCTCCATACCAAATGAGCTCCAATTACATGGCTTACGCTGGTTAATAACGACAGCCAAAAATAAAAGAAAAAATTATTTCTTTTCCTGCCTTTATTTGATGAACATTTGACATTTTAATATCTTCGTTCAACATACTGACTAGAAGTATATGCATTAAACATGCAATTCTTGGCAAAGGGATTCTGCCCTTGGCAACAATGACGCCTTCATTCATATTGCTCTTTAAAGCTAAACACATTTTTCCAGTCACTGGATCTCCCAACTTGAACACATCTCAGTACCTCGACATGGGAAGTTCCGTCATTCACCGATGCTTCAGTAAGAAGGGTTTTACCTTCTCGAGTGAAAGTTTGATCTCTGAAGCCCTTGAGAAGGAGGGGTAGTTTCTCTAACAACTTTCTCTGTCGTTTTATATCTTCGGTACCTACCACACTTATTTCTTAGAAAAGGTTTTTGGGAACAGCCACATATTCGGCCACTGTTTTACTGCCTCCTTGGCATCTTTTGTTGAACTTAAACCATTCCACGATAATGGAGAGAGATTTCTAAAGACCAAGACTGATTCTCCAAATGAGTTTTTATTCATTTACTTGAAATAAAAAAAAAAAAAAAGTTTCTCAGAAGGGAATGTCTAGTATTTGTGTTTACGAAGCGAAAGTTATTTCGTTTAATGTTTCATAACAAGGTTCTTTGCCCTCTGTTGGCCATCACCCTATCCCCCGTTTACAACCGGAAGTTGGTGACGCTTTCACAACAGGTATCACCTGTCTCCACGAGAAGGGTGATTCGAATGTGGGATAAATAGGTGTCGCGACGGCAAAAATTCGCTCGCTAGAGTAAAAATGTTTTGTGAGTAATTATTTGATTATGTTCATTACTATTCATAATTTCTTCCTCTCATGTATGCCACACACGCTCATTTTCATCACTTAGTCAACATTTATTTTCATGTTTACGTCATAAGAAATACTGGAACATTCTAAACACAAGCTAGTGATGAAAATGTACTGGTCATTGACTTTAAAATGCAAGTATTGCCTACATAGGTTTGTTTCTTGAATTATTATTATTATTATTATTATTATTATTATTATTATTATTATTATTATTATTATTATTATTATTATTATTATTATTATCCCCATAGCAGATTTTGCATAAAACAAAACCACCAACTTATTAAGTACTTGCAGACTAGATTGTTCAATAAGACATAAAATGAAACAGAGTCTAGGAAGAAAAAGAACAATGTTAAAATAACAAAGTCAAGCAAGCAAAGGGAAAAATGCACATCGCGCGATCAGAGCAGGTTATGGATGCTCGAAGACAGAAGCATTAAAGGCGGTAGCTGCAGGATATTATTCCGTGACCTTCTAATGCATAATTATTGGCATAATTAGATGGCGGAGATCCCAGAAACTTATCAATATCCAAAAAGAAAATAGCGAATGATAAAATGTAGACGTTCTACTGCAATTTCTAGACTTACGCCTGACCTCTTCTCATCATTTAGAGATGAAGTTAGCACCAGATACATTGCCACTTAGCAATAGCATCTAGCAGAATCATCCGAAATTATGCCCGCCCGGCCCCCTCAAAAAAAAAAAAAAAAATCGCCAACAAACTTTTTCATTACTTTGGATTAAGATCATAATTCATTTAATTTTTATTCTGGGATATACTCGAACATATAAAATATGGTGTAGAAGAAGAATTTTAAAAATTTTTCAGCCCCTTCTCCTGAAAAAAAAAAAAAAAACATTTACACCCTCATTATGACATAGAGTAGTTTATGCTTCAGAGTGTTTGTGCTTCGCTAGGTATCTTATATTTTCTTCAAGATATTCTCCTCTTTCATTCCTGTTAAATAACCAGAACAATTTGAAACCCCTGCAATAAAGATAACAACCAGAAACAACGATAAATATCCAGGTTTCTAACTGCCATTTGTGCAACGCAATAGCTCTCTCGTCTGCCTTCCTCATGTCGTTTGTCATCACTTAAGAATTTGAGTCTCCTTTTTGCTAATACTAAGAGTATTTTCGTATATTTCAGATTTAATAAGACTATTGTTATGTTTATCGAAACATTTCTCCTTTAGCTGTTCCATCGTTAAAAAAAAGAATATATATATATATATATATATATATATATATATATATATATATATATATATATATATATATATATATATATATATATATATATATATATATATATATATATATATATATATATATATATATATATATATATATATATATATATATATATATATATATATTTAAAAAGGCAAAAATGGCATTTATAGCTATTACACTTCCTAGTGGATATCCTTTAGTACACAAATCTTCATATATAAATCAATGAAATCATGCACTCAACTGTCAGTCCCTCCCTTTTCAATGGCAATAGTTTTACTCTTACTCTTGTTGGAGATCTTGCTGGATCTCCATTCCATTGGATCTGTTTACATAACAGAAAGCATCGTGCAATTGTGAACATGAAGCATCGCGATATTATTTTAGATTTTGCAAAATTTCAATATACTCTCTTTATGGTATCAAGTCCCGTTATTAACATTGTTATCAGCCCAGCGTTAAATAATTATTTGTCCTAACTGCTTATGGCAGAAGAGTAAGAAGCTTCCATTTCTTTCTACACTGTTGTGTTTAATGTATATTAAGGTATCTCTGTCAAAGGAGGTCTTTGAGTGAGTTAAGAAAAAGAAAAGACTTGTGGCAGGAACTAAGGGAACTGAATATTTAAGTAAACTCATTACAGATAGTTGAATTGTGATGAAAGCAGAGAATGACTGTAAGTTATTGGGTATACTTCTGGTGGATGTGTCAGCCCAGTTACCATCTGCAGAATGTGGAACATCATGATAATATTCAATCCATGATTCTGGCTTCTCATTTCATATTAAATTCTTTTTACCATATAACAAACTTGGTAGAGAACTGTGAAGAAAAGGCATAACATATATATATATATATATATATATATATATATATATATATATATATATATATATATATATATATATATATATATATATATATATATATATATATATATATATATATATATATATATATATATATATATATATATATATATATATATATATATATATATATATATATGTATGTATGTATGTGTGTGTGTATATATATGTGTGTGTGTGTATGTATGTATGTATGTGTATGTATATATATATATATATATATATATATATATATATATATATATATATATATATATATATATATATATATATATATATATATAAGGAACCCATAAAAACGCCAAAATGTAGAATGTAAAAGCTATATTTCAAAGATCAACTGTCTCTCTCATTAAGCAAATAGATTCATTACTTGCTCGATGAGAGAGACAGTAAGTTGATCTCTGTAATATAGCTTTTACTTTCTACATTTTGGTATTTTTATGGGC
>JANJGK010000007.1:34355774-34360774 GCA_039081455.1 Macrobrachium rosenbergii | reverse complement strand
ATATATAAATATATATATATATATATATATATATATATATATATATATATATATATATATATATATATATATATTATATATATATATATATATATATATATATATATATATATATATATATATATATATATATATATATATATATATATATATATATATATATATATATGAGCGAATCCCACAGGGAAATGACAGGCAGAAGTTCAGTATCAAGCACTTTCACGTTTATTAACGCAGACGATGCGTTAATAAACATGAAAGCGCTTGATACTGAACTTCTGCCTGTCATTTTCCTGTGGGATTCGCTTATACACTGAAGTCACGTGTATCTACTGTGATTTCTTAAATATATATATATATATATATATATATAATATATATATATATATATATATATATATATATATATATATATATATATACATATATATATATATATATATATATATATATATATATATATATATATATATTATATATATATATATATGAATATATATATACATATATATATAAATATATATATATATATATATATATATATATATATATATATATATATATATATATATATATATATATATTCATATATACATGTATGTATGTATATATTAAGACGATGCAGCATCTTCCATTTACACTTTTTAGCGGGCATCACCTGTTTCAGAGATTCGGAACTGCAGAGCAATGATAATATATGTCAGAACACTACTCAAAACCTGTAAAAAATAAAATATTGGTGTTAAAGGTCTCCAGTCTGCAAAGCCCTTAATAATAGAACAGTTTTACATGAAAACGTTTTCTAATTAGAAAATTGGGTTTTATGGAATAATAACTGAAACTCGATTAGTAACAAAAATTAAAAACACAACTTACAGGCAGAAGACAATGACGACCCATGGTAAAAAGTCCACAGGGTGAGAATTGGGCTCCACACTCCAGCTGAGAAAGCACACTCTCCACCTGATTAACGAGATTATCAATGCAAAAGCAGATTAAAATGATTATGATCAGCAATTCACGAGGACACATACGCTGTACACTTATCGAAGAAAATATAATCTACTTGGATGTACCCTCTAGCTAAGGAATTCTCACCGGTAACTATGGACTGCCATAATACAGAATTATTCTGTTGTTGACTGACCCGGTCTCATGCCAGCAAGGGCAGATGAAGTTAATTTAAATTCAGTAGCATTTTTAGGACTGAACTAAATTCATTCAGAGGTCTGCGTCTTGAAAACCTATCGATTTAAAAAACAATAGTTAATCTATACTGTACCTCCTCTGATGCTCTGAAAACTGGTCTCCGTTGCGTTAAGAAACGTATTCTTTTCAGCCAAAAGAGTCTCTGTAGGATGAAAAAAGAGGAGATGTTGTTAACAATACGAACTAAATTTAAGTCAAGTGATAAGTTTTGTTTGCTAAGTCTCGTCTTTTATACTCGTTTTCAAAGGATTGATAAGATAATAGCTGAAAATTGATGGGAGAAAACACATTTTAAAATTTATCGTGTTATCTTGGTAACAGGAGTCAAGAAACACGCTTTAATTGCAATAACACTGATTAAAATTCCTCTGCATAAGATCTTGTTTACAGTAATTCCTATAATGTACAATATGTAATGGAAATGAAGTAAACAATTGCATAAAATTATCTTATTCAAAATGTGGGACCGTACGCAGCTCTTTTATATAGACACGGTGAGAAAATGAACTGAGAGCTATTTTTCTACCTATCTAACAATAAATCTATGTAGCTGGATATGTGCGCGTGCTGCAAGCAAATTTAACATCCTTGTTTCTCCAGTACTTGCATTCGTATTCTGCTCTGAAATAATTAAGACTTATATATATATATATATATATATATATATATATATATATATATATATATATATATATATATATATATATATATATATATATCCATTAATATCGTTGTAGATCGAATTCACTATGCCTTACACTTACAAGGAATTACAAATGATAAGTGTTTCTCCACCGACTAGGATTAGAACCATAGACTGACTCAGAAACAATGATAGACAGAACTGTAATCCACGAATGTCAGGTATTCTCCAGAAATACACACACACGCATAGACAAATATATATATATATATATATATATATATATATATATATATATATATATATATATATATATATATATATATATATATATATATATATATATATATATATATATATATATATATATATATATATATATATATATATATAATGTGTGTGTGTATTCGTGACAGCTTATTGTTGCGTTTGAAGGCGTGATGCTATCGAATGTACGCATGAATGTATCCTTGTCTCTCTAAGATTCACATGGAGTATCGTCCATGTATTTATTTATGTCTTCTTTCGTTTCATACAGTATAAGACAATTATAATGGCCTTAATGTAAAATTAATCGTTTTACATTTGAAGTCTTACCTTCGTTGTTAAGGAATCAGGGCTCATGAGCACAAACAAAATTTTAGCCAGTAAGCTGACGGAATAAACGAGAAAGCGGGGAGAGGAAATCATTGACTGATACACAAATATAACAGTTGCAATGATGGATTGCAGCAGGACGAAGAGAATTAGTGCTCCTTCATATGACATCAACACTTCTATGATGGTGTCTATTTCCTCTAAAAATGCAGACAAAGATTTGCATTCTTTCTCTAAAGTGGAATTTAATCTTTTCTGGTCTATAATATCCTGCCCTCCGTAATGGAGATATTCTGGCTTTACTGAGATAAAGGTACCGAAGGATCCACTCAAAGTTTGTTGATTTTTGGCTTCTTATGGAAAGGGTTCAGTTTCTTCCACAGCACATTTGCCCAGATGGTTGATATCGGCTGTTCTTGAAATTTTGTTGCATCTTTTGGCATTTGAAGAGTCGTGGAAGTTTGGAACTTTCTCATTTCTTCGTCTAGTCTGCAAGACAATGTCTTTGCAAAAGAATAAATCACTCCGTATGTTGCCACTGAACCTCCAATGCTGTAGATGAATGTTGTGAGAGCTAGAGTCACATTGTATATCTTGTGGTTTACATTTCCATCAGGTAATTGCGATAACAAACGACAGCACATGAATAGAGTAGCTACCACATCACCAAATAAAACTATGTACAAGAAGGCAAAATTTCTAACGCTTTTCATTTCACCTATGAGACCTTTCATTTTGTTCACAAGTTGAGCCAGACGGTTACTTCGGACAAAAATGTACATTTGGAATGATGTTGCACTGATAACGAGATTAATGTTCATGAGTCTATGGAGAATGGAAGTAGTGCAACTTTCGCTGAAATTGAAGTGTGCAATGTTCACGCAGCATAATATGATCATCAGAGCTGTCAGTGAGAAGGACCAGATCGTCCCAAACAAAGTTTTTCGAATGCTGATGGCGTGTCTGCGTTCTTGTGTGACTTTATTAGTTTTTTCAAATAACTGACGCAGTGAAATGCATCGTCTTCGCCTTATAACGTATGGAAATCCACCAGAATTTTCATTGTATACATTATCAAAAGAACAGAATTATGAAAGATAAACATTTTGTAGATATGGTATTAAAACGAACAGAAATCAGCTAGGTATTACTTCTGTAAGATGAATATAAATCAGTTCAAAATGAATACCAAGAAGTTCGTATCTTTAGGATTTCAGGAGAAACACCTCAGGTAATTTCACCTCAGTAGCTGCTCTGATACTACAAGTCCTGCTCTTAATATGAGAGAAAGCCATTGGATATTAGCAAAAAAACGAATGAATTAATATTTGCTAAAGTTGGGCGCTATGACGTCAAGGTTGACCCTCATCGATTCTCTGGGGGCTGTCAAACTGTCCATCATCTAGCAATATAAGGTGCCAAAGTTAAATTATGATAATTGAAACCGAAGGCAGTTGCAGTTTACAGAAATCGTCGTTTTGCGGATAAGCAACATGTCCTTTAAAACGCGATTACTGACACTTATTCTTTTTGGCTTCATTATATCCCCATTGTTTCTTGATCCCTAAGGTTCAGTTAGAGATGATTAAATTGTAACTATATTTTTATAATTATAGTACTGATACTCATTGTTTATAGGGCCAAGACGTAGCACCTACTTGGTATTGAATTATTAATGTTAGAATATACAATATAAACTCAAGTTCCGTATAATACTAAGACTAAAAGGAGTAATGTGATATTATAAGGTTCACCTTTCAAGCAATTAAAGAATTATTTGCATCAATCCGTAAGTTAAGTGTGTATGTAATTCCTATTTGAAATGACAAAGACTAGCTCCGAAACTGTTACATATGTTTTCGAAAATTTCAAATGAACTTCTACATAATTAAGTTTACTGAAGTAAAATTTTTACAGCCTTAACAGCATTCGAATTAGGAAGGGTTCACGACGTTGGTAAGAAGTAATGCAGATTTGTTCAGAGGAAGAAAATTGCATGGCAGGTGTTGGGTCACTTTGTTTCCTCTTTCCTTAAAGTGAACTGAAACTTCAAATCTCTTAATTACTCTAATTACTTTTATAAGTATTTCATCATTAAAAATTAAATTTAAATACATTACAGGCTATTTGTAATTCGTTTACGCGAGGCGTGGTTGTTCTTCATATTCACATTTATTATATTTATACTGCTTCATTAGCAATGCTATGGAGCAAGAGTTTCACATCTTTCGTTTCCTGTTATAATATGACGGTGTTTTATGTCTCCATTGTCTCTTTTTAGGAACCTAATCATGATTAGTAGTAAATACTCTTCTCAGGGTTAAGCTATGAAGAACCTTTTGTAAAAGAAAACAAGAAGGAAAACAAGAAACTTTATGTAAAAATTAATGGATTTAATTTTTAACTCATAATCTTTAATGAAAAATAGGTTAATTAAAATCATCTTCCTTTTATTTTTTTTTTTAATTTGTGACATCATCATATGCACGTAATGGAATTCTAAACGCTGTCAAGGAATACCTTCCTCAATATCTGTTGTATAGTCTTCTTT
>JANJGK010000007.1:34335608-34355674 GCA_039081455.1 Macrobrachium rosenbergii | reverse complement strand
TTTCACTTCAATAGAAAATTTATTTAAACGTCAGGGCCATTAGGCCTAGAGAGAAATTACTTGCGGTACTTTTCTGCATTAAAAAAAGCACTCTTGCATAGTCACAAAATGACTATTCAGTTCAAATTTTTGACTGTATGTCTATTTATCAATACGTAGATACACAAGCGCACACACACACACACACACACTCATATATATATATATATATATATATATATATATATATATATATATATATATATATATATATATATATATATATATATATATATATATTTATATATATATATATTATATATATATATATATATATATATTATCATAATAGCCACAATTGCCCTTTCAACTTCTCGAATTCTTCACATTTTTGGGATACGTTTGTCAATACAAACCCCCCTAGATCCTAATGTAAGAAAATGAAGTAATTCTGATGTCAGTAGCCGGATTTTAACCCACATCCAGAGTATCAGAACGAGGTCACTCATAAAAACATATATTTATTAGAGCTAGAATAGACCCATTCTTACCATCAGTAGCCTATGAGCAATCTTTTTCATGGTTTGCCTGACATTTATATCGCTGTTTGTATATAATGGTAATTATATGACTGTGTTTTTTAGCCCTTTGTTAGCCGAACCGGTTGAGCTTCAGACTGTCGCTCGATGGACCGGAGTTCAATTCCGCGGCCGGCTGATGAAGAGTTAGAGGAATGTATTTCTGGTGATAGAAATTCATTTCTCGCTATAATGTGGTTCGGGATTCCACAATAAGCTGTAGGTCCCGTTGCTAAGTAACCAATTGGTCTTAGCCACGTAAAATAAGTCTAATCCTTCGGGCCAGCCCTAGGAGAGCTGTTAATCAGCTCAGTGGTCTGGTAAAACTAAGGTATACCTTACTTACTTATGACTGTGTTATGACGGGAATGTTTAAGAAAACATTCACCATTGGCTGAGAGCAATGTGGTCACTGCGACAAAGAAACAGAGGCTATAACAGTTCACTATGCATCACCGTGGAAATTCATTTACGACAGAAATTTTTATTGGGATAGGAGCTAACTCCAGTAAAAAGTGTACAGGTTGCAATATATATATATATATATATATATATATATATATTATATATTATATATATATATATATATATATAGTGTTGTGTGTGTGTGTGTGTGTGTGTGTGTGTGTGTGTGTGTGTGTGTGTGTGTGTGTGTGTCAGAGAAAAGGTGTGGTTGTGTTATATTTTTACAAGTTAATTGCACCTACATACTTTTTGATGGATTTAGCTCCTATCCCAATATAAATTTTCTGTCGTAAATGAATTTTCTGTCGTGATGCATTGTGAATTGTTATATCCTCTGTTTCTTCGTCGCGGTGACCACATTCCTCTCAGCCAATGATGAATGTTTTCTTAAGCATTCTCGTCAATAACCCAGTCATATAATTACTATTATATACACAGCGGTATAAATGTCAGGCAAACCATGACATAAAATCTATTAAAATAGGTGGAGTTAAATATTAACTAGTATTAACAGTTTCCATATGGGACTGTAGAGTCTGGAGGAAAATCTGTAAAAGTGCAAATAAAGCTATCGATTAAGATGACAGAAATCATCACATATCTGAACTTTCTGAAATTTTATTGTTTTATGTAAACAATTGATTGTTTACTTGATTTTATATCCCTCGAGGTAATTGACTACTAACTAAACCATGTAGTAGTGTTACAATAGAATGTGCACTAACCAACACAAAAGTATATTGTGAAGATGAACGATATTTTTATCCTTTTTTGTATTTTAGATTTACTGCCATTCATAGCTTATGCTGGCTGTTTTCCGAAACGATTCCTATCAAAATAACAATATATGAACACGTCAAACTACTTTATGAAATCTCATGAATTATAAAATCAAATCCAGACAATTTCAAACAGAAAATTATTACTTATTTTTTCTGTTATTTTCCAATATGAACACTAAACTTTCGAAGTCTATGTAATTTTAGAACAGTTTTTGGATCTTTCCTAGACAGTGACCCCTACGGGTTTTAACTCGGCATGTATTCACCACTGCGGTGTGTTAACTACAAGCCGTTGGAGATTGCCGTAAAAACATACAGAAAAAACTGCAAATATCACAAAGATAATGGCCCCCAAGAAATATTAGTCTTAGATCACAACCCCCGAAAACCCTTGGGGGTCACTGTCTAGGAAAGATTCCAGTTTTTTATATACTATATTCAAATCAATGAAGCATAAAACATGTGACATAGTACGGTAACTCCTGCGAGAGCGTAGAAAAGTACACCAGGATTCTCTGCAAATAAATTTCGTGCTCGTATATATGAAGGGTCATTTAACCTTGTAAGGATTATATCCTTTCTTGGGTACTACTAAAAATGTTATGTTGCAATTTTTGTCGTGCTGACTTAACATATAATCAGCTTATCGTGAAGAATGATTTATTTTTTTTATTCTTTTCGTTTTTTTTTTTTTTTTTTAGAATGTTAGCATTCAGAAGTTTAAACAATTATTATTATTCTAATATCGAACAGAAATTCAGAATAAGCCGATTACAACTAGTCTAACAGTGCCTGTTATTAAATAAATTGGTGACTGATGATGTTTTTGGAGGCCCTCATGAACGAGAGAAACCTCTTCCTTTGCAACTGTCTTCATGATATTGGTGATAATCCTTTATCGTAAAGCAGTTATTGTTCTACACATCTTTCTTTCTTAGCTGACAGAGAAGCGTCGGTGAATTTCCCTGAATCTGAATGAAGTGAAACATATTTACAGACTGACATTTAAAAAAAAAGACAGCGTAAAGAAAATTCAAGTTTTATTCATTATCAATGTAACCTCTCTCTCTCTTTCTCTCTCTCTCTCTCTCTCTCTCTCTCTCTCTCTCTCTCTCTCTCTCTCTCTCTCTCTCTCTGTGCCGTGTATATGCATTTGCCTGTGCTAACTTCATAAGCAGCCCCATCTAACTTTTTGAGTGTTTACCCTCGCAATTAATTGTTTATGAATTACTTTTCATATTACTTTTGCTCCAGAGAAGACATTTTGTTTCCGCGATGACCGATGAAGCTCATTGTGTTAAGTCAACAGAGGGAGAAAGTTGGTGACCTGAAAGAAAAAAATCCTTTCTTTTTGCAATGGCTTATGGGCACAATGACGCACTCCTCAAGTGAGTCGTTAATTCTGTTATTCACAAGCAAGCAGTAAAATCTAGGATGCAAACAAGGGTAGAGATTTCAGGAGAATTCTAACTGATTTTCTTGAACATGCAAAATAGCTAAACAATTGGTGTCTTTAAAAAAAAATAGCAAAAGTACCGAAAACATTTTCTATTGTGTCCACAGAAGCTTGAACGTATATTGAAAAAAAGTTGATAATAGATTTCTAAAAGTTGTATTGCTTTGCAAAACCCAGAAAAAAATGGTCTCCGAACAGAATTTACATCAGTGCATTTGTAATCCATTGTTTATACTATGTATGCCTAGCTGCCACAAGGATGACGTTTTAAAATGAATTATTATATAAAAATAATCCTGAAACGATAACATTTTTCGTGCGTTAACAAAATATTTATTCATTAACGAAAATAAACCGTTTTTATCGCCATACTAAAAACCATCACACCCTTTTTTCTTATTTATCTGATAATGCTCTACCGCAGAGGAATTGAAACTTAGGTATATATATATATGTATATATATATATATATATAATATATATATATATATATATATATATACTATATATATATATATATATATATTATATTTATATATTATATATATATATATATATATATATATATATATATATATATATATATATATATATATATATATGATTACTAGGTTATCATCTCTAAGTACTTTGTCGTTATAAGATTCACGAGAAGTTGTTAGGATTTTTTTAAAAAATCACTTCAGATGTCTTGTTGGTTAAGAAGAAGCATTTGATAGTATCCATAGGTCAATACTATGGTAGTGTCGTTACTCACATACACACACGTACACACATACACACCCTCACACACACACACACAGTGTGTATGTTTGAATGATTAAACAATTGACTGATTATAAATTGGGCAATATTGTTTCAGAAGATTCTGGCTTATCCAGGCAATTAAGATATTACGTAATCCAAAACTGATTTGATATTTATCTATCTATCTATCTGTCTATCTATCTATCTATCTATCTATCTATCTATATATATATATATATATATATATATATATATATATATATATATATATATATAATATATATATATATATACATACATATATGTGTGTGTGTGTTTGAATGACTGAACAATTGACTGATTTATTTAACGGGTAATATTGTTTCAGAAGCTTCTGTCGCATCCAGGTAATTAAGATATTACGTAATCTAAAGCGTATTTGAAAGATCTTTGCTGATTTTACTGACAAATGAGTTTTATTTCCAAGCTTGAAATAATCGGATAGTCTTTTGTAAATGATGATATTCGTTATCGATGAATATACTTGTTAAAACGATAAATGGCCCACCATTCCTCTCGCAATTTAAATTTGCTACAATACTTGATGTTTGGTTTTCGTTAATGCTAAACTGTCCTTTTATCAGAGAATGTACAAATATTTTCTTTCCATCTTCCATGATCGGTCCATGATCAATGTTCCCCGCGTCCAGAGAGCAAAAAAAATTTTTTTTTTTATTAGTCCGATACACAAAGCAATATTTGAGGGATATCTGTTTTAAGTATGTTCAGCGTTGGTATATAGTTCTTCATTGGATCGGTCGATATCGTACTCGCCTAGCATTCGCCTTGGTCCGCGTTCGATTCTCCAGCCGGCCACTGAAGAATTAGAGGAATTTATTTCTGGTGTTAGAAATTCATTTCTCGGTATAATGTGGTTCGGATTCCCACAACAAGCTGTAGGTCCAGTTGCTAGGTAACCAATTGTTCTTAGCCACGTAAAATAAGTCTAATTCTTCGGGCTAGCCCTAGGAGAGCTGTTAATAAGCTCAGTGGTCTGGTTAAACTAAGATATACTTTCTTTTCAGCGTTGGTATGAAGGTACACAGGAGACTTTCAACTTTCAGCTAGTTTATTTAGCAAAAAAGATTTCACGGTAAAACTTGCAAAGTAACGTAAAATGTTTTACACAGCTTGATATTTCCAAAAAATGATAACAATTATTGAATTTGAAGACTTGAACAATGAATTACAGGGATATATCCTTTTGCTATTATTATTATTATTATTATTATTATTATTATTATTATTATTATTATTATTATTATATTATTATTATTATTATACACCTACGGAAGTAACATTAATGATGTTATGCACCATGGAATAATTATCCCCGAGCCGAGTCCAAGAAAGGAAAGATATTCAGAGACCTAGACGTCTACTCTCTATCCCCCAAAGCAGTTTGCAGGAATTTTGGTGTCGGGGAGAAATGACAAAGAGGTCTCTTAAATTTATTGTTGTCTCCTGAACACTGAGCATTTTTCCGAGCTTGTGGTTCTGCATCTGCTTTTATGTCGGGACAAAACGTTATGCCCAATAAATGGGGGTCCCGCATTTCTAATATTTTCCCTTTGATTCAGGAGACAGCCTTTTCTGCCTAGAAAATATCAAGTAAAGAAATTAGAATATTTCTTTTTACGTGAACCCACCTGAGAATACGATCCCCATAGTTAGGCTTAACTGACAGTAATGCGGTTGCACAAAGAAAATTACAAAAACATTTATGAAAGTCACGTTGAGAAAAAAAAAAAAAAACAGCGTACAAAATGGGTAAGAAAAAACTGGGGTTGTAAGTTAAAAAACGACGAGGATGTTTTTAATACAAATATGTATTATTTCAACTTTTCTCCTAAATAATGGAGATAGTCATTTCCAACATGACGTTTTTAACTTACAACCCCAATTTTTACTTACCCATTTTGTACCTAGTTTTTTTATTTGCAAGTTGACTTTCATAAGTTTTGCAGTTTTCATTGGCAACCGTATTACTGTTTGTTAAGCCTAACTATGAGGAACGTATTCTCAGGTGGGTTCACGCAAAAGGAAATTTGCTCATTTTACTATTTGATATTCTCTAGGCAGAAAAGATTGTCTCCTGAATCATATATATATATATATATATATATATATATATATATATATATATATATATATATATATATTATATATATATAATATATATATATATGTGTGTGTGTGTGTGTGTGTGTGTGTGTGTGTGTGTGAGAGTGTGTGTGTGTTTGTGTGTGTGTGTGTGTGTGTGTGGTGTGTATGTGTGTGCGCTGAATATCAGCTGAAGTTCACCACTTATAATTTTGCAGTATATAGTTTTGAATTTACGTATATTTCTCATTGTGTGATTGTCTCCGATTTGCCACATAATTATAATGCTGTATTTGTATTGTTAATCAACAACTTTAAGAAAAGGTAATTCATTTTAAGATTAAAAGGAAAAAATAGGCGGTCGAACTGCGCACAAAATACGACTGTTTTGGAAGAAGGTATAACACAAATTCACTATGAGAAAAGTTATTACTTCCAAAGAAGACATCAGTAATACTGGAGTTTCAAACAGGAGATTCTTTATTACCAAGGTATTGGTGTATGTGTGTGTGTATATATCGATTTGGTCATAAGGAACCAGTGAGTGTTGTTTCTGGATTGATTTCTACTGGAAGGAAGTGATGGAGGATAATGACAGTAAATGGTGTGATGTTAAATCAGATGGTTAGGAAAATAGTGATCTTATTGGACGCATAGTTGCATAATAGAGATTATATGCAGGTATAAAGGATTTCTAGGCCAGTTATGGCGAAAGTGGTAAATAAAGAAAGTAATAAGAAAAATACAGGGGAGAAGGTCAACAAGAACGTTAAAGACAATAATCAAGTTCTAAATTAATATAAATGCAAATATAAAGGTTAGTGAACTTATGGATCTTAAAATAAAAGATAAAAATGTTTTTAATTAAGGACTGTTCACATGGAGTATTTAGAAGACTTCTTGTGGATGTGGGATAAAAGAGAGGCAGAACTCCAATACAAAGAAGGGTGAAGGGGTAGTATGATTTTGAGAATGCTTATGGGTGAGAGGCAGAAGAATGGAAAGACATCTTTGGTTAATGGGATTACAACTGAAATGCTGTAGTGTGATAGTGATAGCTTGATTGAGTGGTTCTGGTGTTTTGCATGAATGTGAAGTAGTTGAAAGAGAGAGAGAGAGAGAGAGAGAGAGAGAGAGAGAGAGAGAGAGAGAGAGAGAGAGAGAAATGACACTGGTTATGTGTGGAATTCCTGAAGAAAACCTGAATGAAGAGAATATTTCTTAACGATGCGCTTTTAAAAGTATGCATGGCCAAGGAAAATTCTTACCAGACTTGCCAGCTCCGGCAGAGTTATTTCATGGATGCGATGGTGAGAAGAGAAGTGTTTAGAGGTGCATCTGATCAATAGTTGGTTGAAGAGAAAAACAGAAGAAATACAGTTAAACAGTGAAGAGGAAGAGATGTAAATGCAATTAATGTAAAGGAGTTTCATCACACGGAATTAATGATGGTAAATGTAAGAGTAAAATGAAAGAAACATCAGCCAATGGTAAAGACATAAGCAGAAAGGGTTGATGAACAGTACACAACATTCATTTATTATGTGTTACACAGAGAAGGGATTGTTTGTTGGTATAAGTGGCTAGGAAATAAAAAAAAATGAAATAGGAATGAGTGTCATAAAAAAAAAAACCGTTATCAGTGGTAAGCTGCTCAAAATATAAGAAGATTAAGCACAGGTTCACAAAGGACGGAGAGGGCAGTGGTGAACAAAGTAAGTTTGTAAAGGAAGACGTCTAATAGGAATAGAAGGGAGAAGGTGAATATGAAAGATCGAAGAGAGGCACAGATGAACAATGCATGCCGGAAAGAGTCAGAGCACGATTGAGAGTGCTGGTTGAAGTGACCAAGGTTGCATAAAGTGGTTATTAGGAGGTTGGAAAACTGAAAGAAACCAAGAGTTCATGCGTTACAAGTGATATGATGAGTCAAGAGGTGAATTACAAAACATACGGAGCCAAAGAAGTTAGCATGGTGTATATAGAAGATGGGGAATATACTGAAAGTGTGATAAGTATGTGAGATACTCAGAAGAAAAGTGAAAAGAGTGAATGACGATATGGTGGCTGAAAAGATTTTAACTTTTAAGTGGAAGGAAGAGACGAAGACGTACAAAGTAATTAATAGGCTAAGTGGAAGAGGAATTTGAAAGGTTGTGTCCTAATATCAAGAAAGCATGCTAATGTGTGCAAGATAAAAGTGAATGGTACAGTTTTTGTAAGTGGGCTCAACGCATTGCTGTATTTATATAAACTTCTGATTCACATCGGGATTGAAACCAGGTCTTTCAATTGAAAGACAAGGACGCTACCAGCGGAACCAAATCAGTCATAAAAGAAGTTGGAACCTGAGTACAACTGCACCTAAGGCTTAATACCTCGCATATCAGAGAGTTTTATTCAATTTCCAAACTCAGTAGTGGCCCAACTGATAGAATTTCATTCGAATTATCCCTTCTGAGTGAATAAGATAGAAGTAATCAACACTCAATCGCGTGAGAAACACATATATTTCTGATTTGCATAGGGATCGAACCCAGGTGTTATTTCTGTTCCATACGTGATTTGTGATGAATACTTCACACATACACAAACACACATGCATACATACACACACACACACACACACACACACATACACACACACCACACACACACACACACACACACACACACACACACACACATATATATATATATATATATATATATATATATATATATATATATATATATATATATATATATATATATATATATATATATATATATATATATATATATATATATATATATATATATATATATATATATATATATATATTATATATATATATATATATATATATATATATATATATATATATATATATATATATATATATATATATATATATATCGCAGTCTCTCCTTTTGCGCAGTATTTTTTATTTTTTCTCCTACTTTATTTTTCAACACTAATCTACATTGCACCAGTTATCCCTTTCTTTATCCCAACCTATAATCATTTCGAAGTCTTCCTGCCTGGCCTTATTTGGTCCAAAACAACTCTTCTATTTAGTTGCACTTTTATATATATATATATATATATATATATATATATATATATATATATATATATATATATATATATATATATATATATATATATATATATATATATATATATATATATATATATATATATATATATATATATATATATATATATATATATATATATATATATATATATATATATATATATATATATAATATATATATATATATATATATATATATATATATATATATATATATATACTGTATATTATATATATATATATATATATATATATATATATATATTATATATATATATATATATATATATATATATATATATATATATATATATATATATATATATATATATATATATATAATATATATATATATATATATATATATATATAATATATATATTATATATATATATATATATATATATATATATATATATATATATATATATATGTATATATATATATATATATATATATGTATATATATATATATATATATATATATATATATATATATATATATATATATATATATATATATATATATATATATATATATATATATATATATATATGACTATTTATCACATCACCGTGATTCATATACAATCAGAAAGCTACAAACGTCCTTTAATATCCAATTCACTCTACCTCGGAAGTAATATATTTTCATATATGTTACCGAAGGGGAATTTTTTAGGTGATAATAAGTCCACCGTCCCGTGGGGTCGAACCAGCGACGGACGAGGAATCAGGACTACAGTGACACACTAACCAGTCGGCCACAAGAGAGGGTATAAGTGAATACCATCTCCCATCAACTCACCCGTCGAACTCAGGTGTTTTGCGTTTGGAGACGGTATCCACCCACCTCTGCCATGTTGGACCGTGTAGTGCGTTTGTCGCACGTAGCCATATTATGACTATTTATCACATCACCGTGATTCATATACAATCAGAAGCTACAAACGTCCTTTAATATCCAATTCACTCTACCTCGGAAGTAATATATTTTCATATATGTTACCGAAGGGGAATTTTTTAGGTGATAATAAGTCCACCGTCCTGTGGGGTCGAACCAGCGACGGACGAGGAATCAGGACTACAGTGACACACTAACCAGTCGGCCACAAGAGAGGGTATAAGTGAATACCATCTCCCATCAACTCACCCGTCGAACTCAGGTGTTTTGCGTTTGGAGACGGTATCCACCCACCTCTGCCATGTTGACCGTGTAGTGCGTTTGTCGCATGTAGCCATATTATGACTATTTATCACATCACCGTGATTCATATACAATCAGAAAGCTACAAACGTCCTTTAATATCCAATTCACTCTACCTCGGAAGTAATATATTTTCATATATGTTACCGAAGGGGGAATTTTTTAGGTGATAATAAGTCCACCGTCCCGTGGGGTCGAACCAGCGACGGACGAGGAATCAGGACTACAGTGACACACTAACCAGTCGGCCACAAGAGAGGGTATAAGTGAATACCATCTCCCATCAACTCACCCGTCGAACTCAGGTGTTTTGCGTTTGGAGACGGTATCCACCCACCTCTGCCATGTTGACCGTGTAGTGCGTTTGTCGCACGTAGCCATATTATGACTATTTATCACATCACCGTGATTCATATACAATCAGAAAGCTACAAACGTCCTTTAATATCCAATTCACTCTACCTCGGAAGTAATATATTTTCATATATGTTACCGAAGGGGAATTTTTTAGGTGATAATAAGTCCACCGTCCCGTGGGGTCGAACCAGCGACGGACGAGGAATCAGGACTACAGTGACACACTAACCAGTCGGCCACAAGAGAGGGTATAAGTGAATACCATCTCCCAACAAACGCACTACACGGTCAACATGGCAGAGGTGGGTGGATACTGTCTCCAAACGCAAAACACCTAAGTTCGACGGGTGAGTTGATGGGAGATGGTATTCACTTATACCCTCTCTTGTGGCCGACTGGTTAGTGTGTCACTGTAGTCCTGATTCCTCGTCCGTCGCTGGTTCGACCCCACGGGACGGTGGACTTATTATCACCTAAAAATTCCCCTTCGGTAACATATATGAAAATATATTACTTCCGAAGTAGAGTGAATTGGATATTAAAGGACGTTTGTAGCTTTCTGATTGTATATGAATCACGGTGATGTGATAAATAGTCATAATATGGCTACGTGCGACAAACGCACTACACGGTCAACATGGCAGAGGTGGGTGGATACCGTCTCCAAACGCAAAAACACCTGAGTTCGACGGGTGAGTTGATGGGAGATGGTATTCACTTATACCCTCTCTTGTGGCCGACTGGTTAGTGTGTCACTGTAGTCCTGATTCCTCGTCCGTCGCTGGTTCGACCCCACGGACGGTGGACTTATTATCACCTAAAAAATTCCCCTTCGGTAACATATATGAAAATATATTACTTCCGAGGTAGAGTGAATTGGATATTAAAGGACGTTTGTAGCTTTCTGATTGTATATGAATCACGGTGATGTGATAAATAGTCATAATATGGCTACGTGCGACAAACGCACTACACGGTCAACATGGCAGAGGTGGGTGGATACCGTCTCCAAACGCAAAACACCTGAGTTCGACGGGTGAGTTGTTGGGAGATGGTATTTCACTTATACCCTCTCTTGTGGCCGACTGGTTAGTGTGTCACTGTAGTCCTGATTCCTCGTCCGTCGCTGGTTCGACCCCACGGGACGGTGGACTTATTATCACCTAAAAAATTCCCCTTCGGTAACATATATGAAAATATATTACTTCCGAGGTAGAGTGAATTGGATATTAAAGGACGTTTGTAGCTTTCTGATTGTATATGAATCACGGTGATGTGATAAATAGTCATAATATGGCTACGTGCGACAAACGCACTACACGGTCAACATGGCAGAGGTGGGTGGATACCGTCTCCAAACGCAAAACACCTGAGTTCGACGGGTGAGTTGATGGGAGATGGTATTCACTTATACCCTCTCTTGTGGCCGACTGGTTAGTGTGTCACTGTAGTCCTGATTCCTCGTCCATCGCTGGTTCGACCCCTCGGGACGGTGGACTTATTATCACCTAAAAAATTCCCCTTCGGTAATATATATGAAAATATATTACTTCCGAGGTAGAGTGAATTGGATATTAAAGGACGTTGTAGCTTTCTGATTGTATATGAATCACGGTGATGTGATAAATAGTCATAATATGGCTACGTGCGACAAACGCACTACACGGTCAACATGGCAGAGGTGGGTGGATACCGGTCTCCAAACGCAAAACACCTGAGTTCGATGGGTGAGTTGATGGGAGATGGTATTCACTTATACCCTCTCTTGTGGCCGACTGGTTAGTGTGTCACTGTAGTCCTGATTCCTCGTCCGTCGCTGGTTCGACCCCACGGGACGGTGGACTTATTATCACCTAAAAAATTCCCCTTCGGTAACATATATGAAAATATATTACTTCCGAGGTAGAGTGAATTGGATATTAAAGGACGTTTGTAGCTTTCTGATTGTATATGAATCACGGTGATGTGATAAATAGTCATAATATGGCTACGTGCGACAAACGCACTACACGGTCAACATGGCAGAGGTGGGTGGATACCGTCTCCAAACGCAAAACACCCGAGTTCGACGGGTGAGTTGATGGGAGATGGTATTCACTTATACCCTCTCCTGTGGCCGACTGGTTAGTGTGTCACTGTAGTCCTGATTCCTCGTCCGTCGCTGGTTCGACCCCACGGGACGGTGGACTTATTATCACCTAAAAAATTCCCCTTCGGTAACATATATGAAAATATATTACTTCCGATGTAGAGTGAATTGGATATTAAAGGACGTTTGTAGCTTTCTGATTATATATATATATATATATATATATATATATATATATATATATATATATAATATATATATATATATATATATATATATATATATATATATATATATATATATATATATATATATTGATAACTTGAAAATAATAGCTATAAAAGTATATCTCTGTCTGTATGTCTGTCTGCATGTCTGCAGCCTATATCAAAACTTATTTGATGTATTTCAATTGCCTGCAACCGCTATCATAACTCATTTGATGTATTTCACTTGTCAGGAACCTATATCAAAACTTATTTGATGTATTTATATTGTATGCAACCTATATCAAAACTTGTTTGGTGTATTTCAATTTTCTGCATCCCATATCAAAACTTATTTGATGTATTTCAATTCCCAGTAACCTATATCAAATCATATTTGATGTATTTCAATAGGCAACCTAAATCAAAATCTATTTGATGAATTTTAATTGTCAGCAATCTATATCAAAATTTATTTGATGTATTTCAATTGTCAGCAACCTATATCAAAACATGTTTCATGTATTTAAATTGAGACAACCTAAATCAAAAGTTATTTGATGTATTTCAATTGTCAGCAACCTATATCAAAACTTATTTGATGTATTTCAATTGTCAGCAACCTATATCAAAATATATTTAATGTATTTCAATTGTCTGCAACCTATATAAAAACTTATTTGATATATTTCAATTGTCTGCAACAAATGTCAAAACTTATTTTATGTATTTTACTTGTTAACAAACTATATCAAAATTTATTTGATGTTTTTCAATTATCAGCAACCTATATCAACACTTATTTGATACACTTCAATTTTCTGCAACCTATATCAAAATTTATTTGATGTATTTCAATTGAGGCAACCTAAATCAAAATTTATTTGGTGTGCTTTGATTGTCAGCAACCTATATCAAAACTTATTTGATATATTGCAATTGTAAGCAACCTATAACAAAACTTGTTTGGTGTATTTCAATTGAGACAACTTAAATCAAAACTTATTTGATGTATTTCAATTGTTAGCAACCTATATCAAAACTTATACGATGTATTTCAATTGTCAGCAAACTATATCATAACTTACTTGATGTATTTCAGTTGTCTGCAACTTATATGAAAAACTCATTTGATGTATTTCAATTGTCAGCAACCTATATAAAAAATATGTTGATGTATTTCAATCGACAGCAACCTATATCAAAACTTATGTGAGGTATTTAAATTGTCAGCATCCTATAATAAAACTTATTTGATGTGTTTCAATTACCAGCAACCTATATCAAACCTTGTTTGATGTATTTCTCTTGTCAGCATCCTGTATCAAAACTTATTTGATGTATTTTAATTGCCAGCACCCTATATCAAAACTTATTTAGTATATTTCAGTTGTCAGCACCCTACATCAAAACTTATTTGATGTATTTCAATTGTCAGCAACCTACATCAAACTTATTTGATGTATCTCAATTGTCAGCAACTTATAAAAAACATTTTCAGCAACCTATGTCCCAACTTATTTGATGTATTTCACTTGTCAGCAACCTACATAAAATTTTTGTATGTATTTAATTTGTCAGCAACCTAAATAAAAACTTATTTAATGATTTCAATTGTCAGCTAACTAAATCAAAAATTATTTTATGTATTTCAATTGTAAGCACCCTATATCCAAATGTATTTGATGTATTTCACTTGTCAGCAACCTATATCAAAACTTATTTCATGTATTTAAATTGTCTGCAACCTATATGAAAACTTGTTTAATGTATTTCACTTGTCAGCAACCTATATCAAAACTTATTTGGTGTATTTCAATTGTCAATAACTTATATTAAAACTTATTTGATGTATTTCATCCGTCTTTAACCTATATCAACACTTATTTGACGTATTTCACTTGTTAGCAGCCTATATTAAAACTTATTTGATTTATTTCATTTATCAGCAACCTATATCAAAACTTATTTGATGTATTTCACGTGTCAGTAACTTATATCAAAACTTATTTGATGTGTTTCACTTATCAGCAACCTATATCAAAACTTATTTGATGTATTTCACTTGTCAGAAACCTATATCACAACTTAGTTGATGTATTTCAATTGTCAGCAACCTATATCACAACTTATTTGATGTATTTCACTTGTCAGCAACCTATATCAAAACTTATTTGATGTATTTCAACCGCCTGCAACCTATGTCAAAACTTATTTGAGATATTTCAATTGTCAGCAACCATATAGCAAAACTTGTTTGGTATACTACAATTGTCAGCAAAATATATCAAAACTGATGTATTTCAATTGTTAGCAACCTGTACCAAAACTTTTTTGTTGTCCTTCAATTGTCAGCAACCTACATCAAAACTTATTTGATGCATTTCAATTGTCAGCAACCCATATCAAAACTTACTTGGTGTATTTCAATTGCCAGCGACCTATATCAAACTTTTTTTGCTGTATTTCAATTGTCAGCGACGTATATCAAAGCTTATTCGATTTATTTCAATTGTCAGCAACCTATATTAGAACTTATTTGTTTCATTTCAATTGTCGGCAACGTATATCAAAACTTACTTTATGTATTTCAGCTATCAGTAACATATATAAAAACTTTTTTGGTGTATTTCAATTGTCTGGAACCTATATCAAACCTTAGTCGATGTATTTCATTTGTCAGCAAACTACATAAAAACTTATTTAATGTATTTCAATTGTTAGCAACCTATATCAAAACTTATATGACGTATTTCAGTTGTCTGCAATCTATATCAAAACTTATTTGATGTATTTCAATTGTCAGCAACGTATATCAAAAATTATTTGATGTATTTCAATTGTCAGCAACGTATATCAAAACTTACTGGATATTTTTTACTTGTCAGTAAACTATATCAAAATTTATTTGATCTATTTCACTTGTCAGCAACTATATCAAGACTTATTTGATGTATTTCAGTTGTCTGTAGCCTATATAATAACTTATTTGATGTATTTTAATTGATTATTGTGGAGTAGGGTCCTGAACAAAGAATGTTTGACTGAATTTCGATATTGTTCTACACCATGAAACCAGTTAGTGTTTTTGAGAATCAAGCCAAACACAATAGGTGGAAACTTTATGGTCCCTGAACGAAGATTAGTGAGAAATGTTGAATAAAAATTTACTTCGGTTGACGTCATCTTTCGGTCGTATGTATTTCACGGTAATCCGGATAAGTTAACTAAGTTATGAATAAAAATCTCTGCTCTTAGTACTTAATTTAGCGCAAGTATTCTTTTGCAGGGTATTACATGATCATTAGACACAGGCAAACAGGTAATTACATTAATCCGTTAGGATCATTAATAATTCCGGTAAACTCTGTTTCTGAGTAGTTGGGTGGTGTGAGTGTTTAATTAAATTAACGGGAATTTCTAGTTAATGTGCCATACACGTAAAATAATCGTGTGGTAAAACTAGTTCTAAATTATGCAATTATAATCGCTGGAAATATTCAATTCACTGGTCAAAATTTTGAAGTATCTTTCCCATGGATTATTGTGATGCAGAATATATAAAGTAAAATGTCAGAAAATATGAACGCTTCAAAATAAACCCCAGTCCGTTCCCATGAAATTCCTGTCAGCGCCGCTTCTTATTTGTCTATTTGTCTTTCCACTGCAGTGACCAGAATAAATTTCTAGTAACTCCAAATCTGCAGGAATTTGATTGAGAGCGAAACTGCACTAAAGGTTCAGGTTTCGCTTCAACGACAGAGCCGTGTGGAAAATATATAGCTGTTTTTCTTTGTGTGACACGGTTCTGAAATTTGCTTCTTTCTAAAAATCGAAGTATTTTACTAGTTTGTGTATGTGTGTGTTTTTATTGTAACTCAAGTCCGTATTCTGCATATTAATTAAAATGGAAAATACCTACAAAGTGTAGAAAGTAAAATCTTGGTAAAGCTGACTTCTTGGCTCAGATCACTGAATTTATCAATGTAACTTCAATTATTGGTAAAGGAATCGGCTCCAGGAATATAATTAGACAAAGCAAAAAAGTAATTTTCATGAATTGCAACATATTCCTTGCACATGAAATAGAAAGCATAAAAAATGTTATTCGATCTCATAAGGATATTTTCACGTTTACGGAATTGTCGGCAGACTTACATCATTCTTATAGCAATGAGATACCTGGTATTGCTAGGCCACATGAGAGGACACGGATTTTTCCCGTTTTAATGGACTTAGGCAGTGACTGAAATAACATTAATAGAATATAGAATCTCTGCCTTAAAAAGACGGGGAAAAGAATCAATGGGTAAAGGAAAGCTGATGTCATATGTGGAATGATTTCATTTTCATCCAGTCCGATTGAGGAGTGAGTAAAAAAGGAAGTGTCTGAAAAAGTACGAATAAACCAAACGCAAAACTTTAGCAAATGAAATGATGATATGAATTTTGAGCATCTGAATTAAACATCAAATATTTTAGATTTTGTATTTTGAACATCGTGAATTCAAAGTAATTATTTGTTTAAAAGTCTAAAATGTTGATAGAAGTGAAAGGATCAATAACATTTTGGCCAAAGATATTATCAAAGCGAAACTGTTATTCGAAAAGCAACACACAAAAAAAAAAGAAACTGTGTCCTGGAGGCAATTGATATGATCAAGCAACCGATATCCCATTCAGATAACCTAGGAACATTGAAATTAATGGTTGAAGTTATGGTAATCCAAGAAGGGGGATAGGAAGTGAATAAAGAAGAATTAAGGAGGACATAAGCACAAGCAAAACACAAGTAGGGAAAGAGGAAGACTAGAGACGGGTGAATGTCTTCACAAATACCACAGCTAGTTGTCCAATCACCTTTTGCTAATCACACTATCACTGTAGGGTTACGCCTTTATATTTCCACTGAGACCATATGTACTTCTACTGTTATAGGATCAACCTGTACCAGCAAGCGGACATTTCCCTTTTTGAGGCTCTGCACCCTAGTGATGTTGTTCCACAGAACACTCTTTTCTGTGTAAGGTCTTGTTGTACATAAAGTGAGGGGTCCCCTTCTTTAAAGACCAAAGGCACTTGAAAGTCTTAACCTTCATGCTTCAGGTATCTGCTAATCTTATAACACATTGCAAGATCGAGAGAAGTTTGTAAATGCTCCCCAGCCAAACCACTCAACATTAAGGTTAAGATGGGGGCGAAAAAATGCAGGTCAAGATGGCGGGAAAAATTTACAAACGTGTCCAGTGATCTACATAGCAAAACTCATAAAATCCACCCATTTTCTTTAATTATTTTAGAGCTCTTCGTGACCTATTCAACTTTTACAAGGCTTTTATAAAAATGCAAATGAGTATATGGATTCTTTACATAACAACAAGGAATCCCAATGCATTCACCAGAATTTTATAAAATGGCAGTTACTCCTCCATACAACCATTTTTTTTTTTTCAATTATTCATTTTCATTAGGCCTTCAGAAAGCACTGCCTTAAATTTTTTAAAAGAATCCGGTATTTTTATGTTCCTTGAAATAACCACAAGATAACGGGTAAAGGCAAAATTTTAGCTAACAATTACTGGAGACAAATTGCAGTCTGAGGAAAACTGCCTTATGACCATGCGAAAAATTTGTCTTTATTGAAAGATGGTTTTTTTTCTTTTTTTTTACAACATTTTGGATTCCAGAACCTTTTTTTTCTTTTTTTTTTTACAACATTTTGGATTCCAGAACCTTACTGGCTGAGAATAGGTCTCATACACCAGATCAAAGATATTGCTCCTTGTCTCTTTCTGCCCATGGTTGTCACTAACTGCAACTCACTAGGGGTATCTGAACCTAAATCAATAATAATTGATAAAAAACGGTTTTGCTATAACAGGAATTTTCCAAAGTCTACAAAGTCCTTTGAAAGAAAACATACAAATATTTGCTTTCTTTATAACTTTAATACATCCTTTTTCTGGCAAAAAAGAAAGTTGATGGATTGATACCTATATTTCTGGTGTATTTTCCATTGCACGTAATTTTTCTTATAGATAAATACAACTGATATATTCTCATGCCTGCTCTTGGGAAAGACATCTACAGAAATTTTGTTCACAGTATCTACATAAATATCATTAATGGTTTAATGTTGAAAGAGCCATCTCTTGCATCTGTATCACTTAGGAAGTTTATTATGTTTGAATAAAATCCTTATTTTGATACTAGCTTTTGTTGAAATAAAAAAAAAATGCTTATCTGTACCACCTATAAATATGCGTATAAACTTGTTTTCATATTTAATTTTGAGATGATTCATGAAGAAACTCTGAACATAATTAGAAAGTCCCAGCAAGATGATGCATACCTTTTCTCTGAAAAGCTCTATGAATTTTACTGAGAAATACTTGTGAATTTCTATTTTACTATGCATGAGCATACGCGGCAAAGGAAGTAAAGCCATGTTATACGAAACAATAACCCTTCGTTGTGCTGTTCAGTGACAAAATATTCGTCTTGGAAATACACTGGAAATAACGTTGCAATATAGTATTGAGCGATGTTACAGTACCATTACCCAATCCTTAGTTATAAGAGTTTTACTCTTTACTGGGGATTTTCATCGACTGTTGCTAAAGAAACGCAATATCTCTCTAAATCTTCCCTCAGTTTGTAGGGTTTTTTTTTAAGCCATGGCTATATGAGAATATAGGGAAGCACTTGCAAATTTTGCATGTCCCCGGTTCAAGAGAGATTGTTGTTCACACCCTGTTCCATGCTTTGACCAATTTCCTCCTTCTCATACACAAAACGATCAGGATATTCATATGTATTTGAATAAAAAGAATTGGTTTCATAACATCTGAAATCAGTCTCAGTTAGTGTTCTGTTTTCCATTTTAGTTATGCTTATCTGATCCCTCACATTTATAACTGCATGTACTATTAGTTGGTTTTCATATTGATTCTTAGGAGATTCTGGTATAATCTT
>JANJGK010000007.1:34315608-34328108 GCA_039081455.1 Macrobrachium rosenbergii | reverse complement strand
CGGGTAATGCAACGCAGAGAAATTTTGAATTTCGTCGGTTTTACCCAAAATGCATCAAAACCATGAGTGTTTCCAGAACCCTTATTATTATCTAGTATATTGTATTAAATTTTTTTACTTCTGTCTCTGGTTTTCCGTTACAATATATATATATATATATATATATATATATATATATATATATATATATATATATATATATATATATATATATATATATATATATAGATAGATAGATAGATAGATAGATAGATAGATATAGTGTCAACATAATGGCAGCAGATGTTGGTGACATACCTCTGCTTTGAGGTATCCCATGAATATACTCGTATATGCAAATGGCACCCCATTGGCGGGGTGGTGCTTTAACGCGTTACTGGCAGTTTACTGTTACATTGTGCTTGGGTATCTGAAGCAGGTCCCCTCCTTGTAGATGATAAGAGTCTTCAGTGCAGTGTTGCCGTTCTCTGGTTTTTCGTCTGATAACGTGGTCAAATAGCGATATCTGGCATCTCTCTGTGGCCACACTGATTACCACTACATCTTTCTTTGTAAAAAAGAAAAAAACACGCACACACACTTTATAACATTGCTTTGAATTTTGGTAATTAAGTTCTGATAATAAAAAAAACCACCATAAATAAAATATATACAGAATATATTTTTTTTATTTATTTAATCCTTAAATAATAAAAGTCAAAAGATGTATCAAAATTTGTAAAGTCAAATCGAATATCCATCTCCTGCTGATAGTCAACTTTGACAATTACGGAGGCAAATTATGCTGATGCAATTGCCACTGCAACACTGACGTTTAGTCGTGTACCCACACTGAGTGTGGTCAAGGCGGCAAAGCTGCTTCAGTCGCTCCTCCCTGATGTTGATGGAAAATGTGTTATCATCATCGTACATTGTTGTCGATGGGTAATGAGGAATTTGGCATCGGAAATATCTGTGATACCGTCGGATCTATGAAATGAATTTTGAGAATCCCAACATAAAATACGCAATATGTAACCAAAACAGACAAGAGGCATAATTAAAAATTATTCATTGACTTTATTTAGTTAAATCTTGATTAACCACTTACAGCAAACCAGTAAGCTAAACGCCTGAAACATTCAGAAGTTTAAAACTTATCAAGGAGACCTGACTTCAATTAAACGATCGATCTTATGGAACAATATAAAAAACACATCATCTTAGAAAATCTTTTCTTAGCAAATAACGAACAGCAAAGACGAGGTTTGTATATAAATCACAGTAACTTCTATTTTCGGAGTGCTCCCTTGAAAAACCAATAAAGAAATTAGACCGATGAAACGTTGTCTTGAAGCAGTGACAATTCCCTAATCAATCAATCAATAATGTTTCAGTGAGCAGTGATATATTCTTGCATTCCATGTTATTCAGGCAAATTACAAGCGTAGGGTAATAAGTTTGTTAATCAGCTTTTACTATTGTTCGTACCAACATTTATTTGAAGGTATTTCCGAGAAAAGCTATTTGGTACCGACAGTTCAAATAGCAGTCGTGATATTCACATAGTAAATTCGATGCAACAGAATCATCGCATACAGAACTTTCTAAGCCATATCATTTTATCTTTGTGCACCTTTACGTATGCCGCTTATCTATTGATTTTAGCCCTTTGTTGGCCGAGTTGGTTGAGCTTCAGACCGTCATTCGATGGGCCGGAGTTCGATTCCCGCCGCCGGCTGATGAAGAGTTAGAGGAATTTATTTCTGGTGATAGAAATTCATTTCTCGCTATAATGTGGTTCGGATTCCACAATAAGCTGTAGGTCCCGTTGCTAAGTAACCAATTGGTTCTTAGCCACGTAAAATAAGTGTAATCCTTCGGGCCAGCCCTAGGAGAGCTGTTAATCAGCTCAGTGGTCTGGTAAAACTAAGCTATACTTACTTACTAGTTACATGACGTTAACTGCATCCAGTGAGATAACGGTAACTTCAAATAAAGGTTCCGTGATAAGTACAATATTTCCTACTAGGAGTTTCTTGTGTTCTGCTGATTTATACGTCTCTCATTTGCAGGTTGGTACATTATAACCCCTTCAATTCATCCTTGTAGTTGAATTATGTTTAACTTTCACTCAAGTAAAGAGATTGCAAGTGAATCGAAATTTCGGTCTGGCCCTGGTTCACTTGACAATTGTCGAATATTTACACAGAGTAACTTTCAAGATGAATCGACATTTATGGCATGATTAGATGAGGCTTATCATTACCTGAACAATCAAGCAGAGGTTCTTTAAAATCTATGGGACGTTTATTAATTAAATTAATACTTGTGGGTACTATTAAATAAGTCCCTCGGACATATATTATTATATTTTGCATCTAACAAAGGGTTTTTTCCAGCTCTGAAAAAGGCTTCAACTTTAAGATGCTGATCTAATTCACCGAATAAAATATATTCCTCTGCAAAGACATTAGCGTCATAATTATTACAAAAGTTACTGACACTATTTACCCCATTAAGAAACTGAGAACCTAAGTGACAAAAAATAGAATGATGGTAAAAATAATCATGAATGTAACCCTCTTAGAAACTCCTCGGTGGAAAGATGTACTCAAGCAATGAAATTAATAGCTTGGTATAAAGGCAGGTAAGAGACAGACAGTATATTTAAACTTAGTTTCCTTGGAGATCTTTTACATTGAAGGTAACAGGAGGAATGATTTCACCATCCCAATTTTAAATCGCAGCGCACTTAAAGGCGATAAGGCATTTATATATATATATATATATATATATATATATATATATATATATATATATATATATATATATATATATATATATATATATATATATATATATATATATATATATATATATATATTACAGAATACCCACCAGTATTCCAGATTATGAAAATTTCTAATTACGTCCAGAAATGAGTATTCATATAAAACCTTAGAAGATTATTTTTTCTTTTATCCTCCCTCATAATAACTTTTATCAATTCTCCTGATGTTTTACCATAAGAAAAATATCGTCTCCTTCACCACAAAACAAGATCTACACATATTCTTCGCTTTGAATAATAAAAAAGTTACGCCTTTCACTAGAAAAATTCGTGGCAATCTACAACTGTACTTTAAGTGGCATCCATGTGGCTTTTTTTTTTTTAATTAAAAAAGCCGGACGTAAATGTTGTAGGATTTTCTTATGGGAAACAATACTGGAAAGATCTTTTGAACAGTGAAAGGAAATTGAGGTATATAGGTCACTTTTTTATTATACGGTTATCGATATTCCTCGACAGAACAACTGTCGAACAAAGATGAATATCTATACTTATTCCTACATTCATTTTACAAATAAAGCGATGATCAAGAAGGAACATACATTTTGAATCTGTAAAGTCCTAATTGTGAAGTGACAAAAAATCTATTACTTTGGTCTTCAAAATAAGTTACTCAAGAGTAGAATTATGCAGGATATAATTACTGCGGACATGGCCCCATGCTCAAAATTATTTCAAAAGGCGACAGGCCACCTTAATTAAAATGCTTTCGTAACTTCCAGACAGGCTAACACAAAGCGCCAAATATTTAACGAGAAATTGGAATTGAATAATAAATGCTCGGTCCCACACGTCCCCGTACATACATATATCCATGCATTCACATACACACACACACACACAGACACACACACACACACACACACACACACACACACATATATATATATATATATATATATATATATATATATATATATATATATATATATATATATATAGCAAAAATAATATTCAGGTTATATCAGGATATTGGTTATCTATCTATTTGGATGCAAAATTCTGGTGGATATTTAACAATAAGGATAGAAAAGGGACAAAAAATGACCTTGGCCCTGTTGCGGAAACGATAGTTGATGAGTTCCGAATGTGTATCAGATCTTTCGACTTGAGTACAACCTGAAGGAAACGCAAAAGTAATTGCAGAAACATACTGTCTGTTTCATCAGTGCTGTTGAACAGGGCGTTTATCATCCAGTATACAAGGTGCTGGTATATTTATAGTACATTCCTTATCAGTTCTAAGAACCCTCTTGTATTGCTTCCAGCTCCGAAGACAGACGACTGTTGGCAGTGTCCTTAATACTGACTTTACCCGGGTTTTCATCTGATTGGATGTTAAGATTTCATCTCCAAAAGGATTTCCCAGCTTATGTTTTGTCCTTTGGCCTGAAATACTTCCGCAATATTCTGCAATTCCTGCACTAAAAGGTGGCGCTCATAGTCCTTAAGGTGGTCAAAGAGTTTAGTAAGAGCATTATGTACGAGTTCATTTAATTTTCTACATAATTTGAAGGTTTTAATTGATTATTGTGCAGGATTTGCATATTCCAATTACAAGAACTTTGTATAGAATCGGTATTTATTTTAAGGGGATATAATTCTTTTTTTTTAAGGGGGAAGTAAGTTACCATATGTGTTAATGCATCGTGAGCATCGTGAATCCAACCCAGCATCTCTCTGCTCAATTTTCTGAAGTCCTGATATCTCGCAAGTCCTTCGGTTTTACTGATCGCTTCTTTATTGCATCAACGCCTCAACAGGTGAAGCTTTTAGGGAGCGACTGCGTTCTGAGAATTTTTTGTTTTCTTTTAAAGTGCTTTTAATCCACGTTTTATCTACGACAAACTTTATGTAACTGTAGTATACTATACGTGTCGCACCCTAATGCACCTCTCCCAGGGTTATAAATAACTGAACCTCAAGGCCGTCCGGATCATCCAACCTCAACTGAGACGTTTACAAAAGAATTGGATACAGAAAACAAAATATGAATATTTGTTATTTCATTTGTCTGTCACCTTGATGATGATAACTGAAGTTTTTACTTGTTATTTACGCAACATTGTCGAATAAAGCTAATTTTTTAACTGAATAAATCAAACGAAGCATCAGAGAGTTAACTATAACCTTTCATTTAATCAACTGATAAAGAATTTAAATGTTAAATGTGAATGAACAATATAAACACTCGTCCGGGCACCAAAGCTCTTTCTGATATGATATCGCAAATTCAAAAATACATCTACAATGGAGTCAACAGAAATAGGACTGCACAGAGTTTGCTCCCCTATGCTTTGCAGTTTTGGGAAATCAAGAGGAACTGACTAAAGTAATTCTATTGACAAAAAACGGAAACGAGCAGCTGATGAAAGCTAGTGACCAAAGGAAGAAGTGTGGAACTTATCGGAAAACATCTGCTCATCTTTTGAGACGGGAAGAGAGAAAGAGAGGGACGTGGAAAAAAAATGAATCTTGGAATCGTCACTTCGAAGCATATTTCGCAGGAGTTGTATTTACATCAAAAATTAATTTAGTTTTGTAAACAGTCTCGTGGGGTTTTTTTATATTAACAGAGGGCATTTAACAAACCTCTGGAGGAGAGCTATTTCTTTATCAATAACTATCTTTTGTTATCGTTGAAGCGACCTCTTTCTTTTATCATACATCGAGTGTGTGAGTTTGTGTGTTTCCTAAAAGCTGTCAGTTATGGTCTGCTCCATGTGAGAGTGTGAGGTGTTGAGTTGCTGGGCAGTTTGTTGGCATGAAGCTTACTTCGTGATCAGCTCTAATTAAACTCGACATTTGCACATTTTTCGGAAGAACAACCATAGCATTTTCAGGAGCAATTATTCATCAGCATGATTCTGTTTGCATACATAATTCCCAGTCACGGTGATTTAGTCTTGACAGATTATAATTTTCCAATCCTTTACTATTTATTGTTAGTTTTAAAACGAAGATCAGAAGCAGAAAGAAGACAACTACTACTGCTATTAACGAGAAGGATAATAAAGTAAGAAAAAAATAGATAGGAGTAAATAGTAGTGTAAAAGAGAAACCGAACAGAAACACTGGTCCAAATACATTTTCAAGTAGATGTTAGTCACAAGGACATTAATTCAGACGCTGTGTTGAAAAAAAAAAAAAAACAGCGCTTATCCACAGAAGATGTAGTTTAGAGATAGCAATGGAATGAATAAAATTAGTCATCAAGCACACATACATATGTAGAGAACAAATCAGACGACACACGACACATGCGTGATTCAAATGATACCCTGAATGAAAGTGCTTAGAAGTAGAACGAACAGAATTTGATTACGTAATCTTGGCAGGGAATTTAGGAATGTCCAACCTGCTATATCGTGTTTGGTCCATTATGGTTTACAATGCGGAAAATATTTACTAAAGTTTTTCCCTGATTGCTGACTTATAATTTACATTGTTAATGATAATATCCATACGTTCACAAGACGGGATAATGATATTCTATAAAAATTAAGGCTTATAAATGCTGGTGAGTGATGTCCGTTTTACATCCTTGTTATTTTGAACAGTATTTCGTTCTTGACAACCAAATTCAATTAGCGAGAAAGTGTTAATCAGTTTTAGTATCAGTTATCAATATTACTAAATTATGAACTGACATAGGAATACTGGAGACCATATTGCTTAGTTGTCAGTATCATATAAAACTTTCTCATTGCAAGACATTATCATGATATATTTTGTTCAAGCTTAACTTTACAATGATTAGAGATAAACTAATATGTTCCCAGTTATGAACCTGCATTTATTCTTTCCGATTCACTTATGTAGGTTAACCTGTACCAAATTTGATTTTTTGTTTTTGATTTGCATATGTCATGATGTAGCTTTTATTTAATAATTGATTATATCGCTTAACGTTAAGCAGTGTAAAAAGATGACACAAAAGTAGTTCACAGTATAATGGAGAGAGTCGGAGAACAGTTCAAGATTCCATGACCCTACGTCGAGAAAAAGTTATAGATAATATATTTAATAAGTAATAACTGATACATAGTGTCACTATATCTCTAATGATAATAACATAGTTTCATGATTATTTAGGGTCATACAAAATTTGTTATTGTCTAAACACTGCAATAACTGATACGGAGGAGTAACAGAGTTGCCAATTATACATTTAGAAACCAACCTGAGGCCTTGATTCTAGGAAGAGCCAGTTGCCTAGTATTTGGTTAAATTAAAAAAGACCCTCTGATAATCTTACCGTTATTGGTATACTATATTAGACTACTCCTTTTTTTTATAAAGCCTTACTTCTATTTGGTTGACTTGTGAAAGCCAATTGTAACTGCTTGTCTACTCTCAAAAACTCCCTGAGCATCTCCCATTTCAATAGCTTTCAAAGGAAAAATAACTCATAAGGACAAAAATAATTAACTTACATTAATTCTGATATTTACCCAAAGGTCATACCTTATTATATTATATCAGCATCCTGTAGTTCTATTAATATTATGATTATTATTACTATTCAGAAGATGAACCCTATTCATATGGAACAAGCCAACAAGGGCCATTGACTTGAAACTCAAGCTTCCAAAGAATATTGTGTCCATAAGGAAGAAATAAGAGGAGGTAAAGGGACATACAGAAAGAGACTTCACTTACTGAAAAAGAAAACAATAAATTGATACAAATGTATTAAAATGCCAGGAGAATAGTATTAGTTAGTAATGAACTGCATCTTCGCTTGAACTTTTGAAGCTCCACTTACACGACGTCCTCAGGGAGACTGTTCCCCTGTAAAACTATATTACCGGAATCACACGTCCTCAGGCTATAAAACCGACGAGTGTGTTTTAAAGGAAATAATAAAAAGAGGAATTGCCCCAGTTAATGACAACGACATCGTCAGATTTATTATATTTTATAAGAGCAGGAAGACTAGTAGCCTTGTCATGAAAAATAACCTTTCGGATGTGAACAACGACATGAATCACACGGACGTTTTAACCAAATAAGAGTCCAATCGGAGACTGTAAGCTCCACAATATTTCATACATTGGGATGACCACTACTACGCTTTCTCGTCGCTTAACATACCACCTCCAGACAGGAACGCCGAAAACGCATACACTTCAAGTGCATGGCACATGGCACTAGCTTAAGAAGGGAGACGCTAGTGAATAAAACAATATCATCAAGTTACAGTAATAGATAGCTCAAATGAAAAAAGGCGCTTCCAGATAAAACAGACTTTGCATATAAGCAAGAGAAAACCTCCGTCAATGAATGTGAAAATTGATCCTCTGCCTTCATTCATTCGATCTATATATATATATATATATATATATATATATATATATATATATATATATATATATATAATCATGAAGCTACAAATGTCGCTTAATATCGAATTCACGCTACCTCAGGATATCTCCGTTGGAGAATTGTCGCCGAAGGGGAATTTATATAAGTGACAAATGAATTGGAATCGTCGGGACACGAACCCGTGACACGAAAACCTATTCACCGACTCCAGTGGACGTTAACCATTGAGCCATCAAGAGAGGTAAAAGTCTTTTGCCGAGATGTTGTACTGCTTTTACCCGTAGTGAACGGGGAAATGTACTAGCCTCGGCAATGACCCACCTCCGCCGTGACAGTTCATTGGTACGTTTGGAACACGCAGCTCTTATTATGAAATTTTTATCACACCGTGATTTATATAAAATCATGAAGCTACAAATGTCGCTTAATTGTATATAAATCACGGTGTGATAAAAATTTCATGTATATATATATATATATATATATATATATATATATATATATATATATATATATATATATATATATATATATATATATATATATATATATATATACGTATGCATGATGTACAGCATATAAAGCACAGGGTAAGAAAGTTAGCAATATCTAGGCTGGCCTTCTTATGTCACATAAATACCGTATATATTTTGATTACCCAAGAAATGTTGAGCGAACGATACTTTCTAGATCTGTAAAAAGTTTACTCTTATTTCCCAATAATAAGCATGCAAGAAATCTAAAAAACAAAGAAATTCTGTTTTAAGATTTTTAATTCATCATCTCTATGTATACATTATGTATAATTATATATATACAGTATATACAAACATATATATACATACACACACACGCACATATATATATATATATATATATATATATATATATATATATATATATATATATATATATATATATATATATATATATATATATATATATATATATATATATATATATATATATATATATATATATATATATATATATATATATATATATATATAAGTAAGATTAATGAGACAAAGAACCTCCACTGAATATTCAAAAATAAAACTGCAAATTCACAGAATATTGCTGCAATTTCTAAAATAGGATCTGGTTTTTGCTAATTATGTAAATGAGCTGTTTCCGTGATTAAAATATGCAGGCACGTGTTGAATTACAGTTTTATCCGTTCACAGATAATCAGCTTAGTTCCACAAAAAGATAATCAAGGTATATATGTTTTGTAAACATAATTCAATTCCAATATAACGTTATAAATCATTCGATGACTCTAATCAACTGAATAATAAATTGTGGGAATGATGTAAAGGGTAAGAAATAATATATATATATATATATATATATATATATATATATATATATATATATATATATATATATATATATATATATATATATATATATATACATATTTAGAATAGAAATGCATAAAGGAAGGAATATCAGCAGGTTTTCTGTAATCACTGTATTTAAACACAATGATAGTTCTATGTATTAGGCAATCCAAAAAGGGCAGGCACTCTTCTTTTCTATTTTCAAAGTGAATTTAATTGATGGGACTAATCGATTTAAATTGTCAAATTATATCGTCAACATATCTGAACCACGCTACATTGCGTAGAATGATTTTGTGCATGATTCCTTTAAAAACATTCCGTATACAAGTTACTTAACACTGCAGAACAGAGGGTTGCCCATCGCCATACCAAAATTTTGTGAGTAAGATTTTTCATTCACTTTCTTTTAAACACAATTTGATCGTTTTAATTAAGGTATCCTTAAAAAAGGGGGCTATTCAGAGGGCTGTTTTCTAATAATTCCTGTAACAACTCCAACAGGTACTTTTGCGAATAACGATACCACATCAAAACTCACCAGCCTGGATTCATTATTCTTATGTAAATTATTTAGTTTATCTGTCAAGTCCATGTTATTTAATATTTTAGCAGTAGAGATGGTACCAGCCAATAGGCTAAGAATATTCACTAGGTTCTTTGCTAGATTGTCTGATGTAGAACCAACCGAACTAATAGATGGCTTAGAAAAATTGGATTGTCTTTCGAGTGATGAAAGTGCATACAAAGAATTGAATTAAAATCCGTTAGGGACTGTGAATACTAATTTTAATGGCAAAGAGAAAAAAACTATTAAAAGGAAATAAAAACTTAATAAAAAAAGCTTGGTGTCACCTCTCCATCGCTACCGTGTACGTATAGTACAATAAAAACTTACAAAACAAATTTTCCCGCTAGGCCAGCTATTAGTTCAGCGGGTTCCGCATCTTCCTATTTCTAATTCTTTCTAATTTAGGATGATTCTACAATAGAAAAAGATTAGACTACAGGCAACCAGGATAAATTAGAGCAGAGGGAAATAGGCATGATCTCACAAGTATAAAGATCAATAAATTGATGAGAATGGCTATTTTTTTTTTATAATAATGATGAAATAAGACGGAAATGTAATTAAAAGAACCACCAACTTAAGTATCCAATTCCATTAATTCTCTCCCTTGCTTGTTAAGGGAGGAGTAGTGCTTATGAGGGTGATTTTGGCAAAATTTTTGCTTTTTGTTTTTTTTGCTAAAAGTCTTCCTTTGGCCTAGTAGAATGCCGTGATACATGTGGAACTCGTCTCCCGCCTCTATAACGCCCCCCATGGTCGTCAAGCCCACCCCCCCCCCAAAAAAAAAAAAAAAAAAAAAAATTCTGTTATATTGGTCGTCGATGAGAGACAATCAGAGAGTCTAAAATGCTACCAAAGGGATCATCACATGCTGAATCGACTTTCGGGACATTACTAAGGGTCAGAAAACAAACGATATTTCATTTTATCCCAGTAACATGACTTTCAGTGGATAATGGAAATTCCTGCTTGTTACCAAACAGATGAATCAAAAACGCACTGAAAGTAACGGCGTTTTGCTTTAGCAACGTTATTACAAAATACTAAATAATGTCTAAAATGTCTTCAGCGCAGGTAGAATATTACAAAACGGAAAGTAACAGTTGTCGCTGATAATAGTGGTGCAACTGATCGTGTCAGTTAAAGACTCATATTTGGAATGTAACTCATCTTGGAATTTTTAAATAAGTGTTTTTAAACTTGGGTGGTCAACAGCTAATCGTGATATCATGAGATCAAACAATGAAATATTAGGCAACAGAATTACACATATTCATCCAGCATCGTTGTATTAGTTGGATGAGCATATTCGTGAGTGCTTTGTAGGAAATAATAAAAATATGAAGCTGTCAAAGATTGTCATAATACGCGTCACTAAATAACATTTAGCCAGTCGTAATTGTATATTATCTGGTTTTAATCCTTGCAATTAATCAAAATACATTACATATTTTAAACGCTAATACCAAGGATTCGTTTTTGGGAACATTTTCCAACTCTAGAATATATTTCGCAATACTTCGCAATCATCATACTCAAGCAAAATAATAAGGTAAAGACGCAAGGTTCTGCATGCTCTCATTAAAATAACCTGGACTATCAAATTGCGATTTTCTGATAAAGTTTGATTTATCAGCGATATTTTTATCGTTAATATCTTCATTATTTGTTCTTCAATAAATGAAGAACTCTTTAAGGATATTCGCAAACTAGTAACTCGCACTTGACACATTTTAATGGTAATTTCATATTCATGACCAAATTCTAATTTCTTTCAACAACTTATTTACTTTTTCATAAATCCTAAAAAACTTCACATCAATGTCGAGTTTTATGTCATAAACTTGTCTAGATTAATTCATGACATATACTTTTGGTTTTACTTTCAAGCATCTCACATAACCTATTCATAACAACCACTTCTGAACAATCTCTTCTTTACTGAAACACCAATTCTTCTATCCTTGTCAGTCCTTTTTATATTCTGTCGTACTGTCTTAAATCAAAATCTTATCATCCACATATCATTACATACTAAGTGATGTCTTTCTTCATTGAGTACTTGTTCATTCCACCTTTACTTTCATCATTTCCCTTCTTTTTCAATCTCACTTTTGTCTTGGCTTTAGTGTCCATCCTCCGGTTTAGTTGTAAATGATTTCCAATTCCATCATTCAGCTGCCATTTAAATCTTTTTACCGTAACCAAAACTCTCTTTTCCTCATCCAACCCCCAAATACTTTGATTCACCCCTCATACTCTCTGGCAATCACAGATATTTCCGAGCTACACAATCACCCCATCCTGGAATTTTGCACATTGCTCTTGTGCCACTTCCATTTGCATTTCTATGACCTTAGGCCTTAGCTACTTTGCTTGATTCATTTTTCTGTACTTGATATTATAACGTCCTTCTTATTAT
>JANJGK010000007.1:34303108-34313108 GCA_039081455.1 Macrobrachium rosenbergii | reverse complement strand
AAATGAGCGTTTTTAAGGAACCAACCAGTATTCAGAAAATGAAAAAACTCCTTATATGAGATGACGTAATTAGCTCCGCCCATACAGTGGTATATAAGCTTCCTGAAGAGACTGACCAGAACAGATAGAGACATACAGAGACAGAGAGGGTAATCAGAGGTCGGACAAAGCAAAGTTCCGATGGGATTATCCCTTTCAGACGACTTTAACACCTATCTTCATAAGATCTTGTCCTGCCCCAGATGAAGAGAAGCAGCCAACCCTTCCTGCTTGTGATAAGATGTTGTCAAGCTCTTAGTACCTGAGACAAAAAGAAGCAGTCAGCCCTTCATGTTTGCGATGAGAAGTCTCTAAGCCCTTCATGCCCAAAACGAGGTGGAAACGCGAGCCCTAGATGCCAGTGATGAAGAGGAGTCGCCAAGCCTGTCCTGCTTGTGACGAGGAGAGTTGCCAGCCCTTCCTACCTTCCTTTTGTACAATCTCCGGATTCTGGGAGAAACAACATTTGTTGTCCCATCCTGAGACACAACCTTTCTGTGACGTCTTCAAGCCCAAAGTCCCGTGACAGCATCACCTCTTCAGCTGAAACCCCAGCTGTCCTTCTGTGTGATCATAAAGTATCAGGACAGTTGCTATTGTAAAGGAGCTAAAATACGCAGAATGAGACCACTTGGCACAGAATGACCTTAACCCCACTGTGCATGCGCGCTAAGTTTTTAGTGTCCTATCCCACTTCCGCTCTTTGCAGCAGTGCTTGGAAGGAATGTGTGTATTGTGTGGTCATCGCATTGACTATGATGGAGAAAGTTAAGCAGAGAATCTGCATCAAATTTTGCCAGAAGCTTGGCGATAACTGTGCACAAACCTATGCAAAGTTGTAAAAAAGTGTATGGAGAGGAGTGTATGAGCCGCACACGAGTGTATGAGTGGTTAAGACGTTTTCAAGATGGGCGAGAAAATGTCGAGAAATACATTGCAGTTGACCATGCAGCTGGTATGGGAAATCATCTAATCACCATCTGTGAGTTATCAGAGGATGTGCAGATTAGTTACGGTCCATTTCAGTCTATTCTCACTGAAGACTTGGGTATGAGACACGTGTCTGCCAAGTTTGTGCTAAAACTGGTTGCAGCTGACCAAAAAGAGACTCAGGTTTTAGTTGCGCAAGATCTTGATTGCGTCGAGAACAATGAAAACTTTTTGAAAATAGTCATACCGGGAAGACCACAACCTCTCAAAGACCCGAGAAAGCATGAATGAATCGAAGCAATGTGAAGATACTGTTGACCATTTTCTTCGACGACAAGGGAATTGTTCATCATGAGTATGCTCCACCTAGCCAGACAATAAACAAGTAGTGCTAGTGTGAGATGTTGCGACACTAATGAGACGCTATTCATCAGAAAAGGCCAGAATTGCATGTGTCTGGTGAGTGGCAATCGCACCATGAGAACATACCTGCCCATTCAGCACAGTTTGTGCAGCAGTTTTTAGCCAAGCACAACATCTCCCAGGTCCGACAGCCACCGTGTTCCCCAGATCTCACCCCTTGCTACTTTTTCATCTTCCCAAAAATCAAATCCCATTTCAAAGGAAGAAGATTTCAGGACATCCAGGAGATCCAAGTGAATGCGACAGGGCAGATGCTGATTATCCCAGAAAACGAGTTCCAGGAATTTTTCCATCAGTGGAAACAGAGCTGCATAAAGTGTGCTGCTTCCAAAGGGGATTACTTCAAAGGAAATTAAATATGGTACGTATTGTAGTTTTTTTTCGATAGCACCAGTCCTGATACTATATGATCACACCTTGTATATGTATATATATATATATATATATATATATATATATATATATATATATATATATATATATATATATATATATATATATATATATATATATATATATATAATGCAGAATTTTCAACGAAAGTGCCTAGTCGTGCTTGGGCAGTGCTGAATCCGAAAATACCCAAGCATCCACTTCCTGCCCTGCCTGACCTCTTCAGTGTATTTAACATAGTCGCATTTATAAAACACACGCACATATATATGTATATATATATATATATATATATATATATATATATATATATATATATATATATATATATATATAATGTTAAAATTTAAGTCCTCCTGGGCCTCTGTAGGCTCATAGGGGAGGCGCTAATCTCCTGTTTCCTTGGCCGACAGCCAGTGGGGGACTATATATATATATATATATATATATATATATATATATATATATATATATATATATATATATATATATATATATATATATATATATATATATATATATATATATATATATATATATATATATATATATATATATATCTGTGTTTTATGAATGTAACTATGTGGCATACAATGAAGAGGTTAGGCAGGATAGGAAGTGGATGCTTGAGTATTTTCGGATTCAGCACTGCCCAAGCACGACTGGGCACTTTTGTTGCAAATTCTGCATTGCACGTCTGGTCAGAGAGCACCTTGGATACAGTCCACGTGTAAGCGGAAGTAGAGTCAGCTTGGATTGTTCCAGAAGCCTCGGGGTCTGGTTCTAGTTGGATTTCCGGGCGAGTTAAACAGGAACGTGAATCCCTTCAAGCGTTACAAAAACACTCAGTGCGAAGAGGCCTTGTGAAAGTGTGCTCTCTCCTTCGTGATAAACCAGATTGGAAAGACATGCTGAGAATTGGAATTTCCATTCTCTGGAGAGTGAGTAGAACTTAGGAAAATTACTAACCTTTACTGATCTCATTATTTTTGTAAATGTTCCTTACCATTGTCTAACATTTATATGGTGAGTTGCTGTGTATTGATGAACTGGGTGTTCTTTGATTTTAATAGAGATGGTTGCTCTCTTTGGCAGAATGTTTCAATGGAACCATGGTTAATTGGGGTGGACACACAACCGCACAGACATGCGTGTAACATAGCCATAGTGGGAAATGGTCATCTTAAAGGAACAAATGACTTAAGGACTTGTGTTACATGGAGACTTATTGGGGAAGTGAATGAAATGGGGAAGAATCTCATTCATGATTTCGGTATTAGCTAAGATGTTTTGTTGGGGAGATATTCATTTATCATTTACATTCTTTTAGTTTTTTTTAGCATTTTTTTCTTAATTACCAAGGTTTTAATTTTGTTGTTTGTTACCTTTACAGAATAAACTATTTTTGTTAAAATTAGGTTTGATTTCCACACAATAGTTTGGGGTATTTTGAGAGAGAAAATGATCGAGAGAAAGGGAGCGGGAATGAGAGAGAGAGAGAGAGAGAGAGAGAGACGAGAGAGAGAGAGAGAGAGAGAGAGAGAGAGAGAGTTGCTCTTCTTGGTCAGTTACTAATGTGAGCGACTTTCTCCGAAGGTAAGTGGAAACAAAGTTGTATGGTGTTCTGTAAAACAGAAATGGTGGCAGGCGGTAAAGGCGCTTATTGAAAGTGTCGTGAATCCATGATGAAGAGAGAGTGTGAGTGAGATAGACATTGTGAGTTAGGTAGACATTTTTTAAATATGGCGTTAGATGGAGAGGTTGGCATTCGTTATTGCTTAGGGGGTAGATTGCAATCTTGCACTTTTTGTGAGGCGCGGTTACTGCGTTATCATTTTGACTGTCAGTCTTAATTGATGGGCGATTTAGGGAGGTGTGATTAATGAGTGTCGGGTGTTTTTACTGTGTTTTTAGACATAATTATGTATTTGTGTACATTTTCTGGAAGTGCGGATGTAACTTCGTGAATTTTGGGATTTGATGGAAGGGGAAAATGTAAGTTTTTTTTATAATTTTAATTCTCTCTTCTTTCTTTCTATAATTTTTGTTTTCCTCTCTTACTGAATTATTCTAGAGTTGAAACGTCATTTGTTTTATTTTTTTTATTTGATATATATGTCACTTGTGTGTGTGGCGGGGGGGGGGGGGACGGGTTGTTAGGGAATTATGAAATTCCTAGATGAAGATAAGAGTAGGTGTAGTCTCCGCTTGGTTACAAGACAGTGCAGTCTTCATTGCTACTATCAGCAGTACTTGTTTGGAGACGAGAGGCTGGGGTGATATCAGATGGGGATTTTTCCTGCTGGGTTCTTCCTTCTTTTTCTTGTTTTTTTCTTGTGGGGATCTTAGGGTTTAACCTTGATTCACATATGACTCGGTCCTCAGCTGTTGCGAGCATGAGAAGGGATTTGCTCCTGTGGAGTTTGTGAATAATTACAGGTAAGGGTATTTTAGTATTTTGATTTCTTTTTTTTTTTTTTTTTTTGCCTAGTTAGAGAGTTTTGTGGAAAGTTTTAATATTATGTGCGTTTGCAGTTGGGGTGGTTCAGGATTTTATTCTTGAATGTATATGAGAACAGGTAAAATTTTGCCGAAGGTTCATAAGAGATCTATTTTTGCTAGCAAGGGACAAATTAAAGCCACGCAAATGTTGAGTGATGAGCCAGAAGATAAGAAGACTTTGGCCCATAGGGTAACCACTTTTACTTCGCCAACTCAGCCTTTTCCTGGCTTGGTAAATGGCATTTTGCGACAGCCTGTTGAAATTTTTCTTGAGAGCGTACAAACCATTTGAATACGAAGAAAATCACAGGTGAGAAAGATGCCTTTAATGAAGCTAAAGGTTTTCTGGCTTTGAATGTGGGGGATATTGGCTGTTGTGGCTTTCAGTTTAAAAAATGCCAGACTTGGGATGACTTGAAAGTTTTACTATGAACTTCGTACAGAGCAGAGGAATGCGGTGACTAGGTTCAGGACTTGAAGGCATTTTATAAGATCAGGATGGAACATAATTCTATGGCAGAACATAGCTCACAGTTATTTGATGCAGCTTCCGACTTAGTGGAGAAATTGAAATGTTTGAGCTGGGTATCTGGTGCTTCTATATCATTAAAGAATTTTTAGGATTCCTACTGGAATTCACTTTTGCACTCATTAAACTTACGTCATTGTTTCGCCTATTTAGCGAATTGCCTTTTATCTCATCTGGTCATGCTCGTTTTAAGATTTCTTCTAAATACTTCTAGGAATGAACTCTTAATAGTCTTCTGTGATCAGTATTAAAACTAACTACTCTTACTTGTCTTTAGTATATTTTAGCCACTCCTTTCATGACATCTTATTAAATCGCCTAATCTTGTACGTAAATAACCTAGCCTTTCTCTCACGCATTAGATGACTCTTTCAAATTATTAAAGAGCCATTGAGTCAAAACACACCATTTACACAAAGCTCTTCGCTCTCCTGCCTATAGATTCTAATCGAGCAATTTTCCTTCTTTTTCATGTATTTCAAACCTGCTCCTCCTTTCACTTCTATTTCAAGATTTCTCTGGATCCATTAATATCAAAAACTTTTTAATCAATTGTAGCATTAAGTCCTAGATCGAACACACATACACACACACACACTTCCTTGTCCAAACCTACAATTTTCTTTTCATTATATCCTTTATTTCTTTCTTGACTCTAAAATTTCTACCATAAACCTCCCTCATTATGAAAGGTTGTATGTTCTTTTAATGCCTTTTTTTTTTGGTGAAAAGGGACAATAGTTATACCCTTTGCCATCATCTTTGGAGTGCCTTCCTTATCAAGACATTCTTTTCATACACCAGTCAGCCAATCATTTACAAGTTCTTCAGTGTAGAGGTTTTTACTTCTAATACCATCAACGCCATTCTTCGTACCCTTTGCTTGCCATGCTTGTAATCTCCACAGTTACTTCAGCAAGCATTCGAACACTCACACTATCCCTTCCACGTCGGCGTCATTCCTATCTGCATCTCTTATCTCTCACTTCCAACAACGCTTCATAATTAATCAGTCAACGACACAGGATTATATTCTTTTCGGACAACAGCTCTCTATTAGCATATTCATTGTATATTCATTTACTAATTAAAATTCCGCTCTGCTTATTCAGCTACATGAAAATAAACACTTTTATCCTGAAAATATGCGCCCTGATTTGCTGCAGATTTTGGGAAGACTCCAACTTAATATTTTTTTTTTTTGTCACTTTGTTCTTAACATTCTCCAGCAGGCACTTGAAACAAGGTCATCACTCCCTCCTTAAACTAATTTCTTGTTTTCACCAGTGATGATTTTTGATCTCTCTTCTTTCCCTGTACTCCGCTGAATTCGCGCCCTTATCACTGAATTTTACATACTTATCAAATTTTTCTCATGCTTGGTCTGTTTTCGATTATTGTTTTTTTTTTTTTTTTTTTTTGTAAACTATTCACACTTTTGCCCTGTCAAAAATGTAACATTTTGTAGACACATATCACAAAACAAAACTCCCGCCTGCCTTTAGTTTTTTGACCAAAAGATTATCAGATATACCTCATTCATTTTTTCTTCCCACCAGATTAGACTTCGTTTTCTTCTTATATTAACCTCTAATCTTAAGACGTCTTCCCATTGCCAATTTCAACTATATACTCCTCCTTATTGATAAATTTCTACAAAGCTTTCTATCGACTTATTTGCTTAAGAAACCCAATACATCCCAAAAACATCTCTCTCAGCAATAAACTCTTTCATTACATTTCATGACACGGAAACAATTACTCGTTCTTCAGACCTAATCAGAGACAGATTCAGATTCAGATTAGCCTAGAAACTGTCATAAAAAATAATTTCTTGCCAGTACATTTTTCTCATGCCTATACGATCTTATACTTTCAGTCCACTTTATACACTTTCATCTTTTCAACAAAATTCTCCTAGAACAACAAGAATTACTCCCGTTCCTTGCAAATAACACTATTAACTTTTGTTTCAACAGTTGTAAAATATTCATATTTCATAAAAAATTCAACTGTCATTCACCCATCCTCATACATGCCACTGTTACCATTCCTAATTAAAACCTCACGGACTGACATTTACACTACTCTTTTGATTTTTGCAACAAAGACTGCAGCTATAGAGCTTTATACTTTATATCCCAGCCACTATGCAAATGTCACATCTCTCAGATACATCAAAAGAACATTATTAAAATCTCTTTTTACTCTCTCTCTCTCTCTCTCTCTCATATATATATATATATATATATATATATATATATATATATATATATATATATATATATATATATATATATATATATATATATATATATATATATATATATATATATATATATATATATATATATATATATATATATATATATATATATATATATACACACACACACACACACACACACACATATATATATATATATATATATATATATATATATATATATATATATATATATATATATATATATATATATATATATACCACCTCACCCGTTTTTACATTTATAACGTAATTGAGAAAAAATTAAATTTAATTCCAATTATTAATTACTAGAACTGTAGGTTTCCACTCGCCCCTTCATAAACTCTCCTTCATTCCCCAAAATGGTTGAGCCTAACCCCTCTCTCTCTGTTCAAAGTGACTGCTTTTATGCCTAATTCCAGCTGACTGTCGTACCTTCTCGGTGTCAAGCAAGGCAAGAGAGGAGTCAAAAAGAGAAAGTTGGCCCTCCACCTCATCCTGGACCCTTCACGTGGGTTTTGTGATGCCATACAGTCATTATAGGAAAAGTGATGAAGATTGACCTTTGCGCCATCTATAAGAGACGCGATGCGTAATCCCCGAAGGTTATTTTGTAGACGCTGCAATGGAAATCGAGAGAGAGAACGCGCTGAACACCACCTGAGGACAGATGTCCTCACCTTGGCTGTCCTTTTGAACCTTCCATATGTTTGACCCCGGGCTTTTAACCAGTATACTTTTGTAGTGGCATTTTAATTCCCTCCTTCATCGCCCACCCCCTATCAAACGAGGACACCGTCATCTTGACGGAGGTAATGTGCCGGAATAAGGTTCTCTTAGTCAGTCACAATCCCTGTTATTTCTCTGCCTGATTTTTCTTTTATTTTCCATTGTGCGATCATCTTCAGTAATTTGTATTGGAGCATTCAGTGTTAACGTAATTATGCATTAGTGTTGAAGTGAGTTGTTTGGCACCATCTGTGCATTCCTCAGTTTCCCTTTGAGCGTCTTATTATTATTGCAAGTAACCATCTCGCATATATTTGCAGATAGGCCTCGACTGAGTAATCTCTTGGCCGATCCATGTGCAGTTCCCCTTCCCACTGGGATGTTCCCTGTTATGAAGACATTGTCAGCGTAGAATATTTATTCTGCGTAGGATTCATTATTTTAGTGGGCCCTTGTTATTACCTGCCCAGTAATTCATCATTCTTCTGATCTTGCAGATGATATGTTACAAGAATACATATACAAAGCATATGTAGGTGTGGCAGTACGTCTCTTTTGGTATGCGGGTGACCATTTCCTAGGAAGGATGGAAATTAAGCAATTCCCTGGTGTCTTTTGGCCTCAATAAATTGTTGGTTTGATTGATGACAGCAGATTCCAGCATCTTTCCTTTGTACGGACAGCCACTTTGAAAACTAGCTCTGTCCCACTCCAGTTTATGGTATGGCCTTTATCCCTAATAGGTAAGAAAATCCCCGAACCCTCTGAAGCATACCGCACTGATCTTTTGTGCTCTTTTAATCTTTGTGAGATGGATCTACCTGTCTCCCCCACGTAAATCTCATTGCAAGTGTTGCACTGAATCTTGTAAACTCCAGCTTCTTCCCCTTTTTTATTTAAGTATATGTTAATGAGCAAGCTCCCGATGGATCTGGGACAATAGAAAATAAAAGGATTATTAGACCTTAGTTGTTTTGTGGCTTTTTGGATGTTTTTGTCGCATGGAATCTTTATTTTTTGTTAAAACTACTTGTCTGTTGTTAGTGGGACGTCTGTATTATATTTTATTCGCTTTATTAATAGCCTTCTCGATAATATGTGGTGGATAGAGCAGTTGCATTGGGTGTTGGTGGATCTGTTAGGTTCTCTTATGATTATTACATCTATATATGCTTTCACAGTATATAGGAAACCAACTTTCGCTGTTTCTCATATTTATTTCCTAAGCTACCACGATGTCTCCATATACAGTAGATTATGGTCGGGTGCAACCTGTTCCTTAGGGGGCTTAGAATATGTTCAGATGGATACCTTGATAAAGAATTCAACATGATCCGACAACACCTAATGCAACTGCTCTATCCACCACACATTATCGAGAAGGCTATTAAATAAAGTTAATAAAATATACTATAGATGTCCCACTCACAAGAGACAAACAGATTTTAACAAAAAAATAAAGCTTCCGTACAATGAAAACATCCAAAAAGCCACAGAACAACTAAGGTCTAATAACTCTTTTATTTTCCGTTATCCCAAATCCATCAGGAGCTCGCTCATTAACGTTTGCTTAAGTAAAAAAACTGTAAAGAAGCAGAAGTTTGCAATATTTCGTGCCAGAATTGTAATGAGATTTACGTGGGAGAGATGGGTAGATACATCTAGCAAAGATTAACAAAGCACAAAAGATAAGTACGGTATGCTTCAGAGAGTGACGAATTGACAGGTAGGAGTTAATGAGGCCAAAAAACACCAGGGAATTGCTTAATTTCCATCCTTCCTGGGAAACAGTCACCTGCATACCAACGAAGACTTACTGCTACACCTACACATGCTTTGTATATATACTCTTGTAACACATCATCTGTCTATATTTTACCAGTGAACAGGGGCACAGAAGGAAGTGCTTGATGGTCTGCGCTCCTAAATAGGCTAGGGGTGAATGACAAATTGGCTGCCGGGCTGGTTTGTAAGGAGCCATGGTTCAGCTGAGTTAATTCTGTCAGAGTTCTAAGTTTTCACTGACTGCAGGGGCGTGCAATTGGACCTGAGGGAAGGATACAAGCTATCTGTTTGCCTTGAACATGCTCTGACAGTCTGCCCTGCTTAATGATTGGTGGAAAGGGTAACATATGGTTTTTGCTGCTGGGTACTGATTTCAGGACAGATAAGCTGAAAGACGAGGAGTTCTTAAGGACGAGCTGATA
>JANJGK010000007.1:34295608-34298108 GCA_039081455.1 Macrobrachium rosenbergii | reverse complement strand
ACAGACAAAACTATTATGATTAGTCAAGTGTTACCAACTTAGAGATGAGGACATTTTGACTTGAAATACATAATGTGAATTCGGAAGGAATATTTGCAGCAGAGTCGACATCGATTTATTCTCTTTTGATTGCCGAAGGGATACGTCGACTACCCATCTCCGTATCTAAACCAAAAGGAGAGGTTCGAATCCTGGTAAGAGCAGTTATCAGTTATATTGCACTTGTACAAGTTATTCTCAAGGAAAGTGAATTCCATTTATTGGGTATTTGGTTTAATGATTATAAAAAAAAAAAAAAAACATGTTAAGAGGGTAAGATTATAATTCAGAGAAGAAGTTTGTAATAGGAATTTGAATCTCCATTCTGTGTAAACATATTCTTTGTAAAGAATTCATTTAATATTTACTGAAATTAAAATAAACACTTTCAAGTGTGGGCTCTCCTCTGGTTTTGTATTTGAAAATGTTGAATTTATCCCACATAACAACTAAATGCCGATAATAAACTCATTCGCTTAACAGCTCCCGTTCACCTTTAATAATCGAATTCAGCCATGCACGGCTTCACTAGCCAGATTTTCATTCTTCACACAACCAATAAAACAACAAAATTTTAAATAATTCTGATTTTCATTTATCAGTGTCAATTTCAAAGATTTTTATCTTACTAGTATTGTAAAAGTAATTACTTTACTAAAACATAATTACAGCCCTTTCCCCAGGAAGGTGAAATCTACCCAGCGGTGGAGAAACGAGACCTGGCAGATAATATAACTTTTTAAAAAAGTGACTTAAAGCATGAAATATTTCTTCCAACATTTTACGTTTGTTCCAAGCAAATCTATTATTAAAACCTTCTTTCGATTAAATAATTCTAACTAATAATTATTTTGTACACAATTCTATCCCTGCACTGCAACGATACTCAGCATAAGATCCAAAACATCATAAACACTCAAAGGAAGGATCCTTTTTGGTTGCACGGATAAAGCAGAGTTGGGATTCTTTAGAAGAATTTTCTCTCAGTCCTAACAAGCAATGGTACAGCTTTTGTCTCCGAGACAACCATTATATCAGAGAATCAAACTTTGCCAAAGGTATCGAAGCCATCATTCATGAATAAGATTCTCTCTCTCTCTCTCTCTCTCTCTCTCTCTCTCTCTCTCTCTCTCTTTATATATATATATATATATATATATATATATATATATATATATATATATATATATATATATATATATATATATATATATATATATATATATATATATCATAAAATAGCCACACAACTCCATTGTGTATATTATATTCAAACAAATTACCAGTATTAGACTTCAATAACAGGGGATCGTTTAGATACTAGATTCTTTCATTTACAAAGTACTACAAGCTTTCAGAGACGTACAGTCTCCTTCTTCAGGTACCGGTGCACTATGGCGGCCACGGAGGTCAAGAAGATTGGAGGGAGGGTCAGGAGATCAACGGGAAGGTCAATCCAGTGTTTAGATAACAGCACATGTTGGGTAGGGCACACGCATAAATACCCGAGTGTCGGTAATATTTGAAGGAGACTATACGTCTCTAACAGCTTGTAGTACTATGTAAGTTAAAGAAACTGCAACCTAAACCTTCCCGTCTTGTTGAAACCTGATAAGAGTAATTTGAAAAAAAAAAAAAAAAAAAAATATATATATATATATATATATATATATATATATGTATATATATATATATATATATATATATATATATATATATATATATATATATATATATATATATATATATATATATATATATAGGTTCAAATTACTCGTATCAGGTTTCAATAAGAGGGGATGGTTTAGATTGCAGTTTCTTTAACTTACATAGTACTACAAACTGTTAGAGACGTATAGTCTCCTTCATCAGATATGAACGACACTCGGGTATTTAAGTGTGTTCCCTACCCAACATGTACTCTTATCTAAACCCTGGATTGACCCTCCCGTTGATCTCCTGACCCTCCCTCCAATCTTCTTGACCTCCGTGGCCGCCTTAGTGCACCGGTAACTGAAGAAGGAGACTGTACGTCTCTGAAAGCTTGTAGTACTTTGTAAATGAAAGAATCTAGTATCTAAACGATCCCCTGTTAATGAAGCCTAATACTAGTAATTTGAATCTACATACACAATGGAGTTGTGTGGTTATTTTATGATATATATATATATATATATATATATATATATATATATATATATATATATATATATATATATATATATACGTATATATATATATATATATATATATATATATATATATATATATATATATATATATATATATATATATATATGTATGTATGTATAAAGAGAGAGAGAGAGAGAGAGAGAGAGAGAGAGAGAGAGAGAGAGAGAGAGAGAGAGAGAGAGTCTTATTCATGGATGATGGCTTGTTAGGACTGAAAGAAAATTCTTCAAAAGAATCTTGAATCTGCATTATATATATATAATATATA
>JANJGK010000007.1:34263627-34295508 GCA_039081455.1 Macrobrachium rosenbergii | reverse complement strand
TCATGTTCTCCTGCCAGTGCGCGGAGCCTTCAGCCCATGAAAAGTATTCCTTCAGCATGTTACGCTGTTCCTTTGCATCCCTCGTTGCAGTGTTGCCGGTCACGGTTGGAAGGGCTGCTCCTAAGGATGGGTCACTCCTCCAGCTACCAGGGATGACAGCATGTGTGACGGGGTGCTCCTGATCTCCTTGTCTTCGTGCATGTCTTCTTATGATCATATTGTGCAGAACACATGCGGACATCACTAATGGCTCTATATGGTCAGGCTTCAAGCATATTGCAGTGTGGAATACTCGGAATCTATTTGCCAGAATCCCAAAGGCGTTCTCCACCGTCCTGCGTGCCCTACTTAACCTGTAGCTGTAAATCCGTTCCTCCTTGCTAAGTCCTCTTTTGGGGTAGGGCTTCATAAGGTAATTCCTCAGGGGGAAGGCATCATCGCCAACTAGGAAGTAGGGCACGGGAGATCCGTTAGGTTGACCTGGCAGGGCATCCGGTTGGGGAAGATTTGCTTCCTCTTGCAACAGCATTTCTGCCAGTCAGGTCTGGGCAAATACACCACCGTCTGACTCTGACCCAATGGCACCCATATCAACGTATAGGAACTTGTATGAAGCATCAGCAACTGCAAGTAATACCATGGAGTAGACTTTCTTGTAGTTGAAGTAATGCGTACCGCCCTTGGGAGGGTTACGGAGCCTAATGTGTTTCCCATTTATAGCTCCAATTACGTGCGGGAAGTTCCACCGTTCCTCAAAACCCCGTACAACCTCCTGCTACGCTTCAGGTGTTTGTGGCACTTGCAGTTCCTTATCCCCGAAGGCAGCAACAATGGCCCTGCAGGTCTCTGGTGCGATGGGTTTCCTCCAGAATGTCACTTTCTTCTGAATGTAGGGTGTGACTCGTTCAACAATTTCATAGAAGAGGTCCTTGTCAATTCGGGTAAAATTTCTGTACAGGACTGGGGCTTCGGTTGACAACTCCTCCATCAGGTTGTCATAATGACCTTGCTCCATCTTTTTCTGCAGGTATGGCCAAGCCCACACCCTCCTTGGCCGCCTTTTTTTCTGCTCTGTGTGCTTTGCAGCAATCAGTGCAATCTCCAGCAATAACATGATGTGCACATATTCAATGACATATGGCAACATTTCTGTTCTATCCCTACTTGCTATAGCTATAAGTTGACGCATTTCAGCTATGTTGTTCATGTTGCTTCAGCACGTTGGTAGTATGTCTTGATGCTGTGGTGTTACGGCATTGACTAGCCACACATGTGAAACTGCCGGCCCTTATATAGCTGGGGTTTAACCCCCGCAGTACGTGGGGCCAACGTGACGTTTGTGTAACTCAGTTACGCAGAACGTAACACATACGGTATACGTATGTTGGTGTTACATGCTCTGCCACGCACTACTTCTGCCTGCGCCGCCGCTTGTCGGTAAGCATCACGTCATCCTTACTCAGTGTGTACATTTGCCGCACACTATAATACGCATGCATCATGCACATCGTCCCATGCCACGTATCCAGTTAGGCGGGGCTTATTTTCTCACGTATGCGCAAGTTTCACAAATTCCGGCTGTGCGTGCGCATGCATGACTTGATACGTGAATGTGTGAACTTAGCATACATTACTAGAAACCCACGGAGCTCCTTGGTTCCCCAGTTGACGCACTGGTGTTGGTGATGCTGTAGTGGCATTTTATTTAGCGCCATTTTAACAGTTCTTAATATACAATTGTAATTACTGGAAAATTTTTCGTTGTTTTCAAAGGAAAACTCGTTTCTTTAATACTTTTTTTTTTTTATTTTGATATCCATATTTTATATTAACAGAAAATAATTTTCAATTCCTGCATATTGGTAATTTTCACAGCAGGCACAAGAGGCTTTGGTTTTAAATGTTTCCCCTTACAGGAAAAATTAACTAATTACTATTACCCCTGAAGGAAGCGGTAGTCATTTCTTACACTTTGCAGGCAGTAAGCAGTAGTCAGTACTGTATAGTAGAGGAGAACCTAAAGCATTTAGTAAAGTGTATGAAAGAGTTTTTATGAGGAGGAAAGTTGAGAGGAAATGTGTGCAAGATAGCTTATGAGGGTAAATGGAAGCTAAAGAGATGGAAAGAGGAATATTATTAAGGATGGGTTTGAATACGACAAAAAAAATAACGACAACGGAGCAAATCAGAACTATCGGCCATAGACGGATATCGCGATCTCATTATAACCTTTGTTGCACGCCGTGGCATAGGGTATGTCCTACGGAGCACCAGAAATGCATTAGCTGCAACATAGATTCCGAAAGTGAAATTGAGACCCGCCACCCAAAAGAAATTCACCACTCCAGTGACGTCATACTTTACTTTTAAGGATTAGCTGTGAAGTCCACAAGTTGCAATAAATACTGTTCAACTCAATTTTTAATTTAGTTCTGAAGAAGCCGTCGACAAGGGAAGAAATGATCCGTCGACTATAAAAAGTAAATAATCTTTCCTTGTTTCTGAAAAGCTTACCTGAAGAGGAAAAGAAGTACAGACTGATTCCAAGTCTAGATAAAAAAAGATAGTCTCTGCAGATACAGACATTGGCTTCAACAGAAATTGCATTAGAGTAAAAATATGTTAAAGTAGCAAGTATGAATATATATATATATATATATATATATATATATATATATATATATATATATATATATATATATATATATATATATATATATATATATATATATATATATATATATATATATATATATATATATATATATATATATATATATATATATATATATATATATATATATATATATATATATATATATCTATATCTATATCTATATCTATATCTATATCTATATATATATCTATATCTATATATATATATATATATATATATATATATATATATATATATATATATATATATATATATACACATATTAATATGTGTGTATATACACCAGTCAGTAGTACTTGCATCATTCAAAAATATTCTAATCTAAAAACATCCAATATTTCAGCAGAAAATTCAAACCCAATATTAACTGATCTACATAATATAATACTTGCAAAATTATTTCAGTTTGATATCGTGATGAACTTAGATTCTGTTTTCGATAAGAACATTCTGATCATAAACGCAGAAATAAGAAATTTCCGGATACACACTTATGTAAATGAATTCGAAGTGTAGTGTGTGAGATCTGCTTCGAAGGAACCCCGAGACTGAAAGTCACAGGAACCTGGCAATGACATAACCAATATTGGTTTACACATCACTGCAGCGGGAGGAGATTTTCTGCAACATCCGGATGGAATAAAAAATCGAAAGAATCTCCAGCGTAAAATTTCTAACTCTTATGGAGTGGAATGGAATATAGAATTTTGGCCCAAGACCAAGCGCTGGGAACTATGATGAGGTCATTCAGTCCTCAAACGGAAATCGATTGTAAAAGGGTTTGAAAGGTGTAACAGGAGCAAAGCCTCGTAGTTGCACTATGAAACAATTGTTTAGAGACGGTTGAGAGTAAGATGAAAGAAAGACAATAACACCGGAAGGTACAGTAAAAGGAATGAAAGGGATTGCAGGTAGGCCCCGAAGGGACGCTGCAAAGAACCTGAAGTAATGCCCACATTACACCGCATGAGGTGCACTGACAGCATTACACCCTATAGGATCTAAAATCTTCCTTTTGCGCTTCACGCAAAGAAATAAGAGGAAGACTGATGGGAAATCTGGACTTTTCAGGTGAGTCTCTTGTGGACACCTGTAGTTTCATGGTCGGACGTTCAAGAAAATTGCACGGCTAACCGAATGAGAATTACTTTTACCACTCTGAAACGTTTGACTAACGTCCACACACACACACACATGTATATATATATATATATATATATATATATATATATATATATATATATATATATATATATATATATATATATATATATATATATATATATATATATATATATATATATATATATATATATATATATATATATATATATATACATATATATATATATATATATATATATATATATATATATATATATATATGTGTGTGTGTGTGTGTGTGTGTATATATATATATATAATTGTGTGTAAATTAGGATACTGAATACTTTGGTCAGATAGGCGCATTTTTAAAGTCACCTTTTGTTCATGAAATTCCTTTGGTGTGAACATTTAATTCAAGCTCATAAATCTGATAATAACGAATCGTGGGTTTTCTTCGACATTAATATTTTACTGTTTTTATATTATCTTTAGCTCATCAAGTATAAATGTTTCTGTAAATTAATTACCCAGTTTTTAATGATAAATTTAACTCAAGTTTAAATTGTTTTCGGAAGCTGCAAGCACTTCGATGGGAATTCAATCACAATCATGACGGAAACGGTCGATGAAGATTTTCCATTCCCTTTGATCTTTCTCAAGATTAAAAGCAATCGGTATATATGGGAACTCTTAAACGTATTGAAGTTTTTGAGCATCCAGTCGCTTGTGCAATCACTTTTTAAACGGGCGGTACTTTGAACGCATAAATTTTAAAGGTATCTGAGCGAGCAAGACAAAGTGAAAATTTTTTTATCCTTCAATGATTTGTGTATTCATAAAAAAAAAAAAACACCTAACATAGTTTGGGTGATAGATATGGCAATGGAATTTCCATTCACTACCGGAAAACTAAGCAGCCTGTTTAATGGAGATGATTATTACTGAAACAAAGGGCTCATTATCATTCTAAATATTTTTTTCTATGTTGAATGGAATTATATCGCTCTCGTCCTATTATGAAAGCTCACTGACGACATAATATGTATATTACAGATCATCAGAATTAATATGATTACGGGTGCCAATAAATCAAAATTATGAAATATCCCTTAAAATCTGTTTTTCAAATGCACCGACTCTGGTTGTTTAAGCGAATATTCGTAATAGAAAACTCACATAATATGTTTAAAACGTTTGTTGCCTACAATATCCTTTCATTTACAAAGATTATAAAAAGGTTATTTATCAAAATTAATACAAATTTTCGGCAATTTCTTACAACAATTTAATGCTTAATAATTCCGAGTGTGATGTCAACGATGAAGATAACTAGCCTTGAATTTATTTATAGGAAAAATACGAAGGTTACAATACACTGGAGAATTCTACGTAAACTGTAATACAATGAGGCTTGTTATTTTTCAGGCCTGTGACCGAGTGCATGGACCTTGAGGCCCCTTGCCTTTCACTGATATTGTGAAAATAAAATGAAAATACTGCGTCTGGGGTTTGAATATGCTTGAATGTGGGGTGGAATAGAACGCAGTTTGATAGATTTATTTAAGAAGAAGAAAAAAAAAAAGAGCTGGGTATTTAGGCACTAGAGGAGGTGTGGAGAGAGAGAGAGAGAGAGAGAGAGAGAGAATGTGTTGCGGGAACTGAAGGCTGTCGAGGTGGGTTAGGGGTAGCACGGGTGACGCAAACAAAACCGTGGGACTTAGGAGCCCAGTGTATTATTACTATTAAGATTATCAATTAGACTGACTGTAGCAGTAAAAAAAAAAAAATCAGCGTGTGTTGTCCAAGAATGGAAAGAGTGGAAATCAAAAAAGTATGTTCTAGGAAGCCTGAATCTACACTTGGTTTTGTTTAGAAAACCAGTTTATGGTGTAGTGTTATATGATGTAATCTCATGTATATGTAAAGGTATGTGACCGAGAAACAAAGATGGCATTGCCAGTAGGTAAGGTGTTATTTGAGTAACTGAAAATGGAAGGGTCGTTCTGGAATTTTTGTGCTTTGTTTGGAATTGTCTTGATTGTTGGAAGTATATAATTTCAAAAGACAATATTAGAAAAAGGAAAGAAGTGAGGAAAACAATTTTGTCATATGATTTGTTACTGCATAGGTGATGGAAAGGGATGTTGACAGATGTGATTTCGAGCAGATAATGAGAGGGGAAAAAGAATGTAACTGATTAAAACTGATGGGAGAAGGCAAAACACGGATTGCATATAAAGTAAGTTGCTATACAATGGATAAATGCTGAGAGAAATATTAAACAAATGGTTCTCATCATTTATATATAGAGAGATACAGTTTGAAGTAGTGTGTTTGATGATTTGTTGAACGTGTAGAATAGCCAGGAGGCAGAAGTTCGAGGGTGCTTGCGGAAGTTGAGGACAATTAAATGTTGTGGTACTTAGGTGAAAGTGTAACTGATGGGATGCTAGAGTTTGTAAGGTATGTTCGGATGAAGGCATGGGAAGAAATATAGGAGAATAACGTTAATCAATGCATTTGATAATTTTGGATGAAAAATCAACACACATGATAATTATGTAGAAGATGCACGTGGATGATGTTTTAGAATTGCTAAATAAAAATTCTGACAAGAGACTACTATGGAAATTTTTAGATGCACACAGTGTCCAGGAACATTCCACAAAATTCAAGATACAAAGAAGTGTGAACCAAACTCTTTACTCTGACGGGACGAATACGAATCTAGATATTCATTATTTTTCTTTCATAATAATGTTCAAAAAGGAGTCACAGTGGGTTTATTTTGATAAGGTTTTAGCATATGCAGGTATTTTGTTTTATGACAGAATGATGCTACAAATTGTTTTTCAAAGTTACTTCATTATGCAATGCTTATAAATGACGTAATAAAATAAGACAGAAAAATACTTTTCACACAAGAAATAGTGTCTGAAATATAGAACAGAAAACCCTAATAAAGTTACCTTTTCACAATACGGATGCCAAAAAAAAAAAAAAACACACTTCGTGTTACATTACAAAAATACCATCTAGAATCAGGTATGGTAGAATATGACCACAGATGGAAAAGAAAAACAAAATTCTCGGGAACGCATTATAAAATGTGAGTATTCCAACCATTCTTATGTCAGAGAAACAGGAACGTATATGGACAAAAGCCGCTGTGAACACAGAAGAAGGCCTACAAGAATTAATAACAGAAATGATGCTTACACAATTCATTGAGGGAATAAAAAAACGCAATGACATTCAGTAATGGTAAAATAATATTCAAAAGTAATAATATAAAAAATATGAAGACTTTCGGAAAGAGCATGGACAAACTCTTTGCATACAAAGTTTGGAAACAAATCCCTTAGTAGCTTAGACAGGATCAATATGGATTATATTTTACTGGCATTCGACCTTTTGCGTAAGGTTATAAAAGCCAACCTGTGTGCTGTCTCTTTGTTCGACCTGCATCATTTGCCTGGTAATCCTAATCCGACTCAAAGGATAACTGATAATAATATCATAAGCATCCAGTTTTGTTTTCCCTAGAAACAACAATCTTTGCCTCCACATCTTCTGAAGAACAGATCAGTAACCTTTGGAAGCGAAGCAACTCATAATTCTATAATACACACACACACACACACACACACACACACACACACACACACACACACACACATATATATATATATATATATATATATATATATATATATATATATATATATATATATATATATATATATATATATATATATATAGTACTTAAAATAGCTACACAATAAGGGTCTTTTTGTCTCCTGCATTTGTCAAAATGCGAATCTTGTTTCTAGAATAATAATAATAATAATAATAATAATAATAATAATAATAATAATAATAATAATAATAATAATAATAATAATAATAATAATAATAATAATAATAATAATGAGACTAGTAGAGCAATAGTATTTTACAGCTATTTGTTAATACAAAAAAAATATACATACATAGAGTACTTACTGTACGAAATGGGCGAAGTTGACTAAATTGCAAAAAAATATGGAAACCAGGACTTGGGACCAGGTAGAATCTTAAATCCTTCACTGAGTTAATCTTCACCACCTAAAAAAAAAAATCACACGTGTTATCTTTTCATTGCACAGGAGTTCAGATTGAGAAAATAAAGTAAAAGCAGATCAAAGGTGCATATAAGCTGAGAAAAAATATAAATGCAATTCTACCTCTGTACCCATGATAGGCCTATATGCACAGATAATCTTTGCCACATGACCAACTGAAAGTAGAAACTTATTTACAAACTGAGAATACATAGAGATACAAACACATTATTGGGTTCAATAAGAAAGTAAAATCAATAACGGAACTTAACAAACCTTTAATAGATTCATTGATATTCACTTGGCCTCTGTGATCTTAAGGACATGACTTATTCAAAATTGAAAACCAAGCAAGTCCTATCATTAGCAGAACAGCCCTAGTTAGTTAAAAATTACAAAAATATCAGGTGCAATTGCTTTTCCTTATCACGTGTCCAAAACTAGTCAGCCGTTGCGATAGATATCAGAAACTTAGCAAGGAGAATATAATCGTAAATTAGAGAGAAAAAAAGTTAGAAAATTACCAAGGAGAATATAATCGTAAATTAGAGGGAAAAAGGTTAGAAAATTACCAAGGAGAATATAATCGTAAATTAGAGGGAAAAGTTAGAAAATTACCAAGGAGAAGATAATAGTAAATTAGAAAAAAAAGTTATAAAATTACCAAGGGGAATATAATCGTAAATTAGAGAAAAAAGTCCATAAATCACCTACACGGCTTACTTCTTACGAGTTTTTTTTATTGTTGTTCTAGTTCGTAATAAAAAAAAACCACCGAATAGGAGCTAGTAGATGTGATGAAACATTGGATAATACATCAGTTAAAATATTCCTAGAAATAGCCAGTACAGAGTATACAACCCTCGTTCAGTAAGTAATTCAATTTCTTGGAGCCAAACATACAAAGACATAAACACATGGAACAACCAACATGAAACTGCAGTCTTAAACGGTCTAACAAATAATGCCTTGGGCAATCTATTGGCTTAATTCCGGCCATAGAATTAAGTGGGCAAAGGCTGCCATAGTAATCCTACTCAATGACTTCCCCAGGAGAAACATCTAGGAAACTGGGGTAATTACTTGTACGGAAGTGCGACATTTGAGCAAAGGCGCGGACCTGATTTCCAGTGACTCAGCGTTATCTTCTTTTCTGAAAGCCGGTGTATGCGAGGTATTATTTAGATGGCTTCAAAGAAAACGTACATCTGTTAAGAATTTGATCTGCCATTATGTCATTGCTAGTAATTATGTTGCTAAGATGAAAATTCTGACTTCATTTTAGTTTTATATATATATATATATATATATATATATATATATATATATATATATATATATATATATATATATATATATATATATATATATATATATATATATATATATATACACACACACACACATCCCTCTTCCTGGATGGCAAAACAGATCTACGGAGCACAGTTTAGTCTGCTTCTATGTCATACAACATCAAGATCCTCAATGGCTTGTTACAAGGATCCCGTAGGGACACAGGTCATTGTATGTGAAGGCTTTCTTTCACTTCTTTGGCATTTATTCTAGCTCTGCTGGTTCTTCCCACTCCATAGTCATTGAAATGTGCAGTTTTGGTGGGATTCCAGTTGTTTTCTAGGAAAATAATCATATTTTATGAGGTTTTGGAAGACTAATTCTCCATGTGGTTTTAGCAGGATGTTTTATAGCACTGGGATACTTCATGGCCCATCTTTTTACAAAAGGCACAAACTATCCTTCGATGGGCAGAAGGTGCGGCCGTGCTTGGACAGTTAGCACTCTGGCACCCATAAGTTTGTAGGAGACCTTGTGATTTGCCTCCATCCTTGACTTCTGGGATATTGGTAGCTTCCTGTTGGGATAAAAATGCTCAACTCACCCCACATACATCAATAGAGTGATTTCCCTCTTGTCGGTGAGGATGGCAGTTACTTTGGCACTCTGAGGCTTCTGCTCCATAAGGTAGTGGCTTTCCTCTTGGGTCAAGACCTTGAAAAAACACTTGTATCAACTCCCGAAGAGTGTCTTGAGTCTTCCCAGTCAGGCCAGGGTCAAGTTAACAACTGTGAGCAGACATCCAACTCTTAGTCTCAACATGGGTCGCTCCATCCTCACTCTTGATCTCCAGACAGTGGAAGTGATATGCTTTGGGTAGGAGTTCCCAGGTCTGAAGGATTCGAGGCTTGATCGGAGTGTAATCTTTTATCTCTCTGATGGTCAAATTGTTGTAGGGTTCAAGGGGCATACCCTGTTAATTGGCTTGCAAGGAGAGACCAGGTTTCTGGCATCTCGTGATGGAACTCTCTGTCATTTTCCTTACTACCATAAAAAAATCACCTCTGGCTGGTCTTCCTCAAACTTGGGTTCTAATTTAAGTAAATCTTGGGTGAACATTCTGCTATGTCGGGGAAGTTTCAGTGTCCCTGCAAGACAGCAGCAATTAAAGTTGTAAACTTTTAATTTTCAACAAGGCCATTTGTAGCTGCAGCCTCCCTCTCTTTCCCATGAGTGTAGGTCTGATTGATCCGAGCTTCTGTTGAGGTGCTGTAGGGTACTCCCCTTTCATCTGTCTCACTTGTAGGAAAGACTCTCTCTTGGTACACACTTTCGTCCACTCTATCCTCAGTCCTTAGATTCATCACCTATGAAACCAGGCAACACTCTATACTTCAGCAATACTTGCATTCTTAGGTTCTTTGTAGTTGTTGGTCGGGAGTGTGAGATTCCAGCAATTTCACATGCTTGAGGTAATTCTCCAGTGGAAGGCTGCCATGAAAATGATCGAGAGAGCTGGCTTAAAAAGAGTGTTACCATTGTTTCACCTTGATAATCCATTTTCTATTATCCTTTACTTTTCCTCTTATAATTCGTGTTTTCTAACTTTCACACCGGTTGCACTTAAGATAGATTATTGACTGTTTTCAATTGCTCTACCACAGACGAACCCAGACAAGCCCCCAACTTCTACTGTTACATGAAGGGTGGCCTTTGTCAAGAAGGCTTTATTTTTTTATTATTTTTTTCTAGGACAGACAGAGGGGAGAATAAAAAAATGGGAAAAGAACATCTATGGGCTCAACAAGTGCTCAAGATCACCCCTGCATGGTGATGGAAGAGACAGTGTCTAGAGGTTCCCTTTTATTACCATGCCCATTTCTACACATTTTTCCTTCAATTTCTAAAATACAAGATTTCCTAGGCTTTGATTCCACTGGGTATCTTAACACTAGCTTTCTGGATCCTTAACTTACTATTAAGGCAAAAATCAGGTTATTCTACTGTACCTTACTTCTCTTCATTTCGATGAAGGACCAGATTGAATTCTTACACTGTCTAGCTTCTTTCTTTTCAACGGAGAACCACCAAGGGCTTGAAGAAATATCACTGAGTTTACTCTTAAAATGATTTATTCATAAAAAAATGACAGAACTCATCAGTTTCACTTTTCACTATACTTAATAAACACGGAATGGAAGTGTAATTATTCTATGATAACTGAATAAATCAATAGCCATACGAATCTTACGAAAATACTTAAAATCGCTTCAAATGACCATGAACTAGAAAATAACCCGAAAAAAGTAAAAAAAAAAAAAAAAAAAAATGATCCTAACATATATCAATAACATGAAAAGATGATTGATATTAGTAAAAACGAATACTCACCCATGGCACTGATCAAAATAAGAAACAATAACAAGACAAGGGAAATACAAGTTATCCTGAAAATGAAAGGCAGTGAAATGCCTTACAAAAAAGAAAAAAAAACTAAACGTTTTTATTAAAATGCATATTAAGAAAAGCGTTTTAAAAAAAATTATTTTTTTTATTTTTTACTTTATAGTTTTGACAAAAATTGTAACCGATTTATGATTGTAGTTTACAAAACTGATATTCGCTTACGGGGGAGGGTGAGGGAAGAGGGAAGTGGGAGGAGAAAGGGGGAAGGGAGGGAAGAGGGAAGGGAGGGGGAGTAGAAAGGTGAGGGCAAGAAGAAATGGGAGGGGACAGGGAGGTGGAATGGTAAGGGGAGGGGAGGGGGAAGGGGAGAGGGAAGGAAGAGGGAAGAGTGATGGGGAAGGGGAGGGGATGGGAAGGGGAGGGGAGGGGAAGGTAGGGGAAGGGGAGTGGGAGGGGAGGGGGAGAGGAGGAAAAAGGAGGAGAGGGGGAAGGGGGAGGGAAGGGGAGTAGTTAGAGAGAGGGGAGGACACTGTGGAGGGGATGGAGGGGAAAGAGGAGGGGACGGGTGGAGGAGGAAGAGGTAGGGGAGGGAAAGAGGAGGGGGGGAATGGGAAAGGGAGGATGTGGGAGTGGAAGGGGAGGGGAGGGGGAGTGTGAGGGGTGGGGAAGGGGTAGGGAGAAGTGGAGGGGGATGGAAGAGGGAAGAGGAGCGAAGAGGGATGGGGAGAGAGAAGACACAGCTAAATTAACACTTAAAAGTGTGCTCTGGAAGGGGGGAGGGAAGGGAAGGGAAGGGGGAGTTTGGAAGGGAAAGATAAGGAGGGAGAGAGGGAGAAGGGGAGTGGAGGGTGAAGGGGAAGGGGAAAATGAGGGGAGAAGGGGATGTGATGGGGAAGGGGAGAGGAGGGGGAATGGGGAAGGGAGGGGAAAGGAGAGGGAAGGAGAGGGAAGGGGATGGGAAGGGGAGGGATGGAAGAGGAAAGGGGAGGGAAGAAGGAAGGGGAGGGGAGGAAACGGCTAAATGACCACCTTACTGTGTGGTCTGGAAGGGGGAGGGGGAGGGGATGGAAGAGGGAAAGGGAGGAGGAGGACGTAGTTAAATTAACATTTGATCACATGCTTTGGAAGGGGGCAGGGGAAGGGAGGGGAAGTGAGATGGAAGAGGGAATGGGAGGGGGAGGAAAGAGGGAAACGGAGGGGAGGACACAGCTAAATTAACCCTTGACCGTGTGCTCTGGAAGGGGGAGTGGAAAGCGGGAGGGGAGGGGAAGGGAAGGAAAGGGGGAAGGAAGAGGAAAGGGGAGAGGGATGACACGGCTAAATTACCACTTGATCGCGTGCTTCAAAAGGGGGAAGGGAGGGGATGCAAAGGGGAGGGGATGGAAGAGGGAAGGGTGAGGGGGAGGACACAGTTAAATTAACACTTGATCGTATGCACCGGAAGGGAGGAGGGGAGGGGAGGGGAGGGGATGTAAGAGGGAAGGGGAGGGGAGGACACAGCTAAATTAACGGGGGAGGGGATGGGTGGGGGAAGGGGAGGGGAGGGAAGAGGGAAAGGGAGGGGGAGAACACAGCTAAATTAACACTTGATTGTGTTCTGGGGGAGAGGAAAGGGGGAGGGGGATGGAATAGTGAAGGGGGAAGGGTATGGAAGAGGGAAAGGGGAGGTTTTATATAGAAAATAGGTTCTACCGAGCCAAAGAAGTTGTGAAAAATCCGATGAGTTTCATACAAATCCTGAGATACTGGGAGAGGTCATTGTAGGGTCACTAGACGTCACTGCTGACCTACTGATCATGTAAGGTTGTATTGTCACCAGGATTGAGTAACCATGCAAATTTCAAGTCCATCAGACGAAGGGAACGGATCGAAAATTGAGTTACAATATTTGACGACAGACAGACGCAGAAAATACCAATCAACATATGAGTGAATCTATTTTACTCTAAAAGAGAAACAGCAAACTAAGGAGTAGGGCCGCACGGCATCAATTGGAAGATAAGCTTTAAAATTACTAGTTCACCCTTGAGCTCTGATGATCAATGCAATTATGGACGGCGAGACTGGGAACATACTGTATGCTCATAACATTTATGCATGTAACAGTGGATTGGATATTCAACGAACTCGTGTGCTCAAGACAGAAGTGCATTTTGGGTAAATTACTTCTCTAATGATTAGTAAGGAAACAAACACACCCATCCTAGCTCGTACTGAATGCAATCGATCCAGATGGCTTAATCAGGCGTAAGGCATACACACACTCACCTGAGTGATACAGTAATAATATTCATACGAGTAATTTTCTTCCAAACGAATTGCACTCGCTACAGACGAACAATAACATCGGCACATATAGTACAAAATTCACAACCGTTATCAACGCAAATCATAAATGAAAAGACAGTTGATTAAAGAGGACTCCCATAATCAGCACAAAATCAAAATAAAAAATTAGTTGATACTGACAACCATAATAGTAATGACATTAACTCTTTAATAATTTACAAATTCAATGTCTGCTCCAATAAACGCCTCTTGTTTCTCAGCAAGGTCGCCAGTTACATGCCTCTTTCCTTTCGCCAACGTAATTGTGATAGTAAAGTTGTCGAAGTATGAGGCACATAATTGACCGGGCAGGGCAACTGAGGCACAGAGGAATTTAAACGTAACTGGCGTGAAGAGATCCGGCTCTCTCAGTAATCAGACCATCAGACCCATTGTAACTTTCCGTTTTCCCTCCAGATCAGTTTTCCCACAGGGAATATTCTCCTAGGTCAGTTTTCCCGAGGGAGGAATTTCATCCTAGTGAATATTTTCTCATTTTGGACTGAATATCCGCCTCGCTCCCTGCCTCTCTTAAGGAAAGGCACTAGATCAAATAGGTACAGTTGCACAGCTAGCATCTTCATCATCTTATGATTATACAGTATTACCATATTCGTTATCTTTGTTTATTATTGAATGGCTCACTTTCGTTCCTCAACCCGCGACCCTACAAGCTTGTCTTTTACAATTAATAGTTTTAAATAATTTATTCTTGTATTTCATAACTGTCTATGAATAAAAAGTCGAGTTTCTTTTTAAATGTCCTTTAGTTTTGTTTTTTGCGACAGCATTTTGAATAGTTGGGTGACGTGTATTCAGAGCATTCTCCCATTATCATTAAATTCTATGTCTTCATTTAGCTCCACTATTTTGCCATTCATTCTATCTTTATGAGACTAATAATCTCCCCATTTTGATTTTAAAATTTTTTACCGATAATTGTGAATCTGCAAAAAACTTAAAACATACCTTTGTATATTTTCTTAACTATGATAATTTGGTATTTTCACTCCTCTAAGCAAAGATTGAAGGCAGATTTAGTTTAAGCTCCATATTTCAGTATTTAAACGGGAGAAATAGCATTTAAACAATTTCAGTGTACTGCCATGAATACCTATCCACTTTTTGTCTCAATCTCATGGGCTACTTATTAACCGTAGTTCGAAAGCGTTGGTGTTAATCATTCATTTAGGATTCTGACAAAGCAAGGAGTGTAAACAAACAGTTTCCATTGGTTATACCGCCTTAAGACATGTTTGCTTCGGAGTGCAGGGCAGGTGAAGACATCCAACCATATACTGGGGTGCAGTAAGTTAAACTGGTGAAGTTAATTTAACCCCTGTACCCAACTTTTTTTTTTTCTTTCTTTTTCTTTAGAACATCAAGGAACGCATCCTCGATGACGACCTTGCGGTCTTAGTAACTGTACATCGCAGTTGCTTTCATTATGACTGCGACAACCTAAAGAGAAACTGCTGAAAGTTAAAAATATCGCGGAAGATTGTTTCATGGGTAGACGCCAACTAGCCTTCATCTTCAGAAGTCTCTTTATTCCGAATGAATTTCCACGAGATGATATTCTGGGTGCCTGTGTAACGTCCCCAAATAAGATATGCTAGGTGAAATTAGTTTAATATGGAGGGTTATATAAAATCTAGGCCAAACACCGGGATATATGACGTTTAGCATTAAGGCTTTAAGTACCCAGTAAATCATCAGTTATGTCTTGCAGCTCCTTTCTGTTAAGGATATTTTGTTGCAGCTCCTTTCTGTTAAGGATATTTTGTTTATGGGTAACTTTAACGTGTCTCAATTTTTGTTTATGATCAACCAAGTTCTTGGTAATTCTTTTAAGATCATAAATGCCAAATTATTGTTAGTGATTTCGAAGTTGAAGAAAAATGAGAACTATAGATTTGTTGCATAGTCTGTTGCAATTTGATCTCCAGAGATACCATAAAACAGACAGACAGATAGGCAGACAGGCACATTCTATATAGAAGCAATTTCAATATAGAAGCAATTTAATAGTGGAGCGATGCATCAGACTGAGTACATAAATTAACTAACAATCAATTATTCCCATTTTTAGTCCCATTCAAAATCAATAAAAATGGTTAAGACATTCTTGAATGTTAATTTTGAACTAAAGATTAGTTTTCAACTAACACCGAGTGAATAGTCATTTGCTGTTATACTCAGATCCTATGTTCCTATGTCAAGAGTTACTAGCGTTCCTTTTAAACAATCATTTAGTTTTTAGTAGTACTTATAGACCTCTGCAAAATTGTTTTTTTTTTAGCTCATTTTTATACGCTCATTTTTATAACAGCTTTCTCACTTTCGGCTCCACGCCTGGACTAAAGCAAGAATTGTTTTTATATTCGATAACTATCAATAGCAATACAAGTCGCTTTTAAATTTACATGCTGTACTATTGTTGTATAGAATTATTTGAATTTGAACTTTCTGGTGATGAATTTGTTTTTAGTTTCATTTGAATAGGAGACTATAAATATCAGATAGAATGAAATTGTTATAAATACAACTATAAATTTTCAAGTTTTTACTCCTTGAAGTCACTTTTTTTTATAAGTTTTGTCCTTGGCCATAAAACTTTTAGACTATTAAACATCTATGTTGTAAGTTTAGGTGGTTAAGTTTGGGCGATTACACAAAGTAATTTCTGGTAAAAACATTTTCCCTAAATAACATTACAAAATGATGATGTGTGTGATTTGAATTCTGGCTCTAGTTGAAATAGTATCAGCTTCGGTATTGTAAAACTCTGGGGAGGCCTATAAAACATTCTAATTAGTTAAGGTAAACAGCAATGTCCTTTGGATATTGTATTCTGAATTTATGGCAAGAAATCTCTCCGGTTTTGCAATTGCATGGTTGCTGAGGTGGTTAGAATAATCGTTTTAACATGTGCATTATTAAACACTATTCTTTATTAAACATTTATCGAGTGTCAAATAACTAGTACCTTTGAACCATCTATGCAGGACAACTTGTGGCAAATTGATGTATTATCAGTAACATCAGACTCCAATCTCAACTCAAATTTATTGAGTTCAAGCAATGAATAGTTCTTGATTAACAGACGTATTGTTTGCCTGTCCTAGACTCTTCCAGTAAACATCCTGTAAAACAAAAAACTGCGGCAGAAATTTGCAATTATACAAAACTTACATCTAAAGTTTCTAAAAATAAATTTTCTCATATGCAAACCAAATATATATAAAGCCTCTGACTAGAGCAGCAAAGTACATCTAAGTTTCCTATATTGTTTATAAAATAGATTCAAAGATTCAACAATAGATGCATTTTCTATTAAGAAAAAATTCCAAACCAAGGGACCAGGAGTACACGAAGGTGCTAAGCGAAGTGTCCGTAGGCTCGACAGTGAAATATGTAAAAGAGTCAGTAGCAGTGAAAATTTACGAAGGGTTGTTAGGTCAAGGCATAGCTTAATCTAGCAATAATTTCATGTCCAGTGATTTAACTAAATCCGGAATAAAGCGCCAAACTTATCATTACTGTTGTGTTTGTATAAAAACCCTAAGCATAGGCTTACCAATTACATTAAACGTGAAAACCTATGTCTGATCATCGTATTATTGGCATATCACTAACCTTATAAACTTTAAATTAACAATCAAGTTACTTTAATCTGAACTCTGGACTATGAAGAAATGAAAACTAATTTACTTCGTTTCAAAACATCAAAAATAAAAGTTCATGAATAACTAAAATTAGGTTCATTGTTTAGGTTCATTGTTTAAAGAGTATTGCCAAACAGTAATGTTATGAAAATATTTTAATGTTATTTGAAAAAATTTTAAAGTCAATCCTTTTGAGGCGAATGGTACATACTGTAAACCAAAAAAAAGGGGAGGGGATAAATAATGTTTTATTTAACTTAAACTAAAGCCTTTACTGTAAATGAAGTTTTTCTTATTCATACGAACCACATACAAAGCCTTTGACCACAGGAGCAAAGAAAAATATAAAAATCAAAAATAAAAAACCGAGGGACCACAGGTACCAAACAAAGTGCCCAAAGAAACGACCGTACAACAGATCAAGTTGTCAAGAGCCCTGGGCAAAGTTACGAAATGTCAGTTTGTCTGATGTTAGGTCTAGGCATAGCATAATCTGGTATGAGCATCCTGGACACCGATTCGTTTAACTTTAGCTCTACTGGAATAAAGTCTGTCAGCTTTATTTGACTATATAGAAGCCATGTTAAGTATAGGTCTGTATTGTTAAAAGTGAAAACAGGTCCTGTATAATTGGCATGAATACCTGAAACAGGTCTGCTCATTTTATAATTGGCATGAATACCACACTAAGTTGAATTATTAACACCAGCGTTACGTTAATATGAACTATGAACTAGTTTAAGGTAATTTACCTTAAGTCAACATATTGCAGCTAATTTACTTTAAAATATTTCAAAATATCAAAATTTCTAAGGAGCAAGAATTGTGCTAAGTCTTATGTTAAATTTAACGTCCTTTTAAGTTGAGAAGTGATGCAGAAATAAAACTAAATTACTGTTTATATCTGGAAATTAACATGTTTAACGAAAATAAATATTAACTCATGAAATACTGAGAGACTACAATAAATTCTTACGTTAAATTCTGCATTATAGTAGGCACTACTTTTACACAAATATTAATTCATGAAATACTGAGTGACTACGTTAAATTCTTATGTTAAATTCTGCATTTTAGTTGGCATTACGTTTACATTTCTACATGCAAAATTAATAGTTACATTAAAACTTCTAGGCTAAAAACTGCAAAATTATAGATTAAAATCAGTCACGTTACTTCTTAAATCTTAAATTTATTTTAAGTATTTTGAGGCAGAAAACTAATGCACTTATCACCTGAAAAGGAAGAATAATTAGTAAACCTCCCATACACCTGCCCATAAGGTCATAAGACCTATGGAACAGGGTATATGGGAGGGGCCCCCACCCCTACAGGGGCACCGCCCCTGTAGGGGTGGAGGTAAAACAAAACTGGTTTGGTTAGCCGATTAACCAATTATACTATACCTCACCTGCTTTTTAATGGTCAGAATCCGGGAAGCATCCGAAAAGTCCATTTTTGTGAAGTTTGAGACAAACTGTCCTGGCTTGAGAACTTGGCTCCAGTCATTTCTCACATGCGTAGTTTCATAGTGGTTCAGGTTTCACGAAAATCTGAAAGTTTTTGAATATTTATTCAAGCTTTAATAAACTAAAAACTATAACTAGCCACATCTTGACAAGACTCAAGTTAAGTAAAGCTTAAAAGAAAGAGTTTTACGCAAACTAAGTAAGATTTCCAGAGGCACATTATAATTTCAAGTACACTACAAGTACACTACAATTTGAATACTAACCTTAATGGGCCATCAGAGACCTCCTGAACCTAGAAAATATAAAATTTGTATTATCGAAATAAACACATGGGTTAATAGTATTCACTAAGCTAGACGGTAGAATATGGACGATTGAGTAGTAATGCTACACGATAGATAAAGCTTTACATAATTTAAATTACGAGTAAAAAAATCACTAGTGTTCATTAACGAATGGCATAAAATTCATATCCAAATTTTATCAGTGCAGCAAAATCTTAAAAATAAAAATATGACATTAAAAATAACTGTCTAATTGCGCTAAAACATTGAAAACCCTTAAAGTAAGTAGGTCACTGAATCATTTTTATTGCGGGATATAAACTACACGTCACGGAATTCTCAAAAGCTGATAAAACTATTAAACTAAACGTAATGAAACTTATCCTTAGCAGAGCCGTGGAGAATCGCCAAGACTTCATGTATGCCATCCTTCAAACCACCAAATCCCCATAGCAAGTTCATCAAAAACAATCATCTGCTTCTCCTGAAGTATCAAGGAATCGTTCAAAAACCACACAGATGCGCCATCAAACAATTCAGTAACACTATGATACTCCGTTGCTCCTGAAGCGAAAAACCGTGATAGTAGCCGAAGACTGCTTTCCGAGATATCGGTGTTGTGGACGTTAATACCAAGGTCTATGAAATCGCATGATAACTGAGTGGCTGTCGGATGGATATTGGATCTCTGCCTGCGGAAAAACCTGTTGTTGTCGACGTCACCACCAAGGAGCATGGAGTCACTTTTCTGTAAAAATGGACGAACTACGCGACAGACAACTTCGTCCTTGTTTTTTGTTTGCAGGGAAACTTTAAAAGGTCTGTTGATGCTTCAATGCTAACTGTTTGTTTCTGCGTTTTATGACGTCTCGGTTCTTCGATAAAATCTGTTAATTGTTTTATCTGACCTGTAGCTCCATCACTTGAGGTTATAGTTTCAGTTTTCCGTTTTCATAGCTTTTGCTCATACTGAATTTGTTGTGCAAAAGATAGCAGTATAATTTAAATGTTAGTTAAACTTCGTTTAAAATTTGTCATATTTCAAGTTTTTCATTGGATGCCCTCGACATTTCTCTGTCGTTTCTTTTAACTAAGATAGCCAAACCTAACCACCTCCAAGCATTCTTTGCTTATGACAAATTTTGTCATTCGTGGAATACAGTGAATACCTGTCTGAAATTTTCAATTGTATTTGAATGCCTACCCTAGAAAACTTTCGTTGTCATGCAGCTGTGATCAAGAAAAACTATATTTCTCAAAATTGTCCCAAGGATTTCGTAAGCCATAAATAATTAGTTTTACCTTTTCTTAGGTTTTAGAGACAAATTTTTGAAAATTTAGTAATAAATTTTAGAAAATCTTGTACGAGGAACTTTTCAAATGCAAAATTGTTTTATTTTCATCGAAAGTATCCTGTTTTATAAACATTCTGTAAGAAGAAATTAGCAACTGTGTTCACATTTATTAGAACATTCCTTTGGAGGACGGCTGCGTTTATAGCGAAATTCTTGTTTTGGTTGGTTGTTCTTTAAGATTAAGCCAGAAGCATGAGCGTAGTCTTTTGAGCCTCAAGCAGCTCGCGGTAGTATAGGACAAATTAGACTTGGGCGGTTATGTTGTTCTTTATAATGCATTACAAGGGACACCATATCTGCCAAAATCCATTCTGCTGCCGCTGGGACAGGCATAAATACCGACATATACTATCAATCAAGTAGATGTTGATCTAGAGGAAAAACTTTAAATATAAATTCAATTGCACAAGTAGGGAATGCGGGCCTTATCAATTCATATATCGAGAGATAACTGAGACTAGTCCGTCGAGGAGACTGACCAGCAACCTTCAGGAAAGTGCCATCAAGTGATACTACGGGGTGAAGCATGCCCTCAGTCTCAAAGGAGAAGTACTAGTTGTAAGGGCGGAAATGTTGGACTACTAGAGAAATCCCTTCCGTCTCTCAATTCTCGAAACTTTGTATTTGAAAGAGGAAAAACAGTCAATTAACTTAAAATACCATGTACCATTCATAATACCGACTCTGAAACACCTGTGTTACCCTAGGACCTTTTCCGAAGATCACCAGGCTACCCGCTGGTTGGATGAACAAGAGAGAGAGAGAGAGAGAGAGAGAGAGAGAGAAAGAGAGAGAGAGAGAGAGAGAGAGAGAGAGCTCCTAGTCTGTCCTTTTTATTCATTACCATTTGAAAATAAAACTGTGGAGGTTTTGAAACATCCGGCCACATGACCTACTTTGAAATGAAGCGCTTCTGTTCTCAATGACTGGAACGTTACTTTTCCAACTCTTCCTGGCATCATTAAAATAAAAATAATTTGGGTTGACACTCTCATAGGTTGTTGGTAATTTAAATATTTTGTAGTTAAACAGTTATATGAATATTCTTTGTATATCTATATATATATATATATATATATATATATATATATATATATATATATATATATATATATATATATATATATACATATATACACACACACACACACACACACATATATATATATATATATATATATATATATATATATATATATATATACAAAGAATATTTATATAACTGCTTAACTACAAAAAATTTAAACCGCCAGCAACCGTTGATTCTGAACCTTTGGCTTTTCTAGGTCAAATTCAATAGGTAATGTATTATCGTGATAAATTATTATGAGTAAGATACCAGACACATTTAGCCAGTATGGAAGCGTTTTTCTCTAAAATGAAAGGTTTGTGGTGAAAATAACTATTAAATATGTGTCTTGACATTTTTGATGTTCTTGATAATTAAAAAACATTCCATTACCTAATTTGATTATATTAATTTGATTAATTAATGTAATGCTATCCCAGCACCAGTATAATGTAAAATGTCACTCAAGTTGAAGCAAACTGAAAGCGGTAATGAAATTTTTGATGATTTCGAAGTTAACTGTCATTCAATTTATTATTTTCTTTTAGTGTGAAATACATAATAGAAGGGTAAGTTCACATGCACAATACTAGTATTTTAAAGCATAAATAAGAGGTATATGTCTTGGTATTTCCTCTGTAGATATATGAAAGCTGGTTAACATACTGAACAGGACGAATTTCGCGTCAATGGTTCATGAAAATATTTTTTTCTAAACCTCAAGTAAAATGAATAATGAGGTTACTGCAATGTTTATACCGAGTTGCAGGTGTTATACGGTGAATTTTCTTCAAATTACAGGCACTTGTTTTTCCTGTTGACCTACCACAGAATCTGTTATACTAATAACAATGATATCTCGGAAGAAGACCCTCTTTCAAGCAAACTTCACTGAACAGTATAATTTAATAATAATAATCCAAATGTAAGCAGTAGGCTATTGTTTCTCTAATCCTTAAAAATTATCAAAAGCATCTGCTCTGCTGAAATGTGTATGGCTGTCTAGGGAACTTAATCTTAAGGGTTGTGAAAAGGCAAATTATTATCTTCTTCCGTCCGAGCTCTTGAAAAGGGAGAACTTAAATGTAGGTTTGTGATGCTAACATGATATCACTTAAGTAAACAGGACATTCATAAGTTTGTTTTCTTTTTTTCATTACAGTAGGCATTTCTATTTACACTGTCTGTTACAACTTTTTCTTCACCCTGCTTTCTGTAATTAGCTGTTCTTACAGTTAGGTTTATCTTGGATTTTTTTTTTTTATGAAGTTAGAACGTATGTGTTTTCATAGTTAGTCAATAGCTTTATCCCTCATCTATCGACATTCCTGATAAAAATTATGTACCTTATATTTTAATCCACATTTTTTATTCTTTGACACTGGAAAATGCATCAAAATAGAGCATTTGATTTTCTTTCAAGATTCAAGGATGGTCTGAGTGAATCACATAAGTGATTCCGTGTAACCTTTTTAGTTTTCTGTAAAAGAAAACTACTGTGCCGGCTTTATCTGTCCGTCCGCCCTCATATCTTAAAAGCTACTGAGGCTAGAGGGCACCAAATTGGCATGTTGATCATCCACCCTCCAATCATGAAACATACCAAATTGCAGCCCTCTAGCCTCAGTAATTTTTATTTTATTTAAAGTTAAAGTTAGCCATAATCGTGCATCTGGCAACGATATAGGACAGGCCACCACCGGGTCGTGGTCAAAGTTTCATGGACCGCAGCTCATACAGCATTATACCGAGACCACCGAAAGATAAATCTATTTTTGGTGGCCTTGATTATACACTGTACAGAACGCTGGATTGCGCTGAAGAAACTTCGGCGCACTTTTTACTTTTTTTTTAAACAGGACAAAAATTCACTGTGGAAAATCTTGAATGAAAATTTTTCAGATATTGTGATTTGTTTATTAAGTGCAAAACATAATTTTGTCTAACTAATATTTTTCAGATCGATTATTCTCAGTCTGTCTGTTTGTCTGTGCCTTTCTGTCTGGGCAATATTTTGCATCAATGGACCTAATCTCAAGTTCCGGTAGGGTTCAAAATGACCTTTCGGCCGACAGTGGTAAAACGACCAATTTTTTTATGTCATACTGATATGGCTTTGAATACATTGTTCCTAGCACAGTATGCTTAACATTAAGAAATGGAGCAAAATAAGAAAGGTGCATTATTGCAGATGATCGAAATGCATCAGTTTAAATTTGTAAAAGGGTCAAACTGACCTCAGTAAGGATTCTATTTTGTTTTTAACAATTTTGGAAACATTATAATTTTTTTATGAATGAAACCATAGAATGGTTCTTGTATATTTTGAAAATGTTGCCATCATGTTTAATCTTAGGTTCAACTAGTATAGATAGGATGGATGTGGAGTTTTTCGTTTTTCTTAAAGAAACTATATGGTCATTGTTCACCATAAATTTTATTAAACCCGAAAGTGCTTCCCAACGATTCGTTTCCCCTTACATACCCGCGCACACATACATTATATATATATATATATATATATATATATATATATATATATATATATATATATATATATATATATATATATATATATATATATATATATATATATATATATATATATATATATATATATATATATATATATATATATATATATATATATATATATAAATATATATATATATATATATATATATATATATATATATATATATATATATATATATATATATATATATATATATGTGTGTGTGTGTGTGTGTGTGTGTGTGTGTGTGTGTGTCACGAGTACTCAAGGATTAACAATTTCCCGTTGTTTCGAAAAAGTTATTAATCCTGGGTGCCTAGTTTCCCTTTAAAACTTACAGATATAAATAATGAAAAAGCAATATCAGCAAAAACCAGGCTGAATAACTACAATAGGGAAAAATTGATATGCAACAGATTCTAAAACTTCGGGGCCAAACTAAAATTTTTAAAACAGTAAAGTCAGCTTAATCTGGCAAACCTAATACAGGAGGGAATGTGGAGGTGCTGGGTGCTGATAATTAGATCAGGCGTTTTTGGTTGGTGTTAACAGGAAACAGGAATTCTGTTGGAGTGGTGGTGAGATGAAGAAAGAGGAAGTTGGCATGTAAGAAAAATATGCGAATATGGAATGTAATGGTAGACATGATAAGAAATTATACGATGATAGTGAATATTAATGTTATTTTTGAGTGTTGTAAATATTTCCAATACTTATATGTTCTGTGAAAACGAAAACAGTGAAACAAACGAGACTCTTGGAAGCTTATGACTAATTCTGTGCCAGCAAAACCACAATAGAAAGTTGACGGCAAGATGTAGCGTTATGGACAAAATGCATGAAAGCTGAGTAGTATCGACATTCTGCCAGAGGTCGTTATAGTTTCCTGAGCCCGTGTTCAAGCTAAGGTAGATGTAAGAAATTGTGAGTGGGGAATGATTGGATTTGGGTTTCAAAGAAAAAGATAACACTGCTTTACCGTACAAGTTATTCCTTGCGAAAATGAATATATATGCCAAACAAATAGTGAACGAAAAGAAAAAGATGAAGAGCAATAGTATTAGAAGAATGAAAAAGTAATGCAAAAGACGTTAACTCAAAACGGGAAAAAGTTCCGTTTGACATAACTATAAAGTGGAAGGCTAAAGTTTTGAAAGAACAAAGAAAAATATTTACAATATAGTTGTCTAACATAAGGTAAAGATTCTGAGAAAGGTGTACATATTGAATAAGAAAAAAAAAAAAACCTTGAAAGTAAACAGACGACCCAAAAGACGTGAGAAGAAGGTAGTAATGACGGACGCAAAGGATAGGTGAAATGAACATTAGGGAAGCAGGATGTGCTTAGGTAATACAACAACATACGTAACGCATGAACTTGCTTTATTCTTTTAACCCCTACAACTGTTACATATGAAGACATTTGAAAGCTTCTAGAGTAAATAACTGATCAAAATAGACCAGAAGGCAAGCCACGTCTAAATTGAATATCTACACAAGATATAAGAATATAGGCAGCAGACAAAGTGAAGATATTTTCTTTAGATATACCCTTTGGAAATGGCATTCACAATAGAAAATGGGCAGCATAGAAAATGACACCCCCGTTATACATTCAAGAACATATACTACTAGCAAACAAAAATTAAATAATTTATCGTTTAAGTTCGGTGTATTACGCACAATTAAGACTACTAGCGTCATGCAGTATTAGGTGTCTGAATTGCAACAATTATAAAAAAGCAATGAAGTTCGAGAGTAGCGGAGAGCTAAAGCATGTTTGTTGTGTTGCTTTTTTAAATGTCCCCATTCACATACGTTGAGTATCAGAAGCTGAAGTTACTGGCGGTCGCTCTGAATTATTGTCTTTATCCATACTCAACCGATCTGGCACTGGCTGACTTCGACCCGTTTCCTTAATCAAAATCCACGCAAGTGAATACTGATGGATGGTGATATGGCCGAGTGGCTAGCAGAAAATATAATAGCTGACGAAATAAGTCAAACACTTAAACTAAGGATGATTAGCCATTCACAGGTATCATGAGGAATAACATGAATGAACTTTAAAATAAGTAAACTGAAAATATTCAGTATGAATTCTTTAAAAAATCGGCTTCAAAAATGGTCTTATTTACGAAGCCGCTAAAGAAGAGTTTCATTCATAAAGGAGGGAGCTAATCACATAGCTACTTTATCCACAGATGCTTACAACAAATAATCAAGAAAATTAATAACTTAGGCATTACAGAGGCAGAAGTTACCAGAAAAATTCATCAAAAAAGGGATGGTACAATGATGTAGCACATGGTGTAGGCTGACGATTTGTGGAGAAATGTTAGGTAAACTTTAGAGGAAGATGGAAGTTCAATGGAGATTTGCATAGACATCTTATCAAGTTGTCAAATTAATAGAGGACACTAATAAGTCTCACAGAAAGAAAGCCTCGATAAGCTAAAGTATGCAGATGATTTGAAGTTAACGCCAAACTCAGCTGATAAAGTTATAGATTTCTTACAAGACCAAGGGAGCGGAATGAAAAAGATAATTCTGAAGATTACTCACACACATACACACATACATATATATATATATATATATATATATATATATATATATATATATATATATATATATATATATATATATATATATATATATATATATATATATATATATATATATATATATATATATATATATATATATATATATATATATATATATATGTGTGTGTGTGTGTGTGTGTGTGTGTGTGTGTGTGTGTGTGTGTGTGTGTGCCTGAGTGTGTGCATGTATGTAAGATATAAATTAAGATTAAATCTCTAATACTCGGTAAAACTATACCCTTCGCAACCTTGTTGGTTTGTCTTATAGCCGATCTTGTTGATTAAATTCGTAAAAAAAAAAAAAAAAATGCTGGCTTGACAGAAATATGTTTTCCTTCCTGGGTTCTCTTTTCAAGGCACAGCGACAGAAAATCACCGCTAAAGATAAATAAGGAGTGAACAAGAGTCCTTTCCTCGTCACGATGGCCGTGACAAGCGGCAGGATGGCTAGTAATTCTTCTGTAGAGCAGAGATTGGAAGAGATTTACCGAAAAAAAAAGGATTCATTCTCGTAGCATTTCCCCCTATCCTTTGTGTTTCTTACTCAGTGATTTAATTTGTATGATAACCTTTCTAGTGTTATTAATATTTATGTGTCCACTATCTATTCTTACCCATATCTCTCAGGTTATCTTTATTTTTAAATTTTTAAGATTTTTATCTCTGTCCGCAGCCTGCTCTCAAAGATTGTTCCACTCAGAATTCTACTGATGTATTTTCTTTTTGGCTGCTTATGCTAAGAACATTACCTAATAACTTTCACAGTTAAACAATACCCTTCGTTTTGATAAGTTGACGAGTCGAAGTCTCTTTATATTTTCATGGAATTCCAGATTCTGAAAGGCAATTTTTTATTTGTCCTTCATAACGTAACTATTTGCACAAGTAAATAATCGATTTAGTAATGCTGGGAAAGGTTACCTACAAAACTGTACTCTTCTTGTCCATGAAATCTTAACTGTTTCTCCGCAGCCATTAAAAGTATCATTTCATTAATTGAACTTTGATACAGTTATTTATCGCATGTAATGTATCATATGACATTTCACACTCTGATCCTCCATTCCACCTGTACAGTATTAACCCTTTTACCATCTCGTCTATGTACGTCCATATTTTTCAACATGTACTTGCTTCTCATACCAAAAATAATACGCAAACAATTCATCTCCGAAGATCCACATTCTTTTTGGATTTGCTCACAGTACCTGAACTTCATTTCAACAGAAAAGATTTGGTTCAATGATTTCTTAATACATTGTAACCTTGGCTTTCACTGACACTCGATGTTTCCTTCCCGTCTTGTGCACATATCCTGCTACATTTCTTGCCTCACCAACTCTGACCCACCTCTTCTCTCATTCTTTCATCTCCCAAAAGCTGTCCCCCAAATATTTTATAATACTGCTTCCATTCTTTAACTTCCCTTACTAATATTCAGTGTGATGGGAACAATCATCCTTGTTCCAATTTACTATGAAGACATATCTCTTGTTCATGCTTATCGTCCTTTATCTGACTTCTTGCATCATTTCATTCACAAAGATATCAAACCCTGTAGATATAACAGACTATTTCATAACTTTTTTTTTTTTACACCAAACAAGTCACTCTACCATCTACAAACTAACACATGTTTAATTCCACTATAGAAAAATTTAATTGCTCTCAACAATATGCCCTCTGTTTATATGTCCTAAATTTCAGTCCACATTGTTCCTCTAGCAATTCCGTCATGAGGTTTCTGCAGGCTTATTTATGACCCCTACAGCTGTCTCCATATCCTTCAGGCTTCTTACATGATTGTTTCATAACAAGCTTGTGATGAACACTCTCTGCTCTGTCTAAATCTACACATTTTTCCTTATTGGACCCTTGCGACAACTGTGGCTTGCCATTCCAATCAAAATCCTCCCAGACATCTTCCCTTGTATACTAAGCAAAGTTATGCACCTATAACTCTTACAGTATCACCTATGCCCTTATAAAAATGAACAATTATTCCTACCATCTAATCCCTTGGACCTATATTTATCCAAAAATACCTTGCACCCTGTGTATGTGTTATCTTCTGAATGATAATAATAATGATAATAATTGTGCATTGTTGATCTAGGTATTATCTACGTATTTTTGTATCAAAGAGAGGTAATATTTACAGTAAATATTTTGTATCACAGAGAGCTGGCTATGCGTATATCCCAGAAAATCAATTCTTTACCATATCGCACGGTATCTGATTTTTTCAGAAAATTTTTTTACCGACAGGTATTATGATGCATTCCGTAAAGTTGCAAATTATATATTTTTAAATATTGAAACTAAATCTGATTGTTTCTGAGTACAACGGATCGCTTCAAACTTTGAGAAAGCAAGTAGAAAATGGGCCGAAGTGTCCTCGGTGCAATCGAGTTTTCTGTACAGCGTATAATGCTGTATGAGCAGCGGCCCATGAAACTTTCTGCCAAGGCCCAGTGGTGGCCTGTCCTATAGCGATGCCAGACGCACAATCATGGCTAATTTTAACCTTATTTGAAATAAAAGTTACTGAGGCTAGAGGGCTGTAATCTGGTATGTTTCATGATTGGAGGGTGGTTGATCAACATAGCAATTTGCAGCCTTCTAGCCTCAGTGGTTTTTAAGACCTGAGGGCGGACAGAAAAAGTGCGGACGGATAGACAAAGCCACTCAATACTTTTCTGTTACAGAAAACAAAATCTTTGTTTTCATAACGATAACGGTAATATTCTTTCAGTAGAAAGTTTTTCTCTAGTGTTTGTAGTGATATTCCAGAGAAAAGGAACTACATCAAAGTGTGCGTAAGCGACAAAAAGTTAGACTCCATTACAACTAGACTGTGCGTCACGTGCACATTATAAGAGTCTGTTTAACAGTTAAAAGAAAAGACCAAGGGAATATAAGTACTGTACACTCTCCGTAGAGTACTTAATATTCAAGAAAGGCAAAATATTCTTTGAAGATTATTGACTGGATGGGTAAGCGACGATTTTCATAACAACAAAAATGCAGGTCCATTAAGGAAAATGTAGAAGTCAGGCAGTGCGACACTGGTTGAGAAAAGGGATACCAAAAATCAAAGCAAGAGTTTATAACATTAGCTACTACCAACTATAATGTGTGAATAAGGACATAGTCACAGAGCAACAGACATGCCATATAGTAGCTTTCCTTCGCTCTCGAAAGTCATTGTTTTCTAGTGGTTGCAAGTCACACACCTAATACTTCATAATACCAGTAATCAAAATAGTTAGAAATGTCCCAAAACCTAACGATAAAAGACATTCTTATTCGCCTGTTGAGAATACTCTCGAATGTCTAACCAGGGAGTTATTTTCTAAGCTGCCTATTTTCTACTGTGAATGCCATTTCTAAAACTAAAACTGAAAAGAAAATCTTCACTTTGTGGGCTGACTATGCCCTTGTATTAGTAAACGCTTCTCATGTAGATAATCAATTTAGACACGAACTTCACTTCCTCTCCCTGTTACTATATATATATATATATATATATATATATATATATATATATATATATATATATATATATATATATATATATATATATATATATATAGTAACAGGGAGAGGAAGTGAAATTCGTGTCTAAATTGATTATCTACATAAGAAGAGTTTACTAATACCAGGGCATAGACAACCTCCATTCCCATCGGGGCCGAACTTGGACTTAAAGGGCATCAGGAGTGTCACTATTCATCTCAGTGACCTCAAAAACTATGGATTAGATACTATTATCTGTCATTTTTTACATTTTATTTTTCACCCCTTCTCACCCCACTCCCTATCGGGGCTAAACTTGGACTTAAAGGGCATCGGGAGTATCGTTATTCATCTCAGCGACCTCGAAAATTATGGATTAGACACTAATATCTGTTATTTTCAGCTATTTTTGCGTCACCCCTTCCCACCCTTTTCGGTGCCAGTAATGTCTTACCTGACAGTATTCTTTTCTGGATGGTAAGTCATATACATACCAAGTTTGGTGGAAATTGCTAAATGCACTTCAGAGTTATGCTGGAACATACACACACACGCTCACATACATACATTCACATATCCATTATATATAAATATATATATATATATATATATATATATATATATATATATATATATATATATATATATATATATATATATATATATATATATATATATATATATGTATATATATATATATATATATATATATATATATATATATATATATATATATATATATATATCACACATTACCACAGGTGAAAAATAAGAAACGGGGTGTAGGTCCTGACCGGTTTCGACTTTATTTCCAAGCCATTGACGAAGGACTGATACAGAGTGTGAGAAGTCACAAATATATATACTACAAGAACAGTACTGACGAACATACACAACCGTTAGGGACTCCATATCCCCACTCAGGCCGGTGTCGAGGTAGGAGTGGCCTTTAAAACTCATTTGGCTAAAAATCACAATAGACTCTCTGGGGACATTGCTGATAAACAGACCATACCCCACCTCAGATCCACACCTGACAGGTGTCATGGAGGCGGAGTTTGGAAACTCATTAACATTACTACCCTCGTACTGTGTTTACAAATATGATAGTCCTATTTTCATACATCTCTACTGCCTACCTTAAAGTTTAAACAATTTACAAATTTCTTTTGATATTAAAGGATCAAGTTTATACATCCCTTGACTGATATTCATATTATGGTTGTAACTTTCTTTTATAAAGCTAGATTCAATGATGTTCCTTTCCAGTGCATTATTAGAATATACAATCCTTTTTGCCCCTTCCCAGTTGATAGCATGATTGTTCTCACTAACATGTACAAATATACCACTGTTCCCTTGTGCATACCTCACACATTTCTTATGTTGTTCAATTCTTTTTTCCAGTGCTTTCCCGGTTTGGCCAATATAAAAGTTGTCACAAGACTTACATGGAATTTTATATACACATCCTTT